>LR738712.1:418770506-418805048 GCA_902687465.1 Secale cereale
AGTAGTTTTTTGCAACTTAAGTGATTACGAGCTACGTTGTACTTGTGGCGGATCTCGGAAGACAGAGCCGCGTTGTACTTATGGCATAGCTCGGAGGACCGCGGCTAAGCCCACCGAGTGAGAGGGTTGCTCTTCACTCGGAGTAGGTTTTTGCAACTTAGGCGGTTACGAGCTATGTTGTACTTGTGGCGGAGCTCGGAAGACAGAGCCACATTGTACTTATGGCGTAGCTCGGAGGACCGCAGCTAAGCCCCCGAGTGAGAGGGTTGCTCTTCACTCGAAGTAGTTTTTGCAACTTAGGCGGTTACGAGCTACCTCGTACTTGTGGCGGAGCTCGGAAGACAAAACCACGTTGTACTTATGGCGTAGCTCGGAGGACCACAGCTAAGCCCCCGAGTGAGAGGGTTGTTCTTCACTCGGAGTAGTTTTTGTAACTTAAACGATTACGGGGTCGCAGCTAAGCCTCTGAGTGAGAGGGTTGCTATTCACTCCGAGTAGTCTTTGTAACTTAGGCGAATCGGGTTTACAGCTAAGCCCCCGAGTGAGAGGGTTGCTCTCCACTCGGAGTTGTTTTTGTAACTTAGGTGAATCAGGTTTGCGGCTAAGCCCCCGAGTGAGAGGGTTGCTCTACACTCAAAGTAATTTTTGTAACTTTGGCGAATCGGGTTCGCGGCTAAGCCCCCGAATGAGAGGGTTGCTCTTCACTCGGAGTAGTTTTTGTAACTTAGGCGAATCGGGTTCGCGGCTAAGCACCCGCTGGGGTATTTTGAAGACCAGCATCTTAGAAACCAATAATCATTAAGGAATTGTTGTGAACTTGTCTTTGAAACAAACAGGAAAAACTTTATTACAACTCGACTGTTCGAGCGCTTTAAGTATAGAAGCGGCGGAGCAGGTCCGCGTTCCACGAACGAGGTTCATCTCTCTTCTTAGCGACGTCGTAGAGGTGATACGCTCCATTGTGTAGTACTTTGGTGACGATGAAGGGGCCTTCCCAAGCCGGGGCGAGCTTGTGGTGTCGTTTCTGATGCACTCGAAGAACCATGTCTCCTTCCTGGAATGCTCGGCTTCGTACGTTGCGAGCATGGAATTGACGCAGGTCCTGTTGATAGATGGTCGACCGGATCAAAGCCATCTCACTTTCCTCCTCCAAGAGGTCGACTGCATCCTGACGGGCCTGCTCTGCTTCGGCTTCGGAGAAGAGATCCACTCGGGGGGCATTGTGCAACAAATCGCTCGTCAGCACGGCTTCAGCTCCATACACCATGAAGAATGGGGTACGCTCAGTCGACCGGTTCGAAGTTGTCCTCAGAGCCCATAAGACAGACGGCAGTTCGGTCACCCAAGCTCCGGCGCCATGCTTGAGGTCGCGCATGAGCCGTGGCTTCAGGCCTTGGAGGATCAAACCGTTCACTCTTTCTGCTTGTCCATTCGACTGCGGATGTGCTACGGAGGCGTAGTCGACCCGTGTTCCTTGAGAGGAACGGAAAGCTCTGAATTCATCCGAGTCAAAGTTGGAGCCATTATCCGTGATGATGCTGTGGGGGACTCCATATCTGAATATCAGTTCCCTGATGAAGCTGATGGCGGTGCTTGACCCGAGGTTCTTGATGGGCTTGGCCTCCATCCACTTGGTGAACTTGTCGACTGCCGCGAGCAGATGAGTGAATCCGCTTCTGCCAGTTTTGAAGGGGCCGACCATGTCCAACCCCCAAACCGCAAAAAGCCAAACCAACAGAATAGTCTTCAAGGAAGACGCCGGCTTATGAGACATGTTGTAGTAGAACTGGCAGCCTTCGCACTTGTCCACGATATCCTTAGCCATCTCGTTGGCTCGGGGCCAATAAAATCCAGCTCGGTACGCCTTGGCTACTATAGTCCGAGAGGAAGTGTGGTGGCCACAGGTTCCCGAGTGAATCTCATTCAGAATCAGTCAACCCTCCTCTGGGGTGATGCAGCGCTGAGCGACTCCTGTGACACTCTCCCTGTAGAGCTGACCCTGAATGACGGTAAAAGCCTTGGATCGACGAACAATCTGGTGCGCTTCTTCTTCATCCTCTAGGAGTTCTTTCCTGAGCAGGTATGCTAAGTAAGGCACAGTCCAGCCGGGCGTGATCACCAAAACCTCCATGATCAGGTCACCACTGCAGGTACTTCGACTTCAGTCGGATCAGACGCACTGACTAGCTGCGGGGGTTCCTCCATGAAGGGGTCTTCTTTGAGTGAAGGGGTGTGCAGATGCTCCAGAAATACGTTCTTGGGTATTGGCTTTCGAGTCGGTCCAATCTTCGCGAGATCGTCAACAAGCTGATTCTTGGCTCTGGGCACGTGATGGAGCTCTAAACCTTCAAACTTCTTTTCAAGCTTTCGCACTACACTGCAATAACTGGTCATTGCCGGGCTTCTGACGTCCCACTCCTTCATCACCTGATTCACCACTAGGTCTGAATCGCCCTAGACCATCAGGCGACGGACGCCGAGTGAGATGGCCATACGCAATCCATACAAAAGTGCTTCGTATTCAGGTTCGTTGTTTGATGAGTCGAAGTGGATTTGAAGGACGTAACTGAGCTTGTCACCCCTGGGAGATACCAGGACCACGCCTACACCGGATCCGTTCAACATCTTGGATCCATCAAAGAACATAGTCCAGTGATCCGACTGAACCTGAGTCGGCAGCTCTTGTTCGATCCATTCAGCCACAAAATCTGCTATTGCCTGAGACTTGATAGCTTTCTTCGCTTCGAACTTGATATCTAGTGGAAGGAGTTCAATCTCCCATTTTGCCATTCGACCAGTTGCGTCTCGGTTGTTCATGATTTCTAATAGTGGAGCGTCGTTGACGACTGAGATTGTATGATCTGAGAAGTAATGGGCAACTTTCTTTGTGGTCAAGTAGATCCCGTACACAAGCTTCTTGTAATGCGGGTATCTTTGCTTGGAGGGAGTCAATACTTCGGATATGTAATAGATTGGGAGTTGGACTTTGTAGGCCTTGCCTTCTTCTTCCCGCTCGACCGTGGGTACAGTGCTGACAACTTGTCCGGTGGCTGCAATGTATAGTAAGAGAGGCTCTTTGCTGACTGGGGCAGCAAGCACCGGCTGGGTGGACAGCAGGGCTTTGAGCTCTTCAAACGCTGCTCCAGCTTCGGAATTCCACTCGAACTTTTTTGATTTCTTCATCAGTCGGTAGAGAGGTAATCCCTTCTCACCGAGACGAGAAATGAATCGACTCAATGCGGCCAAGCAACCAGTTAGCTTCTGGACGTCGTGTACACGCTCGGGGCGTTTCATTCGGAGGATGGCATCGACCTTTTCTAGGTTGGCGTCGATTCCCCGTTTGGAAACAAGAAAACTGAGTAACTTGCCACCCGGAACTCCAAACGTACACTTCGACGGATTGAGCTTGATATCATAGCTTCTCAAATTTGTGAATGTCTCAGCGAGGTCAGTCAACAGGTCGGAACCCTTACGCGACTTGACCATGATGTCATCCATGTATGCTTCAAAGTTTCGACTGATTTGCTTCAGCAGGCACTTCTGGATCATGCGCATGAAGGTAGCGCCGGCATTCTTGAGACCAAAAGGCACGGTGACATAACAGAAACACCCGAACGGGGTGATGAAAGCTGTCTTGATTTCATCGGGTCCAAATAGTCGGATCTGATGGTACCCGGAATATGCGTCCAAAAAGGACAAAGGCTCGCATCCCGCAGTCGAGTCGACTATCTGATCGATCCAGGGGAGAGGAAAATGATCCTTTGGGCAGGCTCGATTGATATGCTTGAAATTGATGCACATGCGGAGAGACTTGTCCTTCTTGGGGACCATGACCACATTGGCGAGCCACTCAGAGTGGTAGATCTCGCGGATGAACTCAGCTGCCAGAAGCCAAGCCACCTCCTTGCCAATCGCCTTTCCCTTCTTCGCGGCGGACCGACGGAGATGTTCCTTCACGGGCTTCACTTTTGGGTCGACTCGCAAATGGTGCTCAGCCAGTCCCCTGGGTACACCTGGCATGTCAGATGGTTTCCATGCAAAGATGTCCCAGTTCTCACGGAGGAACTAGATGAGCGCTTCTTCCTATTTGCTGTCGAGTGTAGTTGAGATGTGGGTCGGTGCTGCATTGGGGTCGGTGGGGTGAATGTGTACGGGCTTCGTCTCCCCAGCCGACTGAAAAGCTGACTCGGAAGCCGGCTTCTTGGTCCGCAGCAAGTCACTCGGATCCATGTTTTCTGGTACTCCTCCATCTCGACTGCTGCCATCTGCTCGTCAGCGATCTTCGAGCCTTTCTGGAAGCATTCTTCCGCTTTCTGATGGTTCCCCGTGACGGTTATAATGCCGTTGGGTCCCGGCATCTTCAGCTTGAGGTATACATAACATGGTCGAGCCATGAATCTGGCGTAGGCGGGCCTACCCAGAATGGCATGATAAGCACTGTTGAAGTCCACCACTTCGAATGTCAGCTTCTCTTTGCGGTAATTCTTTGAGTCGCCAAAGACTACATCGAGTGAGATTTGGCCAAGTGAGTCGGCCTTCTTCCCGGGGATGACTCCGTGGAACCTCGTGTTGCTTTCGTTTAGCTTGGACATAGGAATGCCCATCCCATGGAGGGTTTCAGCATACAGAATATTCAAGCCACTTCCACCATCCATCAGGACCCTGGTCAAACGTGTGCCTTCGACCACTGGGTCGACCACCAGTGCCTGCTGCCCAGGGGTAGAAATATGCGCAGGGTGATCGGACTGGTTGAATGTGACGGGGGTCTTGGACCACTTTAGATACGTGGTTGTTGTCGGGGCAACCATGTTGACTTCTCTGTTGACCACTTTCAGTCGACTTTTGCTTTCAACGTCTGCGAAGATCATCAGAGTGGAGTTGATCTGGGGGTAACCTCCATCCCCTTCTTTTTCCTCGGTCTCCTCCAATTGCTTTTCCTTCTCAGTTGATTGATCCTTCTGGAAGTTCTGGATCAGGAGCCGGCACTGTCGAGTGGTGTGCTTGGGATAGACCAAGTTCCCCTCTTCGTCTTTTTTTGTGTGGATAGGACAAAGCTGGTCGAGTACATCATTCCCAGCTTGATCTTTCACTTTCTTGGGGACCCAAGGCCCCTTGGGCTTTCCTTTGCCCTTCCCATGGTTGACAACTGCAGCTTCACCTTGAGTGGCTGGCTCAGCCTTGCGCTTGGGTTTTCGATTGGAGTTCTGATCATCTTGTCCGACTGGCTTCTTTCCACTGCGGAGTCGATCGGCTTCTTTGCCGTTAGCATACCGACTGGCTATCTCCATCATCCGGGAAAGGGACATATCGCCCGTTCGACCAAACTTCAAATTCAGTTCTCGGTATTGCACGCCCTCCTTGAAGGCGCGGACTGCTTGGTGTTCAGACACATTCTCCACCGTGTGGTGCAAGGTTGTCCATCTTTGTATGTAATCCCTCAAAATTTCATTCGGCTTCTGTACGCAATGCTACAGCTCCGTAAGCCCTATGGGCCGTTTGCAAATACCTTCGAAGGTCCGAATAAACACTCAGGCCAGCTCTTCCCAACTGTATGTGCTCCCAGGGGCTAACTGATTAAGCCACGCCCGAGCTGAGCCGCCCAGCATCAGAGGAAGGTGTTTCATGGCTACGTCGTCGTTGCCACCTCCGATTTGCACAGCCACTCTGTAATCCTCAAGCCAGGTGTCTGGTTTTGACTCACCGGTGTACTTATTTACCTAACAACCAACCTGATGTTCGGGGGGATCTCAGCGGCCCTAATGGCACTGCTAAAACACTCAGGTCCAGAGACGGATGCTCGGCTTCCACTTGGACGATCTCTGCCTTGCTCTTCTCTGAACGCCCTGTTCCGGTTGACCAGCCCCTGCACAAGGATAGACCTTGCATCGAAGCCGGTCCTCCGGGGATCCGGGGGAATCCTCCGCTCGTCGTCACGTAAGCGTCTGCCCTCGTGTCACCTGGGCGAGAACGATCCGCTTCCCGGAGGGGGCGTAGGCACTCGATGGTGGTCGTGATGACTGGGTCGACGGTCATACTGCTCATCATTCCAACCCAGATGCCGATCTTGACGTGGGCCACGATCCTCACGCCTCGGGGGGCGATCTTTGACTGTGGGCTGACCAAACGGTGTCTGCAGCCATCGATCTGCTGTGAATCATGTTGCGCGACTGAGAAACAACCGCGTTCTGCTCTCCGGCTATTCGGAGCAACGCCCGGATCTGCTGTAGGCCTCTCCCAGCCTCTGACTGTGATGGTTGAATTGACTCCGCGATGCGAGCCACGGCTTCAAGGTTCTGGACAGGCGTACGGAACACCTGAGTCTCGCGCGGGAACGATTGCCACGGTCGTCGACTGGACTCAGGGACCAGTCGGCGGACCCGTTCGTCGAGTGCGTGTTGGATATTCTCCAGATGCGCGCGCCCAGCCACGGTGGCCAAGCACGTGGCTTCCAGGGCCCGAGCCTCTGGAGTATCTCCCACGATGGGGGTGAAAAGTGCGTCCTCATTGTGGCGGCAGAGCTCGTCTCTTTGCTCGGCAGTGAGGGGTTGGGGAATGTACCCATCATGGTCGAATGAATGACCATCGCCGCTGCCGCCGTCACCGCCGCGAGGGAATCCTAGCGGATTGCGGTGTGAGTCGACCATGAGGACTTCCACCGCGGGATCGCTGCTCCCGCACTCGGAAACCGAATCCGCGAGCTCGACCGACGGATCGACCGGCCCGTAGAGGTACTCGTCGGGCTCGATGACCGCAACTTGAGGGTGGCCGCCTGGCGGGCCACTGCGTGTTTCACCCACCGCTGGAGCCATGACCAACTGGATCGCTTGCGACGGAGTCCGGCGGGGATGACGGATGATGAAGGAATCGGCAGGTACTGAGTCGGCGGTTGCCGGATAAGGACACCGCAAGCACTGGCGCGGAAATGCGCAGCCCTGCGGGCGAGCAGTGCCTCGACGTCGAGGGGAGCCTCCTGGAGCCAAGCAGAGTCGTCGGTGACGAAGACGAGCGCGCCGAGTCGGATCTCGCGGCCCAACGCCAGACCAATTGTCGTGGTTCTAAGTCTGACAGTACGAGTAGGGGGTACATAAGAGGAGGCAATGCCCTAGCTATGGTGAGATTGTACGCAAGGTGTATACGAGTTCAGGCCCTTCAGAGGAAGTAAAAGCCCTATGTCTCGGTGCCCGGAGGCGGTCGACTGGAATGTATAGGGATGTTTGAGTTACAGGGGATGCAAACCCTTGTACTGGAGGAGGGGGTGGCTTATATAGTGTGCCAGGACCCCAACCATGATCCACGTTACCAAGGGTTCAATGTACATAAAGGAAGACGTTACTGATAACGCCCGCAGTAAAGAGTTATAAAGGCATTCATTGCAGCGGAGTGAATACCGGACCGTTGCTGTCCTAAGGAACCTTTGACCTTCAGGGGTCGAGTGCGTTGGAAGGGTAGAGTGAGGTTGAGTCGTCTGGACGGGGGTGTACGGTCGAGTGGGATGCCCTCTTGGGCTGTCTCAGTTGACTGTTCTTGTTGCCATCTGTTTGTCCTTTGATCTACTGGGGTAGTGACATTGGGTGTGGTATCCTGGTCAGGCCTGTGACCCTACCCTAGGTCTGTAACCTCGTCAGTAGCCTCTGAATGGATTGAGGCTTGAGCAGAAGAGAGTGCTAAAGTGAGCCTTGGCTCAGGTTCGATGTCCTTTGGGTAATCTTCTCCAAACTTGTGAACCAGGCCGTCTTTTCAACCTCGTCTTGGTCGCCTTTATCGATTCCGGAACCGTCGAGTGTGCTTGTTGTGTTGACCGTCGACTAAACTTTGCGCGTGGCGCCGAGCGCCGTTGGTGCGCACAGTTTCGGCGGGATCGGTTGCTCTCTGGTCTCCGGATTTTGCGGGATTTCGAAATTTGGGGAAGCGCGTGGGACGGGTCGTGTCGCGGCAATCGGATCGGATATGCCCGGGACGCCTCGATCCTCGCACCGCCTTTTTCGCCACGTATCGCGTGTGTGCCTATTGTGGGATTTGACGGGATTGCTCGGGGCCACTAGTCAGCCACTCGACCGTTGTGCTATAAATGCGCGCTGCGGCCAAGGCAAGGGAGGCGGCACGAGGATCGAGGCGTCCCGGGCATATCCGATCCGATTGCCGCGGCACGACTCGTCCCGCGCGCTTCCCCAAATTTCGAAATCCCGCAAAATTCGGAGACCAGAGAGCAACCGATCCCGCTGAAAACTGCGCGCACCAACGGCGCTTGGCGCCACGCGCAAAGTTCAGTCAACTGTCAACACAACAAGCACACTCGACGGTTCCAGAATCGATTAAGGCGACCAAGACGAGGTTGAAAAGACGGCCTAGTTCACAATTTCGGAGAAGATTGCCCCAAGGACAAACCTGAGCCAAGGCTCACTTCAACACTCTCTTCTTCTCAAGCCTCAATCCATTCGGGGGCTACTGACGAGGTTACGGATCTAGGGTAGGGTCACAGGCCTGACCAAGATACCCCACCCAAGGTCACTACCCCAGAAGCTCAAAGGACAAACCGATGGCAACAAGAACAGTCGACTGAGTCGGCCCAAGAGGGCATCCCACTCGACCGTACACCCCCGTCTAGACGACTGTTCTTGTTGCCATCGGTTTGTCCTTTGAGCTTCTGGGTAGTGACCTTGGGTGGGGTATCTTGCTCAGGCCTGTGACCCTACCCTAGGTCCGTAACCTCGTCATCACCCTCTTTTTTCTACAGGGTTATGAAACTAGGCTTTCTCATTTATCTATCAGGATGATGAGTTACTATGCTGGAGACCAATAGGAAATTTGTAGACTTACCGGATCAGTGCTTCCATAAGAATCCATTTGTTGTGTTGTCAGTTGTCTTGTTGGTCGCCTCGTATTCATGCCTGACAGCGGTTATGTTATCCGAGTATCCGAGATCTCTAATCAATATCGCGCATTTGCAAATCTTTCCTCCCTATTCCCGATGTTCTTTTTGGTCAGATTAAGCACACTAATTGGTGTGTCGAGGAACTCCATTGCCTCGACATATATGTTGTAGTTATTAGGAAAGTATGGTATCTTAGGGAACCACCCAGTAATATAGAAATGTTTTGTGTTCTAAGTGTGATGATTCTGGCCACCATTCTCGAAATCATCTCGTGATGTTATTTAATTAGCAGGTATTCTGTCTCTGGGTTCTTGAACCCATGATTCATTCCGTCCATTCCTTTTGATATTGTTATCTCGTTCCTTTAGGATACTAGTAACCTTTGTGATAGTCCTCGAGGTCCGTGGTATATCATTCTTCCAATGCCATGAACCGTCCTATGCTAGAAGTTCTTTTGAACTAAAAGATCACAACAAGAGTGCTCTTGATGAGTTCTTCATTCTATAGTTGTGACTCTGCCAATCTTACCATTCTGCATGGGTTATCTACAAGAAATAAGTTGGAATTGTTCGACATACTAATCTATGCATCCATAACTCGAGAAATCATATGTTCCTTTAAGTTGTCCCTCTTTAGTTGTATTCGGGCCTTAGTCTATCAACTAATAGTCAAGAGTATGTCATGTGTTTGTGTTCGTCGATGCCTTATATTCTTGTGGTCCGACAAGCCATTCTATTTCAGAATGTCTAGGAGAAACAAACTCCAAGTACCCCATCCATATCTAGGATTGGGTCAAAGTAGTTGTATTCCGCAGATCAAAATGTTGATCCAGCTTTTGTTCTGTTCTATCCTGGAGTATTATAACCTTTTTCAGGATTGTCATGAGAATTGCACAATTTCTTAACAATTATTGGCGCAGTGATACTTCCCGCCATCATTTTTTGTTCCTCCGTTCTCCTGTTATTATAACCGGAATGTCGACAAGTGAACTGTGATGTTTGGAATCAATACTCATAGGAACCATGTTTCTTGATAGTTAACGGACAATAATATCGTACTTTGCGTGTTGGTTAGCGAATCAACATTCTAAGATTGATTGTGTTACCTAGTCCATTTTTCCTCGTGCACTCCTCGATCAACGAGCCAGGATAGTGTTAATCCCTTACTCTTTTCATCATATCGTCTTGCCATGAAAGCAAGATTGTTCTCGATCTTACTAACATATCGATGGTTCATGATTTCTGAATATCTTCTCGGAAGTATCACCAGGTTGTCCCTTGACCGTTATGTTGAGCTCGTGATCGAGTTGGTATTCTTATAAGCCACCCCTTCTCCAAGAATCTATGTTTGATACCCTTGAGCTAGTTGGTTAAGCTAAACAACAAATTGGAGAGTTGGAAGATAAAATCTTTGCCTACTGTGTATTGAGTTGGGGTGCTCGGGAGCTTGAAGAAGCAGCTACACCGAGCGTACGAGTGGTCTAGGTTCCGAACCCCCTCCACGTTGTGCATGGGCCTCCTTTTATAGTACAAGGGGTCACCGACAGGTGTCAACGTAGGAGAAAGGGGTAAAAACGTAAAAGAGGTGGTAGTTGTAACAGTGCGGGAATAGTGGAGCTACAGTGCGCGAACAGTGGTCGCTACCTACTTTGACAGTGGGGGACAAGGGCATTTAATACCCGTCGCCGTCGACCCCAAAAGCTCCCGCCATTGCGTCTCCGTCTGCCACGGCGATGGATCCACCACCGTGGAGTGCCACCGTGTCCCCCAGGCTGCACAGCCATCCGCCACGCGTCCCTGGATAGGCCCCAGGGCGACGCGTGGGCCGATGAGCTGGAGCGCGGGCACGCAGCGCAACTTTCCCGGCAAGCACCTTGCCGGGGCCTTGATCTTGCCGGGCCCGGGAGCTTGCCGCTCTCCGGGCCCTCGCCGGGGCGCATATGGCGCCGAGGCGTGTCTTCTATGATGGAATCTTCTAGTCTTCCTGGCAAGCTCCTCTTGCCAGGGCCTTGTGCTAGTGAGGCAGTCTTGAGCCCGGTACGGCCTTCCCGGCAAGCTCCACTTGCCGGGGTCTCGATCTTCTGTCTTGCATACTTTGTTTTTGAATGGCTTAATATGGAGCAGGAAGGTCTCCGGCGAGCGCGTGGTAAACCCTGCCGCGGGAAGCTGCAACTGCCCGTGCACAAGTTGGGGTACTGAGGTACCCCTACCTTAGTACACCGACAGGAGCCCCCGGGCCTGGGCCACACACGGTGCCGAGCGCTGTTGGGCCAGGCCCAAAACAGTGCACGGGCACACGCGGCCCACGGCGCGCCGAATCCACTTCCGTATCCGCCGCATCCCCCCGTAACGGCACGCGTCGATTGCGGCGTCGTGGGATGGGACGTGCCCACGTTCTCTTAATGGAAAGAGCGAAACGCCCCCCCACTTCCCCATAAAAGCAGGGGAAGCAGGAGCGATTCCCCTCCTTGCGCTTTCATTGCATCTTCTTCTTCCTCCAGAAATCCCCTTTGCGCTCCGCCTCCACACCTCTGCCGCCGCCGTTCTCCCCCTTTCCTCTGCCGCCTCCGCCATGGCCCCGAAGACCGAGAAGGCGAAGGCGGAGAAAGCCAAGAGGGAGAAGTCGGAGCAAGCAGCGAAGCTTACCGCGTACCGGAAGCGGAACCTCGTCTTCCCGCCGAGGCTCGGCGCGCGGGAGCTCTGGAACAAGTACTACTTGTTCTGGGCCAAGGAAACCAAGGCGCACCCCCGCACTCGAGCTTATCCGGCCGCCGCCAAGGACAACTACCCCGGCGGGTACTATTTCTTCGCAGCCTTCTTTCACTGCGGTCTTTGCCCTCCTTTCTCTGATTTCTTCTTCTACGTCATGCACACCTATGGCCTCCACCTTCTTGACTTCACTCCCAACGCCATCCTCACAATGGCGGTTTTCGCACACATGTGCAAAAACTTCATAGGAATACACCCAAACGTAGCGCTGTTTAGGCACTTCTTCACTCCTAGAGCAGAGGCCGGCGCCCCCCTCTCCGGGGGAATTTCTTGGGTATTTCGTCTGAACAAGAAGGAGTCGTACTTGCCGGGGGAGCTCCGCGGCAAGTGGGAGGAGTGGCGTGCAGACTGGTGCTGGATCGTTGAGGACGAGCCGCAGCCCTTCACCGCGCCGCGCACAACGCCCATCGTGCGCGGCAGGGATTGGAGCGAGCTGGACTTGGACGACATCAAGCTCGACGTCGCCCTCGTCCGGATTCTTCGTCTTCGGGTAGCTAGGCTGTCCGTTGCAGAAGTAGGCGCAGACTTCCTCCGCCGCCGCATCGCCCCTCTCTAAGACAGGAAAAGGCCGGCCTGGGAGTACGGCAATCCAGCGGATATAATGAGGCTGCGCCCCGGGCTGAACTTCAACTTCACGACGGTGGAGCTGAAGGGGATGGTCCGGGAACTCTTCAAATACGACCCGGCCCACCCTGAGTGCCTAAACAGCGCTACGTTTGGGTGTATTCCTATGAAGTTTTCGCACATGTGTGCGAAAACCGCCATTGTGAGGATGGCGTTGGGAGTGAAGTCAAGAAGGTGGAGGCCATAGGTGTGCATGACGTCGCAGAAGAAATCAGAGAAAGGAGGGCAAAGACCGCAGTGAAAGAAGGCTGCGAAGAAATAGTACCCGCCGGGGTAGTTGTCCTTGGCGGCGGCCGGATAAGCTCGAGTGCGGGGGTGCGCCTTGGTTTCCTTGGCCCAGAACAAGTAGTACTTGTTCCAGAGCTCCCGCGCGCCGAGCCTCGGCGGGAAGACGAGGTTCCGCTTCCGGTACGCGGTAAGCTTCGCTGCTTGCTCCGACTTCTCCCTCTTGGCTTTCTCCGCCTTCGCCTTCTCGGTCTTCGGGGCCATGGCGGAGGCGGCAGAGGAAAGGGGGAGAACGGCGGCGGCAGAGGTGTGGAGGCGGAGCGCAAAGGGGATTTCTGGAGGAAGAAGAAGATGCAATGAAAGCGCAAGGAGGGGAATTGCTCCTGCTTCCCCTGCTTTTATGGGGAAGTGGGGGGGGGGCGTTTCGCTCTTTCCATTAAGAGAACGTGGGCACGTCCCATCCCACGACGCCGCAATCGACGCGTGCCGTTACGGGGGGATGCGGCGGATACGGAAGTGGATTCGGCGCGCCGTGGGCCGCGTGTGCCCGTGCACTGTTTTGGGCCTGGCCCAACAGCGCTCGGCACCATGTGTGGCCCAGGCCCGGGGGCTCCTGTCGGTGTACTAAGGTAGGGGTACCTCAGTACCCCAACTTGTGCACGGGCAGTTGCAGCTTCCCGCGGCAGGGTTTACCACGCGCTCGCCGGAGACCTTCCTGCTCCATATTAAGCCATTCAAAAACAAATTATGCAAGACAGAAGATCGAGACCCCGGCAAGTGGAGCTTGCCGGGAAGGCCGTACCGGGCTCAAGACTGCCTCACTAGCACAAGGCCCTGGCAAGAGGAGCTTGCCAGGAAGACTAGAAGATTCCATCATAGAAGACACGCCTCGGCGCCATATGCGCCCCGGCGAGGGCCCGGAGAGCGGCAAGCTCCCGGGCCCGGCAAGATCAAGGCCCCGGCAAGGTGCTTGCCGGGAAAGTTGCGCTGCGTGCCCGCGCTCCAGCTCATCGGCCCACGCGTCGCCCTGGGGCCTATCCAGGGACGCGTGGCGGATGGCTGTGCAGCCTGGGGGACACGGTGGCACTCCACGGTGGTGGATCCATCGCCGTGGCAGACGGAGACGCAATGGCGGGAGCTTTTGGGGTCGACGGCGACGGGTATTAAATGCCCTTGTCCCCCACTGTCAAAGTAGGTAGCGACCACTGTTCGCGCACTGTAGCTCCACTATTCCCGCACTGTTACAACTACCACCTCTTTTACGTTTTTACCCCTTTCTCCTACGTTGAAACCTGTCGGTGACCCCTTGTACTATAAAAGGAGGCCCATGCACAACGTGGAGGGGGTTCGGAACCTAGACCACTCGTACGCTCGGTGTAGCTGCTTCTTCAAGCTCCCGAGCACCCCAACTCAATACACAACTAAGCAGGAGTAGGGTTTTACGCGTCTACCGCGGCCTGAACCTGGGTAAAACTGCCCGCGTGCTCGCTACGATCTGCTCTTCGTGCTCCCTCCGCCCTCGTACCGCACAGACAAGGGGCTCCGGTCCCATAGGTGTTCGTGGTGGACAGTTTCCCCCGACATCTTTGGCTTAGTTTGTTACGAAGGGATATCTTTGTGTTTGTGTGTGTGTGCATTCAAGAAAGATGGTATCTTCATCAATTGATCTTCTTGAACAGTTGTTGGACCTATTGTCTTATCCAATCTTTGATTTGAGTGTGGGCTATTGTCAAATGAGATTAGATCTAATGATGTTTGTAGTGTTGTCTTACTCGTGGATGTTCCTTGAGCATAAACCATTATATCCTTTGGTATCACTACAAAAAAGACACATCCGTGACATTTTGGCCTGAACGAATGTTTTTCCTGTCATGCTTATGACACTTCTATGACAATAATTGTGACAAAACCCGGTATCATCATAGATGTGATGGGCACCTAATTCTATGACAAAAAATCATGACATAAAATTGGGTTTTTCATCCTGGGCGGGCCGGAGACGCACCGACATGACATTCCTTGGGCCGTCCATGATGAAAAAATCATGGTAGAAGCGAGGGCGAGGAAAATTTTGGGGATTTCCCGGTTACGGTTGGTGGTCGAGGCGGACCGATGGATGGAGGTTTACGCGTTTCTCTCGTAAACATCTTGTGTATGTGCGAGGTGTTGGGATCTAACTGAACCCGGGCAAGGTGTTCACTTACTGAACCCGAGTGATTGCACTAGCTATGTTACTAAACCTGAGCGATTGATCCCTTCACTGCTAAATGAACCCGACCGACACCATCACTACTAACTGAACCCAATCGATCGTTGCTGCTGCTTACTAAAGCCGACCGAACCTGTTTCCTCTTGGTGAACTGTGAATGTGTGGTGTTGGTTGAATGAGTCGAGATGTATGTGGTTGGGGTTAGATCAACATTTCTTGGTGGGGGTTGGATGAACAGGACCCCGTGGTAGTAGGCGGTTGCCGTAGGATGAACATGGCCCCGAGAGGAGGCCACCACAGCCGAGCTAGGGGGGTGGATGAACAGGACCCCGTGGAGGGCCGGTTGAACAGTAGTCGATGGAGAGCTGGATGAACTATAGCTGGTGGAGGCAGGAGGAAGACGCGGTGGATGAACAACGTAGGTGGAGGCTAGAGGAAGTCGACGGTGGGTGAACAGTAGCCCTTGGAGTCCCATTTTGCAGTATGCCACACCCCTCCCAATGAACAGGACCCCCTTTCGACTGTAGTGCTCCAACACAAGTTTTGTTCCTCCGTTTTGTGGTACGCCAGCCCCTCCCGATGAACAGGATCCTGTTCAACCGTAGCAGGTCGAGCAGAAGGCCGTTTCCTCCGTTTTGCGGTACACCAGATCCTTCTCGATGAACATGACCCTGTTTCAACTGTACGCGCTCGAGCAGAGGGTTGTTTCCCTCCGTTTTGCGGTATGCCACAACCTGTTTCGGCTGTTCCGTCCAAGCCGGTTGGCTCCCGATGAACACGACCCGTTCTGTTGCCACCCAATGAACATTATGTTGTTTCTCCATTCCATCCCCGCCGGTTGGATGCCGATGACCACGAAGCCATTAGTGCCATCTCCATATACACCTGCCCTGGCCGTATGTATGCGCGACTACGCGCTCGAGACCCTGCACGTACCTACGAGTCAAACATAACCCCACCGTGTTCTCTTCTCAAAATGAAAAGAGACGATCATAGTTACTCACACGGTTGGTGTGTTTTATTTTGGATCCTCTGTCTAGTTAACTACAACCAGATATTAACAAATACCAATCTGCCACATAATCGCGGGCACGGCTTTCGAAAGATCATAACCCTGCAGGGGTTTCCCAACTTAGCCATCACAACCTCTGACAATCAGCGGAGTAATAACTCCAAAATTGGGAAGACCTGAGTATTCTCGGAATCCCGTGCTCAAGATATTTCAACAATAGTAAAACTAATCCAGCAAGGCCGCCCGATGTGCCGACAAATCCCGATAGGAGTCGCACATACCTCGTCCTTGGGGCACACCAGATGGGCAAGACGTCGGGTTGCCTGAGACACTGGTTGCCGAGGGGGCGCCGGACATAGCCCAGTTTGGACCAACACTCAGAGGAGCACTGGCCGGGGGTTGATTAAGAATCCTCGGGTGCTAACCGGTCCCTATGCAAGTTTTAGTTATTAGGTAAATGGAAAAGCAAGGTTGGGCCTCGCTGGAAAAGCTTTAAACAAAGCGAATTATCAAGGGGTCCCCATATACCCAACCGTGTTAGGAACGCAAAATCAAGGAACATAACACTAATTTATCGGTTCCTAAGGCAGCATGAATTGAACAAAACATCGAGCAAAAGGCCAAGCCTTCCACCCATTGCCAAGTATATAGGTGCATTAGTTTAATTAAAAATATTGTGATATTCCAACAATGTCCAGCTCCAACATGGAGCAATCTTCATCTTCACCTGCAACTAACAATGCTATAAGAGGGGTTGAGTGAGTGGTAACATAGCTAAACAACGGTTTGCTGGGATGATGTCAAAGGTTAGAGGTTTCATGGCAACAAGGAGAGGCTGACAACAAATAGATATGTAGCGTGACATATACCGATAGCATCAAGACAACTAGCATAGCAATGATAATAAAGGTATCCAAGGTGACGGTCATGTTGCCTAAGATCGCGCAAGGAAGAAGAACAAGTCCATGAAGAAGACGAAGAAGAAGCCACGAAGACGAACCAAGTGTAGACGAACGAATCCTCACGATCGCAGCGAAACAAGCACTAACGAGAAGAAGCAAACAAGATGGTAAACACACAACACATAACAAGACATGATGATCAAGCAAGTATGGTGCATGACAAGGCTACATGTTGCTTTACATGGCAAGGGATGAAGCACACAAGAATATCACACAATGCAAGATTAAATGAGGCCGGAAACAACATATAACAATTCCGGTAAGTCCTCATATGCAAATTTCGAAATTTGTCCAGATCTGAACAAACCTTAAGTTCAAGTTGTTAAATAGCAGGTTAACATGCACCATAATGATCTACTCGAAATTCTAGTCAAGTTTCATATAAAGTTCATTTAATTCGGAGCTACGGCCTAGAAGATACGAGCAAAACAAATCAAGCATGGCATTGATGCCAAACACATCCAAACATCAAGAAAACACACTCCAAACAGGTATACAACATATTATTATGCATCTACACGCAAAAACACACAAGTTTCATATAGAGCATACTCAAAACGGAGCAACGGTTCATCAGATACGCTTACAACAAGTTTGGAACACAATCTGTCCAAAACAGCAAGTAGGCATATAGTTGACATCAAAACAACATGACACAATAACATCTCATGGCATCAAAGGGCATGGAAAACATGTACATGTCAAGCACTACAATCATGATCACTGAGCTACTACGAAACACCACTATAACATGCTCAAAACATCATGGCAATATTGCAAAAGATAACAGTTTCATAGACTTAGTGAAATAAACTAGACATGGCAGCAACAGCGACAAGTATGCATGTTTGCAAGCTTGTGCAACTCATCTCAAAGCATATCATGGCATGTGAATATAACCAACAACAAGAAGACAAGTTTATGAAGCTCCTCATGGCAAGAACATGGTCATAGGATGCATAAATCACTAGCTATTCACATGGCAAAACTGATCTTGCTGATAACTCGCTGAAAGAAACATTTTATAGCAATTTGAGAGCAAGAAATAAACAAGCTACAACAACCTATAATTTATAACAAGAACATGGATGGATAGAGCATAACATGGACTTCAAGGCATGGTCATTGGGCATCTCCAAATGTGCACAGATTTGACTATAGCATCAAGCAAACATGGCATCACAATATAACAGTTCCAGACTTAGTAGTTTTCAACAAGTCATAGAAATCAGCAACAACGAGTAGGCTACTTTACAAGCTTGTTGCACTCACGACAAGGCGTATCATGAAAAGCGGATTTCACCACAGCAAAGATGGCATGATTGTGCTTCTAAAACATATTGACATGTAGCTCAAACAAAAATCACACATAAAGATATGAAAAAGACAAATCAGCATCTTATAACAGTTTTCAGCACTTAACAGCCACATACAATTTTGCAATAGAGATTAACATGTCAAAATGCATCCTATTATGTATGCAAATGCAACCAACATGTAGAGCACTCAGAGATGAACATTTTGACATATGATACATTCCAAACAGTTGAACATGCACAAAGATACATCAAGTCAAACATGCCTATGTGATGTATGAAACAAGGACTTAGCCGTTTAAGCAAAATAAATGCAAGCAACATTTTAAGTGTTTCTTTACATGTACAAAGATGACATGGCAAGTCATATGCAATTTTTGTTAAATGTTGACATGAAGAAGACATGGGGCATTTGGTTGCCACGACGGAAAGAAAGGGGTGTCATGGTGGCGAAAACGGAAATGGTGCCACGGCACGTTCCGGTAACTCGTTGAGAGACCGGTGCAAACGAGGGGACGTGAGTGTGTCATGCAAAAGGTAGTGAGGTGATCCCGCATACTGGGTTCCCACATGTCGGTGGCATGGAAATGAGTGGCACTTCGATCATGGTGCAAGAACACAGTTCAACTCATACATCGCAAGCACTCGTACACGGGCCATCGTCTCGGCGGTTATACCTTTGAAGTGTGCATTCGGGGTGGTTCGAGTTCGTTGAGGGAAGTAGTCGTTCACGGACGTCGTGTAAGGTAGTCGCACATGGCGATGGTAGTGGAAGAAGTCGTTCACGGGGCGTCGTGGGAAGTAGCCGTTCGCGTCTCGGAGTCGTACACGTTCCGTAGTCATTCACGTTGGCGGTAGTGGTACACGTTGTCTTGACGAATCCATGGCGACGGTAGTTGTTCACTCGACGGTCTTCGGCGACGATAGTCGTACACGGTCCTCGGGGTACTTGTGTTTCGGTCTGTAGTCATCTGAGCGTCGATCTTGCCGGTGGGGTACTTGCCGAATCCCGAAACGTCCTTGGCATCTCCGCGCGTAGGGGTACTTGGCGGTTCCATGTAGTCGAACTTGAGGGGCATCAACGTCATGTTACTTGGCGTATCATCATGTAGTCGTACACGTTAGGTAGATGTTCATGTCATCGAAGCCGTGTAGTCGAACTTGACAAATCCAGAATCTAGTCTCTAGGGTTGTCGTGGTACTTGGTGTCCAGCGGCAGCAACAAGGTAGGGCGGTGCGCGAGCAACAACAAGAAGATGTCGGGAAACCAACGAGGGGCTGGGCATGGACCAAAGCAGAAGAGGCCGCGACGTCAAGGTGGCACAGACGCCGACTAGGGTGGAGGCGCTGGCTGGTCGAAGGAGCTGCGGAGGCCGATGCAAAGGTAGGCGAGGTCGAGGTTGCCGGCGGGATGGGTCACCAGAGCAGCGCGGCGTCGAGGAGGCGCTCGGGGACGGAGGTGGTCAGCCACGGGGCGGGGTCATGGAGGCGCTCCGGGCGGCGGAACTGGCGTAGATCTCGCGTGGTGCTCCGGTGACCGGCTCGGTTGTGGGAGGAGCAGGTGGCGGCGGTCGCAGGCTAACGCGGCGGAGACACGGGAGGAGGAGAAGGGCAGGGGAGACGGGACGAGGCGTAGGGCAGGGGTGGTGGTCTTCGCTGGAGCGGAGGAGATGGTCGGGCGAGCTTCCAAAGGAGCTCCGACGGCTGGGTGGCGGAGCCGTGAAGAAGCAGAGGCCTGTCAGTCGTGGCAGACGCAGAGGGTGGAGGAGGCGGCTCAAGGTGATGGGGATTGAGCGCAGCGTTCCTAGCGATGTGTGCAGAGAAGTGGCGGCGGCAGGAGGAACGAGAGAGCGAGGGGAGAGTGGAGGGGGATTGGGCAGGCCTAGGGTTAAAGGAGGAGGGTTGCTGGGCCTAAGGAGGTTGGGCCGATGGGCCTTCTCTCCCTCCCTTCTCTTTACAGAAAAAACAAAAAGAAAGAAAACAAAGAAGGAAAGGTAAGGGAAAGAAGTCAGGCAAGTGGACTATTATTTTCGGACTCACAGAAATGTGTATGATCCCGGAAAAATGGAGTGGCAAGATTGCAAGAATTGAATTCAAATTCATTTGAATTGAATTCAAATGATTTAAACAAGGAGTAGAATTCGAAAGTGTCTAAAAATGTTGAAAGTTTAGGTGGAGCCTCGAGAAAAGAGATAAGAATTGTTGGCAAGGTTTGGAGGTGAAACTTGAAGCAAAAGAGGCATGGGAATATTTGCAAGTGTGTTTTGGTGATTCCAAATTAATGGATTAAATATAATAGCTCCATAATTATTGGAAGGATATGTTATAAAGAGAAATCACCATTGTGAATATCCCTCGATTTAAATAGATCGAAAGATCTATGCAATTTATTTACTTGAGTTGCAAAAAATTAATGAGATGATGGCATGATGACATGATGCAATGAAAAAAAATAGAGCAAGCAAAAAAAAATGAAACACATGGTGACATCGAAATATATGGAAGGCTTCTGGAGCGTCGGTCTCGGGATGTCACAGTCATGAGATGGTATATGCAATTTAGGAATGCCCTTTTTGAGCATATCATTAACTACTGATTGTACTAAATCAGCAGCAATAACAAAAGGGAAGGGAGAGTGGCAATCTCCCTGTCTAACTCCCATTTTGCAAAAGAATTGTCCCCTCCGTCACTTGGTTCGATAACAGACAAGCTTCACCTACAATGTAAGATTTGGCATGTCAATTCTGGAGCAAAAGTATAGCACTAAACAACAACATTAATTTTTTGATGATGGTAGCAAAATAGAGGCCAACAGTTCTGAAATATCATTATCTTACCTCAATGGGATATTATGGTGCACATACAGATTGGAAGTCTGGTCTCCTTTTGTGCAGCTCACTAAAATCAAGCAACATTACCATTTAAGTAGCACAACCTATGAAGGCACACTACACAATTTTGTGGAAGAAGGCCAGTACTAACCTCTAATGAGGCTGAATTCAAACAATTCACACAAAAAAGATCTTAAACAAATTTTCCAACACAGATAAGAAGTCCAATCTCCTCTTGTGAAGCTCCACTAAGATCAAGCAATCAAGCAACATTGTTGGTGTGACATTTTAATTGAACTGCACAAAACACTCATAAAACCAAAGAGTTATGTTGAGTGCAACAAAAGCTCGTAATAAGAATGAGGTGAAGTAGATAACCACGTTTACATAGAGGTGCAAAGGAAACAATTACTAGTCAATGACGGTGGATGACACAGAAGACCACAAAAAGAAGCATCTAACCTATCTAAATGGGAAAGAAAGCAAGAAAGTGGCATTTCTCATACAGTGGCATTGATTCATCTTAACAGAGAGATTATATTAACAATAAATTTTGTTAAACATGTAATTTGCTTTTAGCAGTGGCATTGCTTCAATTTTCCAGCGGCATTATTAGATTAACAACAGCTAAAGAGTTTTATGGGACAGTGGACCCACCAGCACCATGTGCATCTACCGATGTATAAAGGGGTGATGCACAGTCTGTTGCAACAAACAACCAAGGAGCATATTTGTGTTGGTCCCATTTTTGTTCTCTTCAGACACCTTTCCCTATGTGGGGGCAGCAAATCTAGTCTTGCTCAAACTCTACAGCCTTGTCCCACACCCACATAAAGATCAGTTCCTTACATATGTGTGCATTGTGTTTGTCATTGTTTTCCCTTTTCGACAACCTTAGGTGTTGAATAGCCAGTGTGTACTAGTTTCCCCCCTTCCATTCCTCGTTGAACCACATCCTAGATTCATGATATACAACTTTCCCCACTACTTTCATGTTTGATCCAACACCTAGATTTGAATGCAGAAGCAAAAAAAATCCAGATGCAGCTAGAGCAATGCATGTGGATTAAGTTAATTATACCTTACAGTTCTCAGGGTGTGGCTCGGTGGGCGGCCAGAGGCTGATCTTCCATTGCTATTGTAGGAAATGATGAAGAAGGGGTCAGAGGCCCTCCCGTGCCGCCGCTGGGTGAAAGAGAACAGCGGCGCCGGTGGTCGATTCACTCTCTCGCTGATGGCGACAACATTCTTCTCCTGCAGATGGGATGATGCCGGCTCTTTGACCAGCAGTGAGGGGAGAGAGGGCAACACGGTCTTGTTTAGATTTGGAGAGGGTGGGAGTGTGAAGAGAGCAACCACAAGTGCTGAGGCTCCAGTGTGTGTATATATATATATATAGTGGAGAGAGTGTGAAGAGAGCAAACCATAGAAAACAAGCGGTGAGGCTGTAGCGTATATATATAGTTGGAGTGGTTATCTTTTTCTATCCATAAAAACAGTTTTAAATTGTGCACAAAATAGAACTTTTTATTTAATTTCTCCCTTCGTCACAGTTTACATGGCATGCACCAAGAATCTCTCGGACCAAGGTGATTGGCGACTGGACTGAAAAATAGCATCATGCGTTATACCATGGCGTGCAGTTACTGGAGAAATTAATGCATACACACATGCACGGAGTGCTTTCAGTCCATGTACACACATGCATGCATTTATTCCACCCCGCATGCACACCTGCATGGAGAGAAAATTGTGGGCTTGATTGCGGTTACAATGCCCTAATTAATTGGGCATTAAAGAAAACCCGCCTAAAACCCCTCCGCTGGTGGAAATGCATGAGAATTGAAGCGCTCCCTATACTGTGAAGGAGGGCAATGCTTAATATGTGAAAAAAATTAATGCTTGAAGGAATCAGTTCGTAATTGACGCTCCACGCCTCCATGTCGCACTTACTATCGTTCACATGTGGTACACGACCCTCCGAAGTGAACAACTAAAACTGCATGCGACGTGGAGGCATTTCCATTGTTGTGCGACCCGGTACCTGGAAAATCCATGGAAAGGCGCAGTCGCAGGCCGCCAGAATGCTCAAATCCGGCAGCCGTGCGCGTGAAATCCTACGGCGGCAGATATAGCGGCTGACCGCCGACACATAAACCTACGTGTGCGTGTGTGTGTGTGTGTTTATTTTTAACAATGTGTGTGTGCTAGAGAGAGACACATCGACCTATGGAGAACTACTACGATTTAGCCGCGAGAGTCGGTGCATCCTCTCGTTTCCGGGCGTCCGGTCGGGACAGGTGCCATGCGCTCTCCTGACCACTTTTGCCCACCCAAACTCCTTCCATCGGCCACGCACGCTTCCCGCCCAAAACGGTCAGCGCCGCTCCAGAGAATCGGTGTTGCATTCATGCCCGGGCAGAGAGGATGTGTCCTCTCACTAGCGCCTGCGTTGAAGGGAGAAGCGGATTCAAGAGTGAAGGTTGCTTCGTCTGTCCAACTTACTCCTGAATGATTTTATGGCTCATTGGTCATTATTACTGAGGTGGTACGACCGTGCTGAGTCTCAGTTGCACTGTACACTTTACTTTGGTGCATGACACGTGCACCGGATGTTGGATGTACCATGTTTCGGCGAAAGGAGGTAGAGCATCTCCACTCTTTACAATTTCCTCCACTCTTACAGCAGAGGAGTGCGAAAGCAGCAAAAAACACGGCAGCTCAGTGATTACATGCCCCACCTCACACTATCATACATGGCCCACCTCACATTATCACCATATTTTCTGGACACCGTGTGACACCTAACTCTTTAGTACATAGTACATATTGTAACTCTCAGCGAAATAAATTTGTACAATGATATGAAGCTTCCAACTTCTGTTTCATGTATCTTGCGTCCACGGTTGCCCCGTTGCAACATTCCATCAAATACAAAGGAGACTAACATGCATGATACTGCATCTTAGTGATTCATAGATCATAGCTAATATGTACTCCATCCGTTCCAAAATAAGTGTCTCAACTTTATACCAACTTTAGTACAAAGTTGTACTAAAGTTGACACTTATTTTGGAACAGAGACAACTAAAGAAAAAAAATGATCCATACAGTCCCTAGGCCTTGAACCCTAAACCCTAACCAGGCTTTAATTTGCCGGCGACGTGGAACCTTCCGAAGAAATGAAGTTTGCAACCCTTTGACCATTGGATCATTCTGTGCAGTTTCACTGAAATCAAGTTGAGCATCCATGTGGCAAAGAAATTGAAGAAGCGTGATTAGAATAAGACTAGTGGGACTATTTCATGAGACATAAACTCATCACAAATACAATAGAAGCCAGTAGAGGTACATGCGGGGAAACGAAGAAGAGAAATATCTTCATGGAGCGATGTGGGCAGCTGGGGCAGTGGTGCAAGCCGACTATAAAGAAAGTTGTACCTGAGGGATGTCGGGATGTAGCTAGAGGAGGGCAGCGAGAGGCGGCAATTGCCCACATCGCGGTAGTGAGCAAGGGACGAAGGAAACCGCACCGGCTTTGTGAGAGAGAACGGCCGGGACCCCTGATCGGGACACGCCGACGGTGGGGTTTCACCTTCAGCAACGGCAACCACATCTACACAAAGCATCCACCCCTACCCTCGGCGGACATGATCCGCCCGCATGTTAGAGATGTGGTCATAGTCGTTTTGTGCGAGAGAGTGTGAAGAGAGAAGCCCCAACAAGCAACCGTGTAGGCTCCTGGCTATGTATATAGTGGAGGGGTTTCTTTTTATCTCATATGAACCTATTTATATTGTGTGAGTGCCACTGGATAAACAAACTTTATTTGTAAATAATGCGGCACTGTTCATGTGTGGTACCCGACCCTCCATTAAGTGAGTCACTCTAGACACGTCAAATTATCACGTGGGCTGCATCATCGTACTGAACTGAACTCCACCATGTCACGTGTGTTGTTGGGGAAGACGCAAACAGTGCTACTAGTACGTGCGTGGGTGCGTGCACCTCTTCTCTTCAAGCATGGTTATTAAAAATAGCCAAGTAATCTACCACATGGTTATTATATGGTCAAAGACTATAGGCAGTAATAATGACTAATCAGCGGTCAAAGCACGAGGCCCACCTTTCTGTATGTTTGACCAAGGAAGCAGCCATCATTTCACTCCTTGTTGAATATCCATTCGCTGCTACCTCCGCAAATAAATAAAAATCCTCTACTACCTCCACATCATTATTAATAATATAGCCATGTCAATCATGACATAGAAATATCATTCACTGATTCAATAGGGCTGGCTCTAAGGCTGGTATTTATTTACTTTGTCTCTTTCCCTTTTTGTCTCATTTAGTCATTTTACACAGGAGCACGTGTAGAGGACGGCTATTCCTTTCGATGGGACTTTTTCATTGGGTTTAAGACTAATCAGCCCCGAATATTATTCCCGCTGCCAACCACTCTGAATCATGGCATCTATGATACTCCCATTGCAACAATGAGGTCCACTAGGTCTAGCACGTCCCGTAAGAAGAGACTTTCACGCAAAACTTACATTCTTGTTGCCTTCCTCCTCATATAGTACGTACTACTAGTACTACTACTACTACTCATTCTCCTATAAACCTTGAGCTTGGCATCCCAAAAATATTAACCTTGCGCTTGGCTCTTCGCCTTTTCGGGAAGTCAAGCAATGATGGTACTTGTATATGGCTCTGACTATCTAAGACCGAATGAATTGCTGCACGTACACCACGTGGGCGAGGGGCGAGGGAGAGTGTGAACTACTACGTCTGTTTCAATATGGACTACATACGGAGCAAAATGAGTGAATGTACACTCTAAAATACGTCTATATACATAAGTGTTTGGAGTATGTACTAGTAGTTCATATTGAAATCTTCTAAACGACATATATTTCAAACAATATGATAATCTCTCTAACAAAGGTAGGGACGAGGAGTATATATGTCTAACGGGGGGAGTACTAAAAGTTTCTCCTCGTCCTCCGAGCCACTGCGCGCGTGGGCAAGGGAGTATGCGTAGGCGTTGTAAGAAGGTTTCTCCTCATCCTACGAGCCACCGCGCACGTGGGCGAGGGAGCGGGCATCGGTGTAGTAAGCAAGCTTCTCCCCAGCCATGTTTGGATTCATGGGTTAGAGTTAGTTTGAGCTAATTTGAGCTCAAATATCCCTGAAGTATCCAAACATGAGGGCTAGTTTGAGGTGGTTGCATCTAACCCACCCCCAAAAACCTATCCCACACAAGAGATGCTAATTGGAGCTAGTTCTTCTGGGGCCCACTAAAAGTCACTAAAAATCATTATCTCTATATCCCTTCCTCCCTCCAAATGATTGATAAAGTGCATTTATTATCAATCTAACCCGCTCATCGAAACACCTCTTTGGCTAGAGTTAGTCCATGATTAGTCATGATCTATAAACTAACTCTAACCTCTAGCTAAGTTATTAGAGTATCCAAATAGGACCCTCATCGTGCGACTTTGCAAGCGACCACACCAGTTGGCGGGGGAGAGGGCATACTAAGCAAGCTTCTCCTCGTTCTCTGAGTTGACGGGACACTTCAAAAGTAGTACAGAGCATCTACAGTGTATAGACCCTTGCCTCTAAGGTAGGCCCCACATGGTTTGCCTCTTTTTTAAATAATGCGTCAAGTCGCAATTTGTATGTTCACCCGTGGTACACGCTCCCCCATCAAGTGGACAACTAGTACACGTGTCAAATTACCATGTGGGCTGCCTTTTCGTATAGAAATGACCTCCACCATGTACTCGCGCGGGTGTGGTTTGGAAAGAGACGGGAGTACAGTACATGTGCCATGTGTGTACCCCTTCTCTTCATGCATGTCCCCCGCCTAAATGGGTTTGTGTGAGAGCGATACAAACCCAGAGATATGGCATGCGTTCGTGAGTGTTTTTTGTTATTGGGGTTGATTTCATGAATGTATTTGTGGGAATATGTGTCGGTGATATCTCAAACAAAAATGTGACACATGCAATGTGTGTGAAATAGAGGCCTATTTATATCATATATAGATGGGCGGTCCATGAGAGGCAAGCGAGGGGTCATATACATCATAGAGTCGAAGAGAGGATCAAGTGTGTTGGTGCAAGATCTATGAAGAGAGCCATCGAAATTATGTGTGTGCACGTCAAAGATAGGGTGACTTTCCTACCGTACGTCAGAGGGCAGAGAGCAAGTTTGTGTGTGGTAGGGAGACATGACTAGAGCTCTCGATGTATCAGTGTGTGTGTGTGGGGGAGGGGAGGAAGAGACCTGACTAGAGAGGTAGATCAACTCATAAAGAGAGACCTAGCTATGTCTTGAGGGAGATCGATCGACATCCATACATAAGTGAAGGATGGTAAATAGGTTTTGTGTGACAGAGAGAGGTAGAGTGTCGGAAGGGTGGTGGAGTTGCTTCTCAGAGATGGTAGGAGAGGCCTACTAGAAAAACTGAGGGTACGACTGCAATATCAAGAAAAGAGGGGATGTGTTTCTGTGTGTGTGTGTGCCTAATAGATGTGTCGGGAGGCATGCATGGATGATGAAGGGGGGCCATATGTCTTTGGTAAGAAGACCTAAATAGATCGGTAGATAAATTGGTGTGTGTTAGAGGAAGGGAGATAAATAACTAATGAGGTAGATCAATCAGCGCGTGCAGAAAACGAGTTATAAACGACCTAGATAACTATATGTATAGCGGGAGATCGGTCGGTGTACATCCATTTGTTAGAGGAAAATAAGGCCCAGATAGACCTAATAGAGAGAGAGGGAGGATCTAGGAGGTGGTGCGAGAGTCCTACTAGATAGGGGGAGGAGTGTGTGATTGTGAGATCGATGAAAAGAGGGGCGGGAGTTTACACGTGTGTGGGACCGTATGAGAGGGATGGGGCATGGACAGAGAAAGGAGGAGATGGAAAGTGTGTGTGTATGTGGTAGGCAGACCTCGTTAGAGAGGGTTTTCGATCGTTGTGTGTCGTAAATAAGGAGTTGTGGAGATCATGGGAGAACAACATAATGAAAATTAATCAATGTGCGCGATGGATAGAATGCTGAGGGAGTGGGAGGTCGAGGAGGGTGTGTGCATGCACGAGAGAAAGTTAGATCTAGCTACAAAGGTCAGATGATTGTGTGGGTGTAAGAGACTAACAAAGATCATAATTCGATATGAAAGTGGATTCATATATTTGAATAAGAGACCATAGTGTTATAAACTTATGCTTGCAAGAATATAGCGGTGATACGCGTGGTGGTGTTTTTAACATGTTATACTATAATGTGATAATGTGTGGCATTTGCAACTTGCAGCTAAATATCAAACAAACTAAACCATACTATTTATCGAACAATCTCACAATTTATTTGAATATGTGATAATGTGTGGAATTTGCAGCTCACAACTAAATAGCTAACAATCTAAACCATACATTATGTGATACCGAACAATCTCACATTTTATTTGAATTTGTGATAATGTGTGGCGTTTGCAACTCACAGCTAAATACTTGTAGGCGTAGGGGGGCACCATACATTATATGATAGACACATCATACATACGAGACATGGTTTAGATTATGAAGATATTGCTAGAGCTTGAAATGTACTGTGATTTGAAATCAGCATAAAGTGGATTCACATAATCGAGTTTGAGTTCATATAGTACACATAGTTCATATCTAACTCGACAGGAATCATGTGGTGTGATGTGAAGATAATATACAAATGATGGTTTAACTTGAAAATAATGATGATTCTAGATCTTATTAAAATAGAGAAACGAATTCAAATGGTTTAACTTGACAGCAATCATGATTGTGGATCTTATTCGAATAGAGAAACTAATTCAAATTTAGTTCATATTGAAGCGGTAGTATATGTGTTTCGAATGCACTAAAATATTCATTTGAGTCACAGGTTACATGGATTATACACGTAGCGAAATATTTTAATTGAACATAACATGGATTCAAAGTTTTGAATGGCATTTGTATTAACTCATACAGTAAAACGGGACTAGACTCTCTTGTGTGGTGTGAATTTATTTCTTTTTGTTTTTTCCATCGAGCAAAGTTCGAATTGATTTGGTACAATATAAGTTAGGCTTGTCTAGAAATTTCAACCTGCGCCTTGTTATCCTAAGATTTTAAGATATGTCATTGTCTCGTTGTGCTCGGAAAACTCCCTCCATCTCAACCTGCACCTTTCCATCCCAAAATTACAACGCGTGCAAAATCTCCCACCTTGAAAGTGCAACTATCCCTGGGTGGTTTTGGTAATTCCTAACAACATATAGCTCATTGAACTAATGCTCTTTCAAGATGATCATTTCAGAAATTTTAATGATTGGCATGGGACGGACTAGGAATGTGGACCCCTCAAAATGCTAAGGACACATATTGGCTCAAGCTCAAGACTCTTCTATTTCATTTTAGTGATCCAAGATCACATTGAGTCCATAGGAAAACCAATACTATTAAAAGGGGATGAGATGTTTCTTAATGGCTTGCTTGCTCAAAATTCTTAGTGATATGCTCCAAAAGCCCTCAACCACTTTCTCATATCCACATATGTCCCAAACCAAAAGTCAAACTCGGTCCCATCGATTTGATCTATCTGGCGCCACCGAGTACATTTGACATAGCCATAGCCAGAAACCCTAATCTGTTGGTTTTAAAAAGTAGGGGCCCTTTTGCACCCCTTTACTTGTGCATAGGCAGTTGTAGCCACGCCTATGGCCACGCTTGGTGGAGCAGAAGAAGGAGAAGCACGAGACTGCCAAGGCAACACTCAAGCTAGAGGCATGAAGAACAGAGGGGCAAGGTGGACTCCTCCCTCGGCAACACCCTTGCCGGGGCGACCTACGTGACCCCGGCAAGAGCCTTGAAGAGGCAACTTGCCCAACACCAGTAAGGCCACCACCCTTGAGTCTGGGAGCTCTGACACTATCGACATTGTCAAGACCAAGATTCAGGGGCGCCTGCATGGTGGCATGAAGATGTTTGTCGGACCGAGGGCCTGTAGGCCTAGACGAGGGACTAGATGACAAAGACCCCCGGCAAGAGCCTTGCCGGGGACGACCGAAGACCCCCGGCAAGATCCTTGCCGGGGACAGCCACAAGTGTCGTGCAAGACCCCTTGCCGGTGGCGTCTGCGGGGCCACAGCCGGACCCGCGCCCGCCAAGGTTTCGCTGCCCCGCGTCCACTCGTACGCGATGACCAACTCGCTAACTAGACAAGTGCCTACGTGGCAGCATGCAGCCTCTAAGCCAACTAGCCAAGCACCCGCGTGGTGGCATGCAGATATTCGTGAAGACCCTACCACCACAGCAGCCAACAGCCAGCATGGCGCTACATGCCTCGTCAGCCTGGACGCGTGTCGGAGCGAGGTGAGGCGGAAACGGGCGGGACAAGCTCCTTTGTCGTCCCTGATAAAGCTAGAGGACACATAGGTGGTGCATTAAATGCGTTTGTCCCATGATGTCAGGAGATAACCTTGTATATTGTAGATACTTTCCACCTCCCATGTGCCATTGTGGCAACCCCTTTGTCATATAAAAGGAGGCCTGAGGCGCACTGGGAGAGGATTCATACTTTTTGGACATGCACGCATAGTAGCTAATTCAAGAGCTCAAGAACACCAGATATACACTGACAAGCAGGACTAGGGTTTTACGCATCATCTTGTGGCCCGACCTGTTGGAAATATGCCTTAGAGGCAATAAAAAATGGTTATTATTCTATATCCTTGTTCATGATAATCGTTTATTATCCATGCTATAATTGTATTGATTAGAAACTCAAATGCATGTGTGGATACATAGACAAAACAACATATCCCTAGTGAGCCTCTACTAGACTAGCTTGTTGAACAAAGATGGCCATGGTTTGCAGGTCATATACATGAGTTCTCATTTGATAACAGGATCACATCATTAGGAGAATGATGTGATGGACAAGACCCAAACTGTGAACGCAGCATATGATCGTGTGAGTGTATTGCTATTGTTTTCCGCATGTCAAGTATATGTTCCTATGACCATGAGGTCATGCAACTCACTGACACCGGAAGAGTACCTTGTGTGTACCAAACATCGCAACGTAACTGAGTGACTATAAAGGTGATCTATAGGTATCTCCATGAGTGTCTATTGAGTTGGCATGGACCAAGACTAGGATTTTTCACTCCGTATGACGGAGAGGTATCTCAGGGCCCACTCAGTAATACAACATCACAATAAGCTTGCAAGCAATGTGACTAAAGAGTTAGCCACACGATCTTGTATTACGGAACGAGTAAAGAGACTTGCCGGTAACGAGATTGAACTAGGTATGAAGATACCGACGATCGAATCTCAGGCAAGTAACATATCGATGGACAAAGGGAACTACATACGGGAATGTCTGAATCCTTGACATCGTGGTTCATCCGATGAGATCATCGTGGAACATGTGGGAACCAATATGGGTATCCAGATCCCGCTATTAGTTCTTGGCCGGAGAGGTGTCTCGGTCATGTCTGCATGGTTCCTGAACCCGTAGGCTCTACTCACTTAAGGTTCGGGTGATGCTAGAGTTGTAATGGGTATTGTGTGTGGTTGAACGAAAGTTGTTCGGAGTCCCGAATCAGATCCCGGACGTCACGAGGTGTTCCAGAATGGTCCGTAGGTAAATATTTATATACGGGAAGTCCTGTTTTGGTCGCCGGAAAAGTTTGGCGTATTATCGGTATTGTGCCGGGAGTGCCGAAAGGGGTTCGGGGGTCCACCTGCCACGGGGGGGCACATGGGCTGTAGAGGTGTGGGCCTTGGCCTATATGGGCCAAGGGCACCAACCCCAAGAGGCACATGCGCCAAGAGATAAAGGGGAGGAAGAGTCCTAAAGGGGGAAGGCATCTCCTAGGTGCCTTGGGGAGGGTGGACTCCTCCCTGGCCACACCCTTCCTTGGAGGAAGGGCCAAGGATGTGCCCCCACCCCTCTCCCTTGCCTCCTATATATAGTAGGGGAGATGGAGGGCCTGAACACACCAATCCCTTGCCCCTGGAGCAGCTCTTTCTCCCTCCGTCACCTCCTCCTCCTCCGTAGTGCTTGGCAAAGCCCTGCCGGAGAACCACAAGCTCCACCACCACGCCGTTGTGTTGCCGGAGTTCTCCCTCAAATTCTCCTTCCCCCTTGCTGGATCAACAAGGAGGAGATGTCCCCGGGCTATACATGTGTTGAACGCGGAGGCGCCGTCCGTTCGGTGCTAGATCGGATCTTCCGCGATTTGATTCGCCGCGAGTACAACTACATCAACCACGTTCTCTTTGTGATCTACAAGGGTATGTGGATCCAACTCTCCTCTCGTAGATGTGCATCTCTTAGATTGATCTTGGGTGTTCGTAGGAAATTTTTTGTTTCCCATGCAACCTTCCCCAACAGTGGCAACATGAGCTAGGTCTATGCGTAGATCACATCACGAGTAGAACACAAAGGAGTTTGTGGGCGTTGATATTCAGATTGCTTCCTTCCCTAGTCTTATTTTCATTCAACGGTATTGTGGAATGAAGCGGCTTGGACCAACCTTACATGTCCACGTACATGAGACTGGTTCCATCGACAGACATGCAACTTGTTGCATAAGGATGGCTGGCGGGTGTCTGTCTCTCCCACCTTAGTTGGATCGGATTCGATGAAGGTGGTCCTTGTAGAAGGTTGAATAGCTGTAGCGACCAGACCTCAAACAGTCTGATCTCTATACTTTAGTGTCATCCCTGGATCAGTAATGCTGACACGCACAATACTTGAAGGATTTATAACAGAGTAGCAATCACACACTTATTACGTCGAATGTCTCAAAAGAGAACTTATTGCAATAAATATGGCTTAAGGCCATCTAATAACAATAACATCGGAAGTCTTGGAACATAAGTGAGTCGATCAACTCCAACGGTATCACTGAGTATAGAACACGACCTAAAGGCACCTTACTCGTCGTCTGAAAAGTCTGCAACATGAACGTTGCAGCCCGAAAACGGGTCAGCACATGGAATATGTTGGCAAAGTAACACATGGAGAGTAATGAAAGAATAAAGCTATACTACATGCATATATGGCTGGTGGAAAGCTCTATGGTTACAGTTTTTGCATAAAGCCAAATTGTCCCTACTGCAAAGGAATAAATTTTTATGTAACTATCATGGTGGTTGTTGAACATTGAGAAGATAGACATCCTCTCAATCCCAATTAAGCATTATCATTAAGACCCAACAATATTAATTAAAGTAACATGATGAGATTCACATGATAATCCAAGTACTAGATACTCAAAACGTCCATAACCGGGGAAACGACTAACCATGATTAGTTTATACACTCTGCAGAGGTTTGCGCACTTTTCCCCACAAGACTCGATCTCCTCCGTTGGGATTCTTGCACTACATGATGTTTGAGAAACGGATGACCGAGACATAGTCTTTCAGAAGCGGTAGCACCTTACGATCGGGTAGACAGTACCAACCTACATCCCCTACATCTGCTAGTCTACCACTATAAGAGTTCGCACGACTTAATCAACTATGCTAGAGCCCATAGTAGCTTGTGGCTGCACACGGAAGTTTCTAGTATGAATAATCTCATGATCCATTTGAGCCTGGGTGGCGGTCCATAAAGAAAAACAGGTAATCGCTGGAACACCCAGGTGCCTCAATCCACCCAGATGTGTGTTTAAGTTGCCACCTTAAATAAACCATTAATTTAACAATCTCACATCTGTCATGGATACACTCACCCAATCCACATCTACTAGCATAGCATGGCATAACAAGCAAACGTAGAAGTAACTCCCAAGGGTTTGATGATAAACAGGTAATAGGTCCTATCTCATCTACTTCCCGAAACCCACATATTAACCAGATCCTAATCATGCAATTGTTTGAGGTTTGATCTAATGCAATAAAAACTGGGTACTAAAAAGGTATGATCAAAGTGTTACTTGCCTTGTTGATGATCCACGAACCCTAAAGATTCAAAGTAGCAAGTGGCGCACTCCGGGTACTCTATCGCAAACAAACAAGCATACAATAAGTACTCATCTAATGCATGGGTAAAACTCAAATAAATGATCAAACCAGAAAGTTCAACTTAAGAACTCCGATTTGCAAAAAGAATCAAATCGAACGAAGGAACGAAAGTCAAACGGCAAAAGAACCAAACTTCATTTACTAATCTGGATCTAAGTGAAATTTTACGGAAGCAAAAACTTATTTGAGTAGGTTAAACAGAAAGAGGGTTTCGAGACGAAACTCCAGGCGCTTGAATCGCCTGATTCTGATAAACGAGCGAAAAGTTATACTAGAACGAAAATTGGATCAGAAATCGCGATCAGAAATAACCGCGGAAAAATCCGAGAAAAAGAAAAACTGACGAACAGATTAACGAACGAACGTTCGTTAACTGAAACTAAACTGCGAATTCGTCCGTTAAAACGAACGAACGGGCGAACGCTCGCTAAATAAAATAAACCGGAAAAAAACTGCTCTAATTCTAAAAAAATGAATCTAGGGTTTTCTAAACAAAAAAACGGATCGGTTTCTTTAGAAAACCGGGGCGGCGGGGCGGCTACCTCGGCTCGGCTCCGGCGGGGTTCCGGTGGGGCGGCGGGGTGGCGTGGGGTGGCGGGCTGCAGCGGCGGCGGCGGGAGGCGGCGGCGGTTGCTGCTGCTGCT
>LR738712.1:418805117-418878440 GCA_902687465.1 Secale cereale
GGGGAGGCGGCGGCGGTATTTAAGAGGGGGGTGGTGGCTTGGGGGAGGGGGCAAGGCGGCGGCGGCGCACAGGACTCCGGCTCGGTCTTGGAGTCCGGGTCGGCGGCGGCGCAGGCCGGCCTGGCTCGGCTGGGCCTTCGGCCCAGTCGGGCGCGGAGAACTTTTTTTAAATAATCCCGCCGAAGTAAGAAAATCCTAGAAAAATAAATAAAAATCTAAAAATGCCAATACAAATTTTCGTCGTCTAAATAAAATATTTAGAACAAGATGAACATTTTCTTGGCCCTAAAATACAATTTTGAAAAACATGCAATTTTTCCTAAATTCAAATAAAATAGCAAAAACTCCAAATAAATCTTATTTGATTTTTTTATTAAATCCTCAATATTTCTTTATTTTGGGAGATTTATTTTACTCCCTCTCTCATATTTTTATTATAGAAATAATTGAACATAAAATAAATAAAATCAATGATCCTATTTTCAAAATTTGATAAAACTCAAATATGAAAATAACGAAATCCCCAACTCTCCCCGAGGGTCCTTGAGTTGCGTAGAATTTCTAGGATCAAACCAAAAGCAAGAAAATATGATATGCATTGATGATCTAGTGTATAACATTCCAAATTGAAAATTTGGGATGTCACAAACCTACCCCCCTTAAGATGAATCTCGCCCTCGAGATTCGGGTTAGCTAGAAAATAGGTGAGGGTGGTCCTTCAGCGGATCTTCCTCTCGCTCCCAGGTGGCATCATCCTCGGTGTGGTGGCTCCACTGAACTTTGCAAAACTTGATAACCTTGTTGCGGGTGACTCGGCTGGCATACTCAAGAATCTTGGCTGGTTTCTCCTCATAGGTCAAATCACTGTCCAACTGAATCGCTTCCAGTGGCACTGTATCCCTCAGCGGTATATCAGCCATCTCAGCGTGGCACTTCTTCAACTGGGAAACGTGGAATACATCATGAACTCATGACAATCCTTTGGGCAACCCCAACTTGTAGGCTACTTCTCCCATACGCTCCAAAACCTTGTATGGTCCTACAAGACGTGGCGCTAACTTTCCCTTAACTCCAAAGCGCTTAACTCCTCGAAGTGGAGATACTCGAAGATAAACTTGGTCTCCGACTTCATAAACTGTCTCCTTGCGTTTAGAATCTGCGTAGCTCTTCTGCCTGGACTGGGCTACCTTGAGCCTATCGCGAATCAATTTCACCTTCTGTTCAGACTCCTTAATCAAATACGGTCCAAACAACTGGTGGTCTCCAACTTCGTCCCACGACAATGGAGTCCTGCACCTCCTTCCGTACAAGGCTTCGAAAGGGGCCATCTTCAAACTTGATTGATAACTGTTGTTGTAAGATAACTCTGCGTATGGCAAATTGTCATCCCAACTAGACCCATAATCTGGCGCACAAGCTCTCAGTATATCCTCCAAAATCTGACTGACTCTCTTGGTCTGTCCATCTGTCTGCGGATGAAAAGCTGTACTGAACTCTAGCCTGGTACCCAGAGTTTCGTGAAACTGATTCCAGAACATTGAGGTAAACTGGGTTCCTCTATCTGATACAATGCTCCTCAGAATTCCATGCAGACATACGATCATGGTCATGTATATCTTTGCCAACTTAGCACTGGTGTAAGTAGTCTTCACTGGGATGAAATGAGCTACCTTCATCAGACGATCGACTACAACCGAAATCGAGTCATAGCCTGAACGAGTTCTCGGCAATCCCGTAATAAAATCCATGCCTAACATATCCCATTTCCATTCGGGTATTGGCAATGGCTATAACAATCATGCTAGCTTCCGATGCTCTGCCTTTACTCTCTGACATACATCACAGACTGCTTCATACTCCGCAATATCCTTCTTCATTCCGGTCCACCAGAAAGTATCCTTCAAATCCAAACACATCTTGGTATTTCCTGGGTGAATCGAATATGGTGAATCATGGGCCTCCTGCAGAATCAACTTCCTGATCTCCGGGTCGTTAGGCACATAAGCACGGTCTTCAAACCATAGGGTATCGTGCTCATCCTCACGAAATCCTTTAAATTTTCCTTTGCTCATCTTATCCTTTATAGACGCAACCTCCTTGTCAGTCTTATGAGCTTCTCTGATCTTATCCATCAAAGTAGACTAAATCTCCAATGCTGCTACATAGCCTCTCGGAACTATCTCCAAACATAACTCACGAAGATCCTCGGCTAACTCCATCGGTAAATCTCCCGTCATTAGTGTGTACACATGGCTCTTACGGCTCAACGCATTGGCTACTACGTTATCCTTTCCAGGATGATAATGCAATATCGTATCATAATCCTTGATGAGCTCCAACCATCTCCTTTGCCTGAGATTTAGCTCCTTCTGTGTGAAATATACTTCAAACTCTTGTGATCCGTGTACACTTCACAATGGTTTCCAATAAGAAAATGTCTCCAAGTCTTCAATGCATGCACTACGGCTGCTAACTCCAAATCATGCGTGGCATAATTCAACTCATGAGGTTTCAGCTGTCGTGAAGCATACGAAACAACTCTTCCCTCCTACATAAGCATTGCTCCAAGTCCTCGACGTGAAGCGTCGCAATACACCTCACAATCTTTGCTCTGATCTGGCAGAATCAACACTGGTGATGTAACCAAATGTTTCTTCAACTCCTGGAAACTGGCCTCACATTCCTTATTCCATTTGAACTTGGTATCCTTCTTCAACAACTCCGTCATAGGCTTCGCAATTTTTGAGAAATTCTCAATGAATCTCCAGTAGTATCCTGCAAGTCCTAGAAAACTCCGGATCTCTCCAACTGTTGTTGGTGCTTCCCAATTTGTCACAGTGACAACCTTGGTGGGATCTACTGCTATGCCTTCTCCGGATATAACGTGTCCGAGGAATCCAACTTCCTTCAAGCAAAACTCACATTTGCTGAACTTGGCATATAACTCATGTTCTCTGAGCTTCTCAAGTACCAAACACAAATGCTCCTTATGCTCCTCTTCATTCTTTGAGTAGACAAAATATCATCAAAGAACACCAGGACGAACTTATCCAAAAACTCCATAAACACCTTGTTCATCATGTTCATGAAATATGCAGGTGCGTTAGTCAGACCAAATGACATAACGATTTACTCATACAGCCCATACCTGGTGGTAAAAGTCGTCTTAGGTATATCCTGCTCTCGAATATTCTCTGATGGTATCCTGATCGCAGATCAATCTTGGAAAATACCTTAGCTCCTTGCAATCGATCAAACAGATCATTGATCATCGGCAGTGGGTACTTGTTCTTGATTGTTACTTCATTCAATCCTCGATAATCAACAACCATCCTTAACGATCAATCCTTCTTCTCCACTAGAAGTACCAGCGATCCCCAAGGCGAAGAACTTGGGCGAATATAACCTTTATCCAGTAACACTTTAATATGCTTCTTAATCTCCTCCAAATCTTTTGCGGGCATCCTGTATGGTCTCTTAGATATTGGCCCTGTGCCTGGCAAAAGCTCAATAAAAAACTCAATATCTCTATCCAGTGGCATGCCTGGAAACTCCTCTGGAAATACATCAGGGAAATCCTTCACCACTGGTACTTCCTCCTGCACAACTCCTGATAAGAAATTTACTTGAGTCCTCTTCGGCACATGCCGGAATACATATTTGGTCCTTCTTCCTTCTAGCGTCGTAAGCAAAAATGAATTACTGGCGCATTCAATGTTCCCTCCATACTTCGATAACCAATCCAGGACTAATATCACATCCAATCCTTGAGATTCCAATACTATTAGGTCCGAGGGAAATACATAGTTACCAATCCTTAATGGTAACCGATCACACCATAGACTAGCCATATACTCTGCTCCTGGCGAGGTTACTAACATGGGTGACCTAAGGGCTTGGGTTGGCAGTTTATACTTATCCACAAATCCCCTTGAGATGTATGAATGCGATGCACCGGTATCAAAAAGAACGAGTGCAGTGAATGACTTAACCAAAAACTTACCTATTACTGCATCTGGCTGAGCTTCAACCTCCTCCACGTTAACGTGGTTCACATGTCCCCTATTGAAAGGGTTCGGCTTCTTCCCAGAGCTTACATTTCCATTTCCATTCTGGGCTTCGGGACATTCATTGGCGTAATGTCCAGTCTTCTGGCACTTATAGCAAGTGACTTGGCTCAGGTCTCTCTTGGCTGGTGTTGATGGGTTGGTACGGTTCTGGCCGTTGCTTCCTCCATTCCCATTACCATTCTTGGGGCCATTATGATTGTGCGAGCTACCTCCTCCATGGGTATGCTAAAAATGTCCTCCCGGTTTAGGGGTAGAACGTGGCTTCTGCTGAGCTCCAGAATTGTACTTCCCTTGTCCATACTTCCTCTTGCGGTTTTCAATCTGCTGCTGCTTCCCTTTAATCATAAGAGCACGATCTACCAACTCCTGGTAGTTGTGGAAGCTTGCTACCATCAACTGCATGCTCAGCTCATCATTCAGTCCTTCCAGAAACTTCTCCTACTTAGCTGCATCCGTAGCAATGTCATCTGGGGCATAACGTGCTAGCTTACTAAAGTCTACTGGCCAACTGTCCATCCTCCTTGGCGCAAGTTGCGAAACTCATGCTTCTTCATGGCCATAGCTCCTGCTGAAACATGGGCAGTACGGAAAGCCTGCTGAAACTGATCCCATGTGACAGTGTTGATAGGATAAGTGGCTGTGAAATTCTCCCACCATGATGATGCGGGTCCTTCAAGCTGATGTGCGGCAAAACACACCCTCTCTACATCTGTGCATCCTGTCGTGGTCAACTCCCTTGCTGTCTTACTGAGCCAATCATCTGCAACAAGCGGCTCGGTTCCATTGGAGAACACCGGTGGGTTCAGCCTAAGAAAACGGGTTAAGTGATCAACAGGTGGTGGCGGTGGTGGGTTGTTGTTGTTGTTCTGGTTGTTCTGAGTGTTCTGGACAAGAAGTTGCATCAAAGTGTTCTGCTGCTGGATCAACTAAGTGAGCTCAGGGGGAAACTGGAATCCGGGCTCACGTCTAGGAGGCATCTGATGGTTGTAGAGGGAAGAGATTAGAATAGAAATGAGGTCTAAGGGAAAATCACTACCCATATGCACATGAGACAGACACAATCATATCAAACCAATCAATTTCAAACAAGGGCTTACACAGATCTAACGTTACAAAAGTGCTCTAAATTCTACTTTGTGAGGGGGGGGGGGACTAGTCATATGGTGGTCATCTAGAAATTTTGATAGGCGGAAGATTCCATGATGTCTGCTCCAGCTTCATCTTCATAGTCTTCATCATCACTATCATCGGGGTCTCAATCCGTGTCGTCGATGATGATGTAGTCTTCAGAACGAATCTCCTTGGGTTCTTCTTTCTCTTCTTCTCCTCCTGGTGCTGGATCTCCCATGAATACTCCTAGCTTCCTTGTCAAATCATCATTCTTCTCCACAAGTATCATCATCTCCTCCTCGTATCCGTCACGTGTAGACTTGAGTTCCTCTTCTAGCTCCAAGTTCCTGGTTAGTGCCTTCTTCAAATCTATCATCCCTGCACACATCTGGTGCTCCTGTCGACGAATGTGCTGGTTTAACTCCTGGATGAACGCTGCAATGGACTTGTCCTTCCGGGTGCTGATCATGTCCCAACGCTCATCTCTGCGTCCACAAATCTGGTAGATAGTGTCCTTCAGCTCCTGCTTGTAGACTTCTCCGATCCTTCCCATAGTGATGTCGGCTTCCATACTCTTTCCTAGGCTCCAAGTTGGTGCATCAAAGGAAAACTCTATGGGCTCAGTGACGGGCATGAACGTCCTTCCTGGAACTTGAACTTGAATCATCCAACGCTCCTCTTCAGGTAAAGTGGCGTTGTAGGTTCCGGTGAAGCTTGGTACTCTGATGTTCAGGTATCTAGTGACTTCCTTCAAGTGACGTCCAAAGGGTGTATCTTCATCCGGTTGCATGAACTTGTTCCTTGCATCCGCCATCCTGAAAGGGTAGAAAAGATGAGGAGTCAGAAATCATAAGAGTGAGTAGTGATCTAGGGCTTTAGCTTAGTGGTCATGTCCTACAGTCAACCTGGATCTGATACCATCTTGTAGCGACCAGACCTCAAACAGTCTGATCTCTGTGCTTTAGTGTCATCCCTGGATCAGTAATGCTGATACGCACATTACTTGAAGGATTTATAACAGAGTAGCAGTCACACACTTATTACATCGAATGTCTCAAACGAGAACTTATTGTAATAAATATGGCTTAAGGCCATCTAATAACGATAACAGCGGAAGGCTTGGAAGATAAGTGAGTCCATCAACTCCAACGGCATCACTAAGTATAGAACCACGACCTAAAGGCACCTTACTCATCGTCTGAAAAGTCTCCAACATGAACGTTGCAGCCCGAAAACGGGTCAGCACATGGAATATGCTGGCAAAGTAACACATGGAGAGTAATGAAAGAATAAAGCTATACTACATGCATATATGGTTGGTGGAAAGCTCTATGGTTACAGTTTTTGCATAAAGCCAATTTTTCCCTACTGCAAAGGAATACATTTTTATGTAACTATCATGGTGGTTGTTGAACAATGAGAAGATAGACATCCTATCAATCCCAATTAAGCATTATCATTAAGACGCAACAATATTAATTAAAGTAACATGATGAGATTCACATGATAATCCAAGTACTTGATACTCAAAATGTCCATAACCGGGGACACGGCTAACCATGATTAGTTTATACACTCTGCAGAGGTTTGCGCACTTTTCCCCACAAGACTCGATCTCCTCCGTTGGGATTCTCGCACTACATGATGTTTGAGAAACGGATGACCGAGACATAGTCTTTCAGAAGCACTAGCACCTTACGATCGGGTAGACAGTACCAACCTGCATCCCCTACATCTACTAGTCTACCACTGTAAGAGTTCGTACGACTTAATCAACTATGCTAGTGAAGGAAATATGCCCTAGAGGCAATAATAAAGTTATTATTTATTTCCTTATATCATGATAAATCTTTATTATTCATGCTAGAATTGTATTAACTGGAAATTTAGTACATGTGTGAATTCATAGACAAAACAGAGTGTCCCTAGTATGACTCTACTAGACTAGCTCATTGATCAACGATGGTTATGTTTCCTAGCCATAGACATGAGTTGTCATTTGATCAACGGGGTCACATCATTAGGAGAATGATCTGATGGACAAGACCCATCCGTTAGCTTAGCACTATGATCGTTTAGTTTTACTGCTATTGCTTTCTTCATGACTTATACATGTTCCTATGACTATGAGATTATGCAACTCCCGAATACCGGAGGAACACCTTGTGTGCTATCAAACGTCACAACGTAACTAGGTGATTATAAAGATGCTCTAGAGGTGTCTCCGAAGGTGTTCGTGGTGTTGGCATAGATCAAGAATAGGATTTGTCACTCCGAGTGTCGGAGAGGTATCTCTGGGCCCTCTCGGTAATGCACATCATAATAAGCCTTGCAAGCAAATGACTAATGAGTTAGTCACGAGATGATGTATTACGGAATGAGTAAAGAGACTTGCCGGTAACGAGATTGGACTAGGTATTGAGATACCGACGATCGAATCTCGGGCAAGTAACATACCGATGACAAAGGGAACAACGTATGTTGTTATGCGGTTCGACCGATAAAGATCTTCGTAGAATATGTAGGAGCCAATATGGGCATCCAGGTTCCGCTATTGGTTATTGACCGGAGAGATGTCTCGGTCATGTCTACATAGTTCTCGAACCCGTAGGGACCGCACGCTTAAACGTTCGTTGACGATATAGTATTTAATGAGTTATGTATGTTGGTGACCGAATGTTATTTGGAGTCCCGGATGTGATAACGGAGATGACGAGGAACTCCGGAATGGTCCGGAGATAAAGTATAATATATGGGATAATAGTGGTTGACCTCCGGAAGGGTTTCGGAATTCACCGAAAGGGGTTCCGGATGTTTCCCGAAGTGTTTGGGTGCGAGAACACTTTATTTGGGCCAAAAGGGAAAGCACACAAAGTTTTTGGAAAGCGCAAAAGGAAGTTTTGCGGAGTCGAGGGGCCAGACGCCAGGGTCCCAGGCGTCTGGGTCCAGACGCCGGGAACCCTGGCATCTGGACCTAGAGTCCGAGAAGGACTCTTGCCTTTCGGGTGAAACTGACTTTGTGAAGGCTTTTACTCCAAGTTTCGACCCCAAGGCTCAACATCTAAATAGAGGGGTAGGGCTAGCACCCAAGACAGATCAAGATACACCAAGCCATGTGCCGGCAACCCCGACCCTCTAGTTTATCCTCCGTCTAGTTTCTGTAGTGCTTGGCGAAGCCCTGCAGAGATTGTTCTTCATCAACAACCGTCACCACGCCGTCGTGCTGCCGGAACTGATCTACTACTTCGCCCGTCTTGCTGGATCAAGAAGGCGAGGACGTCATCGAGCTGAACGTGTGCTGAACGCGGAGGTGCCGTACGTTCGGTACTAGATCGGGACGGATCGTGAAGGTGCACGACTACATCAACCGCGTTGATAAACGCTTCCGCTTTCGGTCTACGAGGGTACGTAGACACACTCTCCGCTCTCCTTGTTATGCATCTAGTAGATAGATCTTGCGTGTTCATAGGAAAAAAATTCAAATACTACGTTCCCCAACAGTGGCATCAAGAGCCAGGTCTATGCGTAGATTATATGCACGAGTAGAACACAAGTGAGTTGTGGACGATACTAGTCATACTGCTTACCAGGATGTCATACTTTGATTCGGCGGTATTGTTGGATGAAGCGGCCCAGACTGACATTACACGTACGCTTACGCGAGACTGGTTCTACCGACGTGCTTCGCACACAGGTGGCTGGCGGGTGTCAATTTCTCCAACTTTAGTTGAATCAAGTGTGGCTACGCCCGGTCCTTGTGAAGGTTAAAACAACACATACTTGACGAAATATCGTTGTGGTTTTGTATGCGTAGGTAAGAATGGTTCTTGCTAAGCCCGTAGCAGCCACGTAGAACTTGCAACAACAAAGTAGAGGACGTCTAACTTGTTTTTGCAGGGCATGCTGTGATGTGATATGGTCAATACATGATGAGTTATATGTTATTGTATGAGATGATCATGTTTTGTAAAGTTATCGGCAACTGGCAGGAGCCATATGGTTGTCGCTTTATTGTATGAAATGCAATCGCCATGTAATTGCTTTACTTTATCACTAAGCGGTAGCGATAGTCGTGGAAGAAATAGTTGGCGAGACGACAACGATGCTACGATGGAGATCAAGGTGTCGCGTCGATGACGATGGTGATCATGACGATGCCTTGGAGATGGAGATCAAAGGCACAAGATGATGATGGCCATATCATATCACTTATATTGATTGCATGTGATGTTTATCTTTTATGCATCTTATTTTGCTTGGATCGACGGTAGCATTATAAGATGTTCTCTCACTAAATTTCAAGGTATAAGTGTTCTCCCTGAGTATGCATCGTTGCGAGAGTTCATCGTGCCGAGACTCCACGTGATAATCAGGTGTGATAAGCTCTACGTTCAAATACAACGGGTGTAAGACAGTTTTGCACATGCAGAATACTCGGGTTAAACTTGACGAGCCTAGCATATGAAGATATGCCCTCGGAACACTGGAGACCGAAAGGTCGAGCGTGAATCATATAGTAGATATGATCAACATAAGATGTTCACCATTGAAAACTACTCCATCTCACGTGATGATCGGACATGGTTTAGTTGATTTGGATCACGTGATCATTTATATGACTAGAGGTATGTCTATCTAAGTGGGAGTTCTTAAGTAATATGATTAAATCGAACTTTAATTTATCATGAACTTAGTCCTGGTAGTATTAGCATATCTATGTTGTAGATCAATAGCTCACGATGTTGCTCCCCGTTTATTTTTAATATGTTCCTAGAGAATACTAAGTTGAAAGATGTTAGTAGCAATGATGCGGAATTGTTCCGTGATCATTATCCTCATTGATGCACAGAAGAATTATGTCCTTGATGCACTGCTAGGTGACAGACCAATTGCAGGAGCAGATGTAGACATTATGAACGTTTTGACAAAAGCTCGGTATGATGGCTACTTGATAGTTTAAGTGCACCATGCTTTACGGCTTAGAACCGGGACTTCAAAAATGTTTTGAACGCCACGGAGCATATAAGATGTTCCAAGAGTTGAAATTAGTATTTCATACTCATGCCCGTGTCGAGAGGTATGAGAGCTCTGACAGTACTTTGCCTACAAGATGGAGGAGAATAGCTCAACCAGTGAGCATGTGCTCAGATTGTCTGGGTACTACAATTGCTTGAATCAAGTGGGAGTTAATCTTCCAGATAAGATAGTAATTTACAAAGTTCTCTAGTCACTATCACCAAGTTAGTAGAACTTCGTGATGAACTATGATATGCAAGGGAGGACGAAAGTAATTCCCGAGCTCTTCGCGATGCTGAAATCGGTGAAGGTAGAAATCAAGAAAGAGCATCAAGTGTTGATGGTTAACAAGACCACTTCTTTCAAGTAAAGGGCAAAAGGGATAGAAGGGGAACTTCAACAAGAATGACAAGCAAGTTGTCATTCCCGTGAAGAAACCCAAAGCTAAACTCAACCCTGAAACTAAGTGCTTCTACTGCAAAGGAAATGGTCACTGGAAGTGGAACTGCCCTAGATACTTGGCGGATAAGAAGGATGGCAAAGTGAACAAAGGTATATTTTGATATACAGATTATTGATGTGTACTTTACTAGTGTTCATAGCAACCCCTGGGTATTTGATACTGGTTCAGTTGCTAAAATTAGTAACTTGAAACGAGAATTGCAGAATGAACAGAGACTAGTTAAAGGTGAAGTGACGATGTGTGTTGGAAGTGGTTCCAAGATTGATATGATCATCATCGCACACTCCCTATACTTTCGGGGTTAGTGTAAAACCTAAATAAATGTTATTTGGCATTTGCGTTGAGCATGAATATGATTTGATCATATTTGCTACAATACGGTTATTCATTTAAAGTCACAGAATAATTGTTATTCTGTTTACATGAATAAAACCTTCGATGGTCATACACCCAATGACATGTTGGAAAAACCCCGTTTTCTGGAACAATGGAACGGGCAAGTGACATGTTGGAAATCATACATACTGATGTGTGCGGTCCGAGTGTTGACGCACGTGGTGGATATCGTTATTTCCTCACCTTCGCTAATGATTTGAGTAGATATGGGTATATTTACTTAATGAAGCATAAGTCTGAAACGTTTGAAAAGTTCAAGAAATTTCAGAGTGAAGTCGAGAATCATCGTAACAAGAAGATTAAATTCCTACGATCCGATCGAGGGGGAGAATATCTGAGTTATGAGTTTCGCAATCACTTAAGACAATGTGGAATTGTTTCATAGTTGACGCCACCTGGAACACGACAGCGTAATGGTGTGTCCGAACGTCGTAATCGTACCTTATTGGATACGGTGCGTTATATGATGTCTCTTGCCGATCTGCCACTATCGTTTTGGGGTTATGCGTTAGAGATAGATGCATTCACTTTAAATAGGGCACCATCTAAGTCCGTAGACACGACACCGTATGAACTATGGTTTGGCAAGAAACCTAAGCTGTCGTTTCTCAAAGTTTGGGGTTGTGATGCTTATGTCAAAAGGCTTCAGCCGGAAAAGCTCTAACCCAAAGCGGACAAATGCGTCTTCATAGGATACCCAAAGGAGACGGTTGGGTATACCTCCTATCTCAGATCTGAGGGCAAAGTGTTTGTCGCTAAGAACGGGTCCTTTCTCTAGAAAGGGTTTCTCTCGAAAGAATTGAGTGGGAGGGAGATAGAACTTGATGAGGTTGTTGAACCTTCACTTCAACTAGATAGTAGCACGGTGCAGAAAGAAGTTTATGTGGCACGTACATCAGTTGAAGACGAAATTAATGATGGTGAACATGAACTTTCGGATCAAGTTAGTATCGAACCTCGTAGGTCAACAAGGACACGTTCTGCTCCTGAGTGGTTTGGTAACCCTGTCTTAGAGGTCATGTTGTTGGACAACGATGAACCTACAAGCTATGGAGAAGCAATGGTGGGCCCAGATTCCGGCAAATGGTTAGAGGCCATGAAATCTGAGATGGGATCCATGTATGAAAACAAAGTATGGACTTTGGAAGTATTACCTGAAGGGCGAAAGGCCATTCAGAATAAATGGATCTTCAAGAAGAAGACGGACACGGACGGTAATGTCATCGTCCATAAAGCTTGACTTGTGGCAAAGGGGTTTTCACAAGTTCAAGGAGTTGACTACGATGAGACTTTCTCACCCGTAGCGATGCTTAAGTCCGTCCTAATCATGTTGGCAATAGCTGCATTTTTCGATTATGAAATCTGGCAGATGGATGTCAAAACAGCATTCCTTAATGGATTCCTAAAGGAAGAGTTGTATATGATGCAACCGGAAGGTGTTGTCGATCCAGAGAATGTTGACAAAGTGTGCAAACTCCAGCGATCCATTTATGGACTGGTGCAAGCATCTCGGAGTTGGAATCTTCGCTTTGATGAGGTGATCAAAGCGTTTGGGTTTGTACAAGTTTTCGGAGAAGCTTGTATTTACAAGAAAGTGAGTGGGAGCTCTATAGTGTTTCTAATAGTATATGTGGATGACACATTACTGATTGGAAGCAATGTAGAACTTTTGGTAAACGTGAAGGGATATTTGAACAAGAGTTTTTCAATAAAGGACCTAGGAGAAGATGCTTTCATATTAGGCATCAAAATCTATAGAGATAGATCGAGACGCCTAATAGGACATTCAGAAAGCACATACCTTGATAAGATTTTGAAGAAGTTCAAAATGGATCAGTCCAAGAAGGGGTTCTTGCCTGTTTTACAAGGTGTGAAGTTGATAAGACTCAATGCCTAGCGACTACAAAGGATAGAGAAAATATGAGTGTCATCCCCTATTCTTCATCCATAGGCTCTATCATGTATGCAATGATGTGTACAAGGCCAAATGTCAGCCTTGCCATAAGTATGGCGGGAAGGTTTCAAAGTAATCCTGAAATGGAGCACTGGACAACGGTCAAGAATATCCTTAAGTACCTGAAAAGGACTAAGGAAATGTTTCTCGTTTATGGAGGTGATCAAGATCTCGTCGTAAAGGGTTACGTCGATGCAACCTTTGACACTGATCCGCATGACTCTAAGTCTCAAACCGGATATATATAGATTCTTAATGGGGGAGCGGTAAGCTGGTGCAGTTCCAAGCAAAGCGTGGTAGCTGATACTACATGCGAAGGAGAGTACATAGCTACCTCGGAAACAGCGAAGGAAGCTGTCTAGATGAAGCAGTCCATGACAGATCTTGGAGTTGTGCCCAGCGCACTGGACCCAATGACTCTATTCTGTGACAACACGGGTGTCATTGCTCTTGCCAAGGAACCAAGGTTTCACAAGAGGACTAGGCACATAAAGCGATGCTTCAATTCCATCTGTGATTCGATCAAGGAGGAGGACATAAACATTTGCAAAGTACACACGGACCTGAATGTTGCAGATCCATTGACTAAACCTCTTCCACGGGCAAAACATGATCAACACCAGAATTCTATGGGTGTTAAATTCATTACCATGTAATGATAGATTATTGACTCTAGTGCAAGTGGGAGCTGTTGGAAATATGCCCTAGAGGCAATAATAAAATGGTTATTATTCTATTTCCTTGTTCATGATAATCGTTTATAATCCATGCTATAATTGTATTGATTGGAAACTCAAATGCATGTGTGGATACATAGACAAAACAACATGTCCCTAGTGAGCCTCTACTAGACTAGCTTGTTGATCAAAGACGGCCATGGTTTCCAGGTCATAGACATGAGTTGTCATTTGATAACATGATCACATCATTAGGAGAATGATGTGATGGACAAGACCCAAACTGTGAACGTAGCACATGATCTTGTCAGTTTATTGCTATTGTTTTCTGCATGTCAAGTATATGTTCCTATGACCATGAGGTCATGCAACTCACTGACACCAGAAGAGTACCTTGTGTGTACCAAACGTCGCAACGTAACTGGGTGACTATAAAGGTGCTCTACAGGTATCTCCAAGGGTGTCTGTTGAGTTGGCATGGATCAATACTGGGATTTGTCACTCTGTATGACGGAGAGGTATCTTAGGGCCCACTCGGTAATACAACATCACAATAAGCTTGCAAGCAATGTGACTAAAGAGTTAGCCACGTGATCTTGTATTACGGAGTGAGTAAAGAGACTTGCTGGTAACAAGATTGAACTAGGTATGAAGATACCGACGATCGAATCTCGAGCAAGTAACGTACCCATGGACAAAGGGAACTACATACGAGATTGTCTGAATCCTTGACTTCGTGGTTCATCCGATGAGATCATCATGGAACATGTGGGAACCAATATGGGTATCCAGATCCCGCTATTGGTTATTGGCCGAAGAGGTGTCTCAGTCATGTCTGCATGGTTCCCGAACCCGTAGGGTCTACACACTTAAGGTTCGGGTGATGCTAGAGTTGTAATGGGAATTGTATGTAGTTGAACGAAAGTTTTTCGGAGTATCGAATGAGATCCTGGATGTCACGAGGTGTTCCAGAATGGTTCGGAGGTAAATATTTATATATGGGAAGTCTTGTTTTGGTCGCCGGAAAAGTTTCGCGTATTATCGGTATTGTACCGGGAGTGCCGAAAGGGGTCCGGGGGTCCACCTGCCCCGGGGGGCACATGGGCTGTAGGGGTGTGCGCCTTGGCCTATATGGGCCAAGGGCACCAGCCCCAAGAGGCCCATGCGCCAAGAGATAAAGGGCAGGAAGAGTCCTAAAGGGGGAAGGCACCTCCTAGGTGCCTTGGGGAGGGTGGACTCCTCCCTGGCCGCACCCTTCCTTGGAGGAAGGGCCAAGGCTGTGCCCCCACCCCTCCCCCTTGCCTCCTATATATAGTGGGGGAGAGGGAGGTCCTGAACATACCAATCCCTTGCCCCTGGAGCAGCCCTTTCTCCCTCCTTTACCTCCTCCTCCTCCGAAGTGCTTGGCAAAGCCCTACCGGAGAACCACAAGCTCCACCACCACGCTGTTGTGTTGCTGGAGTTCTCCCTCAACTTCTCCTTCCCCCTTATTGGATCAAGAAGGAGGAGACGTCCCCGGGCTGTACATGTGTTGAACATGGAGGCGCCGTCCGTTCGGCGCTAGATCGGATCTTCCGCGATTTGAATCGCCGTGAGTACGACTACATCAACCGTGTTCTAGTAATGCTTCCGCTTTGTGATCTACAAGGGTATGTGGATCCAACTCTCCTCTCGTATATGTGCATCTCTTAAATTGATCTTGGGTGTTCATAGGAATTTTTTTGTTTCCCATGCAACGTTCCCCAAGACGAACCTGGGTAAAAATTCCCACGCGTTGATCGACTAGACCTCCTCTTTGCACAGCTCTATGCCCCGCCAACCATAGTAGGGGTCCCTGGGAGCGCATAGGTGTCGTTTACCCCGACATCTTTGGCGCGCCAGGTAGGGGTGCTAGGTTGTAAAAATCTGGTCTAGGAGTTAGCGCATCGACTTCTTTGTCGCCATGGCTCCCAAGAAGAAGGGGACCGCGGCAATCGGTCCGTCTGGGGCCAAACCGCCCATGCCACCACGGGCGGGTGATACGTCCATTTTGCATCATGCTTTTATGTTGACATTTATTGCATTATGGGTTGTTATTACACGATATGTCACAATACTTATGCCTTTTCTCTCTTATTTTACAAGGTTTACATGAAGAGGGAGAATGCCGGCAGCTGGAATTCTGGGCTGGAAGAGAACCAAACTCTAGAAACATATTCTGCACAACTCAAAAAGCTCCGAAACTCCACAGGACACCGTTTCAAAAAATATAAAACATATCGGGCGAAAGAGGGTCACCAGGGGGCCACCACATATCCACGAGTGTGGGGGCGCACCCCCCCTCTCTGGGCGTGGCCCCTGCCTCGTGGGCCCCCCGATGCCCATATTCTCCTATATGAGGTGTTTTGACCTAGAAAAAATCAAAAAGAGGCTTTCGGGACTAGACGCCGCCGTCTCGAGGCGGAACCTTGGCGGAAACCAATCTAGGGCTCCGGCAAAGCTGTTCTGCCGGGGATACTTCCCTCCGGGAGGGGGAAATCGTCACCGCCGTCACCAGCAACAACTCTCCCATCTTGGGGAGGGTTATCTTCATCGATATCTTCGCCAGCACTATCTCCTCTCAAACCCTAGTTCATCTCTTGTATCCAATCTTTGTACCCCCAAACCTCAGATCGGTACCTGTGGGTTGCTAGTAGTGTTGATTACTCCTTGTAGTTGATGCTAGTTGGTTTACTTGGTGGAAGATCATATGTTCAGATCTATTATGCATATTAATACCCCTCTGATCATGAAAAATATTATGTCTTGTGAGTAGTTACTTTTGTTCCTGAGGACATGGGAGAAATCTTGCTATAAGTAGTCATGTGAATTTGGTATTTGTTCGATATTTTGATGAGATGTATGTTGTCTCTCCTCTAGTGGTGTCATGTGAATGTCGACTACATGACACTTCACCATTATTTGGCCTAGAGGAAGGCATTGGGAAGTAATAAGTAGATGATGGGTTGCTACAGTGACAGAAGCTTAAACCCTAGTTTATGTGTTGCTTCGTAAGGGGCTGTTTTGGATCCATATGTTTCATGCTATGGTTAGGTTTACCTTAATACTTCTTTTGTAGTTGTGGATGCTTGCATTAGTGGTTAATCATAAGTGGGAGGCTTGTGCAAGTAAGGACAGCACCCAAGCACCGGTCCACCCACATACCAAATTATCAAAGTACCGAACGTGAATCTGATGATCGTGATGAAAACTAGCTTGACGATAATTCCCATCTGTCCTCTGGAGCGCTTTCCTCCATATAAGAGTTTCTCCAGGCTTGTCCTTTGCTACAAAAAGGATTGGGCCATCTTGCTGCACCTTATTTACTTTTACCGTTTGTCACTTGCTACCAATTACCTTATCACAAAACTATCTGTTACCTATAATTTCAGTGCTTGCAGAAAATACCTTACTGAAAACTGCATATCATTTCCTTCTGCTCCTCGTTGGGTTCGACACTCTTACTTATAAAAAGGACTACGATAGATCCCCTACACTTGTGGGTCATCAAGACTCTTTTCTGGCGCCGTTGCCGGGGAGTGAAGCGCCTTCGGTAAGTGGAATTTGGTAAGGAAAAAATTATATAGCGTGCTAAAATTTACTGTCACTTATGACTATGGCTCATCATCCTTTGAGGGACTTGTTTGGGGGTATCTTCACCCCGACCAGAAGTTCAAAGAGTTGCTCCTCAACCTACTGCACCTACTGAACATGTTTGCTTTGAAATTCCTTCGGGTATGATAGAGAAACTGCTAGACAATCGCTTTACATGAGATGGAACACTGCATCCCGATTTACACCTAATCTATGTGGATGAAGTTTGTGGAATATTTAAGCTTGCAGGTATGCCCGGGGATGTTATCAAGAAGAAGGTATTCCCTTTATCTTTGAAGGGAGATACATTGACATGGTTTAGGCTATGTGATGATATTGGATCTTGGTACTATAATCGTCTGAAGTTGGAATTTCATCAGAAGTTCTATCCTATGCACCAGGTTCATCGTGATTGTAATTATATCTATAATTTCTGGCCTCGCAAAGGAGAAAGCATCGCTCAAGCTTGGGGGAGTCTTAATTCAATGTTATATTCATGCCCCAATCACGAGCTCTCAAGAGAAATGATCATTCAAATTTTTTATGCTCGGCTCTCTCTCGATAATCGTTCCATGCTCGATACTTCTTGTTCTGGTTCTTTTATGATAAAGACTGTTGAATTCAAATGGGATTTATTGGAAAGAATTAAATGCAACTCTGAAGATTGCGATCTCAACGAAGGTAAGGACTCAGGTATGACCCCTAAGTTTGATTGTGTTAAAGCTTTTATGGATACCGATGTTTTTCGTGAGTTTACACTAAATATGGACTTGACTCTAAGATAGTAGCTTCTTTCTGTGAATCATTTGCTACTCATGTTGATCTTCCCAAGGAGAAGTGGTTTAAATACCATCCTCTCATTGAAGTAAAAGTAGTTGAACCTGTTAAAGTTGAAGAAAAGACTATCACTTATAATGTTGACCGTATTGTTCCTACTTCTTATATTGAGAAACCACCTTTCCCTGTTAGAATTAAGGATCATGCTAAAGCTTCAACTGTGGTTTGTAAGAGTAGTACTAGAACACCTACACCCCCTGAGCAAATTAAAGTTGAACCTAGTGTTGCTATGGTTAAAGATCTCTTGGTTGAAAATTTAGATGGACATGTTATTTACCTCCAAGAGGAAGCTGCTAGAATAGCCAAACCTGATGCTAGGAGTAAACATAGACATGTTGTAGGCTTGCCTATTATCTCTATTAAAATAGGAGATCATTGATATCATGGTTTATGTGATGTAGGTGCTAGTGCATGTATAATCCCTCATTCCTTATATCAAGAAATTATTCATGATATTGCACCTATTGAGTTAGAAGGGATTGATGTTACTATTAAACTGGCTAATAGAGAAACTATTTCTCCAGTTTGGATTGTTAGAGATGTTGAAGTTTTGTGTGGGAAAGTTAAATACCCAGCTGATTTTCTTATTCTTAGTTCCCCACAAGATGACTTTTGTCCCATTATATTTGGTAGACCCTTCTTGAATACTGTTAATGCTAGGATAGACTGCGTGAAAGATACTGTTACTGTTGGTTTAGGGGATATGTCTCATGATTTTAACTTTGCTAAATTTCGTAGACAATCCCATGATAAAAAATTACCTAGTAAGGATGAAATTGTTGGTCTTGCTTCTATTGCTGTGCCTCCTAACGATCCTTTAGAACAATATCTGCTAGACCATGAAAATGATATGTATGTGAATGAAAGAAGGGAAATAGATGAAATATTCTTTAAGAAGGGACCCGTATTGAAAAACAACTTGCCTGTTGAAATCCTAGGGGATCCTCCTCCACCCAAGGGTGATCCCGTGTTTGAACTTAAACCGTTACCTGATAATCTTCAGTATGTTTATCTTGATGAAAAGAAGATATATCCTGTTATTATTAGTGCTAACCTTTCAGAGCAGGAAGAAGAAAAATTATTGAAAACTCTGAAGAAGCACCGTGCGGCTATTGGATATACTCTGGATGATCTTAAGGGCATTAGTCCCACTTTATGCCAACTCAAGATAAAATTGGAAGAAGACGCTAAACCGGTTATTGATCATCAACGACGGTTAAATTCTAAGATGAAAGAAGTGGTAAGGAAGGAAATACTAAAGCTTCTAGAGGCAGGTATTATCTATACAGTTGCTGATAGCTAGTGGGTAAGTCCTATCCATTGTGTCCCTAAGAAGGGAGGTATGACTGTTGTTCCTAATGATAAAGATGAATTGATCCCATAAAGAATTGTTGCAGGTTATAGAATGGTAATTGATTTCCGCAAATTAAATAAAGCTACTAAGAAAGATCATTACCCTTTGCCTTTTATTGACCAAATGCTAGAAAGGTTATCCAAACATACTCATTTTTGCTTTCTAGATGGCTATTCTGGTTTTTCTCAAATACCTCTGTCAAAATGGGATCAAGAAAAGACCACTTTTGCTTGTCCTTTCGGTACCTTTTCTTATAGACATATGCCTTTTTCATTTATGTAATGCACCTGCTACCTTTCAAAGATGCATGATGGCTATATTCTCTGATTTTTGTGAAAAGATTGTTGAGGTTTTCATGGATGATTTCTCCGTTTACAGAACTTCTTTTGATGATTGCTTGAGCAACCTTGATCAAGTTTTGCAGAGATGTGAAGACACTAATCTTGTCTTGAATTGGGAGAAGTGCCACTTTATGGTTAATGAAGGCATTGTCTTGGGACATCAAATTTCTGAAAGAGGTATGGAAGTTGACAAAGCTAAAGTTGATGCTATTGAAAAGATGTCGTGCCCCAAGTACATCAAAGGTATACGAAGTTTCCTTGGTCATGCCGGGTTTTATAGGAGGTTCATTAAGGACTTCTCCAAAATCTCCAGGCCTCTGACTAATGTCTTACAAAAATATATTCCTTTTGTCTTTGATGATGATTGTCTAGAAGCATTTGAAATACTTAAGAAAGCATTGATCTCTGCACCTATTGTCCAGCCTCCTGACTGGAATTTACCCTTTGAGATTATGTGCGATGCTAGTGATTATGCTGTAGGTGTTGTTCTAGGACAAAGAGTTGATAAGAAATTGAATGTTATCCAATATGCTAGTAAAACTCTAGACAATGCCCAACGAAATTATGCTACTACTGAGAAAGAATTTTTAGCTGTTGTGTTTGCTTGTGATAAGTTTAGACCTTATATTGTTGATTCTAAAGTAACTATATACACTAATCATGCTTCTATCAAGTACCTTATGGAAAAGAAAGATGCTAAACCTAGACTTATTAGATGGGTTCTCTTGCTACAAGAATTTGACTTGCATATTATTGATAGAAAGGGAGCTGAGAACCCCGTTGCAGATAACTTGTCTAGGCTAGAGAATATACTTGATGACTCACAACCTATTGATGATAGCTTTCCTGATGAACAATTAGCTGTCATAAATACTTCTCGTACTGCTCCATGGTATGCCAATTATGGTAATTACATTGTTGCTAAGTTTATACCTCCTAGCTACACATACCAGCAAAAGGAAAAGTTCTTCTATGATTTGAGACATTACATCTGGGATGACCCACATCTTTATAAAGAAGCAGTAGATGGCATTATTAGATGTTGTATACCTGAGCATGAACAGGAACAGATCCTACGCAAGTGCCACTCTGAAACTTATGGAGGACATCATGCTGGAGATAGAACTGCACACAAGGTATTGCAATATGGTTTTTATTGGCCTACTCTCTTCAAGGATGCCCGTAAGTTTGTCTTATCTTATGATGAATGTCAAAGAATTGGTAATATTAGTAGACGTCAAGAAATGCCTATTAATTATTCACTTGTTATTGAACCATTTGATGTTTGGGGCTTTGATTATATGGGACAGTTTCCTTCCTCTAATGGGTATACACATATTTTAGTTGCCGTTGATTACGTTACTAAGTGGGTAGAAGCTATTCCAACTATTAGTGCTGATCACAACTCCTCTATTAAGATGCTTAAAGAAGTTATTTTACCGAGGTTTGGAGTCCCTAGATACTTAATGATTGATGGTGGTTCAGACTTTATTCATGGTGCTTTTCGTAAAATGCTTGCAAAGTATGATGTAAACCATAGAATTGCATCCCCTTATCACCCACAGACTAGTGGTCAAGTAGAATTAAGCAATAGAGAACTGAAATTAATTTTGCAAAAGACAGTTAATAGGTCTAGAAAGAATTGGTCCAAGAAACTTGATGATGCATTATGGGCCTATAGAACTGCATACAAAAATCCTATGGGTATGTCTCCATATAAGATGGTATATGGAAAAGCATGTCATTTACCTCTCGAGCTAGAACATAAGGCATATTGGGCTATTAAAGAGCTCAATTATGATTTCAAACTTTCCGGTGAGAAGAGGTTATTTGACATTAGCTCTCTTGATCAATGGAGAACCCGGGCCTATGAGACTGCCAAGTTGTTTAAAGAAAAAGTTAAAAGATGGCATGACAAAGGATACAAAACCGTGAGTTCAATGTAGGTGATTATGTCTTGCTATACAACTCTCGTTTAAGATTTTTTGCAGGAAAACTTCTCTCTAAATGGGAAGGTCCTTACGTTATCGAGGAGGTCTATCGTTCCGGTGCCATAAAAATCAACGACTTCGAAGGCACAAATCCGAAGGTGGTGAATGGTCAAAGAATCAAACATTATATCTCAGGTAATCCTATAAATGTTGAAACCAATGTTATTTAAACCATAACCACAGAGGAATACATAAGGGACACTTTCCAGAACGATTCAGACCCCGAAAAGGAAGAGGTCTGTGGTACAGTAAGTAAACCGACTCCAAAATAGTTCTAAAGGCAATTTTTCACCGTTTTGGAATATTTAGAAAAATAGAAAAATAAGAGGCAGTCCGGAAGACACACGAGCCGTCCACGAGGGTGGAGGGCGCGCCACCTTCCCCTGGGCGCGCCCCCTGCCTCGTGGGCACCTCGTGTGTCTGCTGGACTCCGATTTCTTGTATGTTACTCCTTTGGGTTGGTAAAAATTCATTATATATTCTCCCGAAGGTTTTGACCACCGTATCACGCAAAAATCCTCTGTTTTCATTTCGAACTGTTGTTTCTGACAGATCTAGATCATCATGGCATCTCCCAGTACCCCCAAGGACAAGTTCTTCGAGAAGGTCATCAACCCCTACCTTGCGGAGGTGATGTATCACCCTCAAACCATGGAGTTGCGTGAAGGGGTGCTACACATCCGCGATGTTAAGGGGCCAAGGAGGACCGGAAGCATGAAGACAAGACTCGAAGCAATGGAGCAGCAAGTTTTCAAGTGCCAAGGTATGGTGGAACGAGGACTCAACGCCAACCACATGATGATCATGGAGCTCACCAACAACCTCAAGCTGGACTCAAGGATCTTCGAGGAAGCCATCTCCAATCTCCAAGAGAAGATCGAACACCTCCAAGCCCAGATCTTTGACCTGCAAAACCAAAACTGTGAGTATGAATATAGATTCAAGAAGATGAGTTTGGCTGCAGATTTGAGCATCCCGGAGACTCGATCATCCTTCTACGATGGTGAGCCTATGCCTTGGAAGATGGACGACAAGCCTACATCATCAACAACTCCATCATCGCACCCCCACCCCCCGAAGAAGGAGACATAATCATATGGGTATGGGCACTCCCCTTGGCAACTGCCAAGCTTGGGGGAGTTGCCCCGGTATCGTATCACCATCACACTCCTATCTTTACCGTTTTTCTTAGTTCGATCCTTTTGGTAGTATCTTGATCTAGTAGAATAAAGTTAGCATGATCTAGTTGTGAGCTTTTGCTTGATGATCTTTACCCTTTGTAATCGAGTCGGTGAGCTATATAATAAAGACTAGTGTTGAGTCAAGGGCTTGATTTCCTCACTTTTGTCATGATAGAAAAAAAGAAAAAAAAGGGGGTATCAAAGAGATCATATTGATCTTATGGGAAGTAATGACTTCACATATAAAGAGTATGGTGAATAAAAGTTGTTGAGAGTTGACGAACATAGTTTTGGTCATCGTTGCAATTAATAGGAAGTAATAAAGAAAGAGAGGTTTCACATACAAATATACTATCTTGGACATCTTTTATGATTGTGAGCACTCATTAAAATATGACATGCTAAAGAGTTGATGTTGGACAAGGAGGACAACATAATGGGTTATGTTTTCTTATATCTAAAATAAAGTATATTGTGACGGATCATCGAACATGTTGAGCTTGCCTTTCCCCCTCATGCTAGCCAAAACACCTTGCACCAAGTAGAGATACTACTTGTGCTTCCATACATCCTTAAACCCAGTTTTGCCATGAGAGTCCACCATACCTACCTATGGATTGAGTAAGAACCTTCAAGTAAGTTGTCATTGTGCAAACTCGCTAAAATATGTATGATTTATTAGTGTGGAGGAAATAAGCTTTATACGATCTTGTGATGTGGAAGTAATAAAATCGATGGACTGCATAATAAAGGTCCTTATCACAAGTGGCAATGTAAAGTGACGTTCTTTTGTGCTAAGACTTTGTGCATCCAACCATAAAAGCACATGACAACCTCTACTTCCCTCTGAGAAGGGCCTATCTATTATTCTTGCCTTATAAGAGTCAAGGTGAAAATCACCTTCCCTCTTTTACATTTTATCCTTTGGCAAGCACACTGTGTTGGAAAGATCCTGACATATATACCCAATTGGATGTAAGTTACCATGGTCTATTACTGTTGACATTACCCTTGAGGTAAAAGGTTGGGAGGCAACACCATAAGCCCCTATCTTTCTCTGTGTCCGGTTAAAACTCCATAACCATAAGTATTGCGTGAGTGTGAGCAATTGTGAAAGGCTATATGACAGTTGAGTATGTGGGCTTGCTGAAAAGCTCTTATGTTGACTCTTTCCGATGTTACGATAAATTGCAATTGCTTAAATGATCCAGATCATAGTTTGTTGGTTTTCAATGAAGTTTCTGATTCATACTTGACACTGTGAATGAATTGTTACTTTAGTATAAGAATCATATGACAATATATATGTGCTGCTATTATAAGAATGATCATGATGCCCTCATGTCCGTATTTTGTTTCTATTGACACCTCTATCTCTAAACATGTGGACATATTTTTCGATATCGGCTTTCGCTTGAGGTCAAGCGAGGTCTAAGCTTAGGGGAGTTGATACATCCATTTTGTATCATGCTTTTATGTTGATATTTATTGCATTATGGGCTGTTATTACACGATATGTCACAACACTTATGCCTTTTCTCTCTTATTTTACAAGGTTTACATGAAGAGGGAGAATGCCGGTAGCTGGAATGCTGGGCTGGAAAAGAAGCAAACTCTGGAAACCTATTCTGCACAACTCAAAAAGCTCAGAAACTCCATAGGACACCATTTCAGAAAATATAAAAAATATTTGGTGGAAGAGGATCACCAGGTGAGCACCACCTGTCCACGAGGGTGGGGGCGCGCCCCCCCCCTCTCTGGGCGCGCCCCCAGCCTCGTGGGCCCTCCGATGGCCCCCCGATTCCCATCTTCTCCTATATGTGGTGTTTTGACCTGAAAAAAAAATCAAAAAGAAGCTTTCGGGACCAGACGCTGCCGTCTCGAGGCGGAACCTTGGCGGAAACCAATCTAGGGCTCCAGCAGAGCTGTTCTGCTGGGGATACTTCCCTCCGGGAGGGGATAATCATCACCACCGTCACCACCAACAACTCTCCCATCTTGGGGAGGGTTATCTACATGAACATCTTCACCAGCCCTATCTCCTCTCAAACCCTAGTTCATCTCTTGTATCCAATCTTTGTACCCTAACCTCAGATTGGTACCTGTGGGTTGCTAGTAGTGTTGATTACTCCTTGCAGTTGATGCTAGTTGGTTTACTTGGTGGAAGATTATATGTTCAGATCTATTATGCATATAAATACCCCTCTGATAATGAACAATATTATGTCTTGTGAGTAGTTACTTTTGTTCCCGAGGACATGGGAGAAGTCTTGCTATAAGTAGTCATGTGAATTTGGTATTCGTTCGATATTTTTATGAGATGTATGTTGTCTCTCCTCTAGTTTTGTCATGTGAACATCGACTACATGACACTTCACCATTATTTGGGCCAAGAGGAAGGCATTGGGAAGTAATAAGTAGATGATGGGTTGCTAGTGACAGAAGCTTAAACCCTAGTTTACGCGTTGCTTCGTAAGGGCTGATTTGGATCCATATGTTTCATGCTATGGTTAGGTTTACCTTAATACTTCTTTTGTAGTTGCGGATGCCTGCATTAGAGGTTAATCATAAGTGGGAGGCTTGTCCAAGTAAGGACAACACCCAAGCACTGGTCCACCCACATACAAAATTATCAAAGTACCGAACGCGAATCCGATGATCGTGATGATAACTAGCTTGACGATAATTCCCATGTGTCCTTGGGAGCGCTTTACTCCATATAAGAGTATTTCATGGCTTGTCCTTTGATATAAAAATGATTTGGCCATCTTGCTGCACCTTATTTAATTTTACCTTTTGTCACTTGCTACCAATTACCTTATCCCAAAACTATCTGTTACCTATGATTTCAGTGCTTGCAGAAAATACCTTACTGAAAACTGCCTATCATTTCCTTCTGCTCCTCGTTGGGTTCGACACTCTTACATATCGAAAGAACTATAATAGATCCCCTACACTTGTGGGTCATCAGTGGGCGATGGGGCGGCTGTGGATGGTGGCGGAGGCGTGGCCCGTAGGCTTCCACGACACTCTGGCCATCGGAGCCAGGCGAGCGGCGTCGTTCGCGCCCAAGACGACGAGGCATACGTCGCTAGGTCCAACAGCGTCGCCGTGCTGCCCACGGGCAGTGCGGCGACCTCCAGGACACCTCCACCGACCCCCGCTCCACGGTCTTCCCAGCTCGTACATGGCCAGCAACCCTGCATCGGTGCCCCCAGGCACCGCCGCGAGAAGAGTCCTTTGCGTCACTCTCAAGATGCACCGGGCCAGCATGAACGTCCGGACGCTGACGAAGGTGGTGTGCAACAACGGGACCATGATAGAGCTCCTTCTAACTTGGTTAGAAGTCAGAGCACGTCATGGTCCATGCAACTTTCACCGCCACCCACGCCAGCAGAAGCATTGGTGCACGCGCAACTGCTCCTCGACTTTCCTCCCGCCACGGAGAAGCTCGATGAGTGGAGAGCCACAATCCATAGCCTCATCATCTTTGCCAATAAAGACGAACCGTGACCAACGAGAACCCCACGCTGGCACACTGGTGAGCCGATGCACGCTGGTGGTGGGAGGACCAGAGCTACTCCGGACATAGTGAACTCTCCCCCCCCCCCCACGCCAGCAATAGCAGCCACCGGCCCGTTGGGCCGACGCTCGTGACAATTACTACATGGCATCATCCGGCCCGCGAGCCCGCCGCGACCAACGTCAAGTCCTTTGGGAGCGAGCCCAGGAATACGCTCGGACCACTATCGAGCGACGGTGGGAAGCACGCCATCAATCGGACAGGCGTGCAGGGCCTACTATGGACCACTCGGCACCGGGGGGGTCTGGTGACCAACCTTATGAGGCGGGTTGTCCAACCTTTACCCGTGAGCTGTGGCAGTTCCAGTGGCCCTCACTCCGCACGTTCAAGCCTGAGGTCGGAGAAAAATACAATGGCAAGACTCGCCCGTTGGAGTTCCTCAGCATCTACACCATCGCGATGCAGGCCACTGGGACTCGCGACGACAAGGTGCTCGCCAACTACTTTCCTTTGGTGCTTAAGCCCAACATTATGTCGTGGTTGATGCACCTACCCATGGGTTCCATTTCTTCCTGGTCGGACCTGTGCCACGAGTTTGTTGGTGCCTTTACCGGGGGCCAACAAACCCTGGCCAGGAAAGCGATTTGCATATCATCCCCCAGAACGACGGCAAAACCTTGCGCAAGTACCTACAAAGGTTTAGCCGTGTGCAGTACCACATCCCAGACGTTCACCCCGCCACCGTCATCAGTGCATTCCATCAGAATGTGCGCAACCGCAAGATGCCTAAAGAGCTGGCGATGAATAAGGTTAAAGATGTAGCTGAGCTCTATGTTCTGGCTGATAGATGCGCTCGAGCTGAAGAAGGAAGGAAGTACCCCGGCGAAGACGCCGGCGCGGAAACCGACTCCACCGACGGGGATGTCGTCGCCCCGATGAAGAAGGGTCGGCGCCGCAATAGGAAGCGAAAGGGCAAGGTTGTGCTTGCCGTAGAGGGTGAACCGCCCACCGGGCCTTGGCGGCTGCCAACAAGCCGGGAGACTCCGACAAGCAGTACTGCAAGATTCATCGTACCAAGGGCCATGACCTCCAGAACTTCCAGCAGGTTGAGCTGCTCGCAGAGAAGCAGAAAGCTGAGTATGAGAGGCGTGATAAGGAGAAAGGCCCGGACGGTGCTGAGGCGCCTGGCAAGAAGCATGGCGGCCGAGGTGGTCGCCGCGGCCAAGATAACCAACCAGAGAGGCCCGCTTGAGGCCGCGATAAGAAAGAGGAAGATGATGATCATGGCGAAGACGACGAGTCCAGCGAGCACGAGTTCCAGAAAGCTACAGAGGCCATGTGCGTCGACGGCGGCGCCTCACTGCATACCTATCACCACCAACTAAAACGGCGGGCGTGTGACATCATTGCGGCAGAGCCATCAGTCGATGCCCAGAGGCCACTGAAGTGGTCCGGCACGCCTATCATTTTTAACACCGAGGATCACCCTGAACGTACAACTGCAGTTGGGTGTTTTCCGTTGTTGGTTTCATCAACGATACGCAACCTCAAGGTGGCGAAAGTGCTAGTTGACGGTGGGGCCGGTCTGAACCTGATATTGCCCGCTGTGATCGAGAGGCTACAAATCCCCGATGGAGATCTTGAGGAAACGGGCACATTTCAAGGGGTCAACCCAGGGTGGAGTCAGCTGAAAGGAAAGATCCCTCTGCCCGTCACGTTCAGGGGCGAGCTGAATTACAAGATGGAGAAGATTGTCTTTGACGTTGCCAAGATCCCCTTGCCCTATAATAGGATTCTCAGCCGCCCAGCGCTGGCCAAGTTTATGGCGGCATCGCACTACGCCTATAACACGTTGAAGATGCCCGGCCCAATGAGCATCATCACGGCCCCCTCCGACAAGAAAGACACGCTCATCTGCACCGACCAGCTCTATCGGGAGGCAGTTGCGGCAGACGCTGCCAAGGCACTTGCTCCTGCCATTGAGGCCCCGAAGGAGAAAAAAATCTGCAAGACCAAGGCCCCTTCGGGCAAGGCCTCTGACCCCGGCAAGAGCTCCTGCTCCCCCTCCGTCAAACGCGCCACTTCGGAGCACCGCGTTCCCATTGGGGACGTGCCAGAGAGCTCCACCAGTGGGAGCAAGAGGTCCAAGGTGGCCCCACCAGACACCAAGAAGGTCCCCGTCAAGGAGGACGACACATGTGGGGCTTTTACCATAAGCTCCACCCTTGATGACAAATAGGAAGGCATGCTCATCACCTTCCCGCAGGATAATGTCGACGTGTTTGCATGGCAATCATCTGACATCCCCGGAGTTCCCAGGGAGGTGATTGAGCACCACCTTGCTGTCTATCCCCATGCGCGGCCCATCAAGCAGAAAGTCAAGAAGCAAGCGTTGGAGCGCCAAGAGTTCATCATTGAGGAAATCAAGAAGTTGGAGGCGACATGCTTAGTCATAGGAGCACTCCACCCCACGTGGTTGGCCAATCCGATGGTAGTGCGTAAGGCAAATGGAAATGGAGGTTATGTATCGACTATACGGATATCAATAAAGCCTGTCCGAAGGACCCTTTGCTGTGCATTGACTAGATAATGGACTCCACTGCCGGGTGTGACATGCTGTCATTCCTCGATAGCTACTCAGGATACCACCAGATCATCATGATGAAGGAAGACGAAGGGAAAATAGCGTTCATCACCCCATGTGGCACGTACTGCTTTGTACGAATGCCTTTTGGGCTGAAAAGCGTGGTTTGACATTTTCCCGAGCGGTCCAAATCGGTTTGAGCTCCAGCTAAATAGAAATATGGAAGCCTATATGGATGATATAGTGGTCAAAACCAAGGACAAGGCCACACTCGTGCAGGATCTGGAAGAAACATTTGCAAACTTGCGCAAGGTCAACCTCAATCTCAACCCAAAGAAATGCGTGTCCAGCGTCCCAACCGGCAAACTAGTTAGGTTCTTTATGTCTCAACTAAGAACCGAAGCAAATCCCAACAAGATCAAAGCAATTGAGCAGATTGAGGCACCAAGACGAGTCAAAGACATCTGTAAGCTCGCCGGCTATGTTGCCGCACTCAGTAGGTTCATCTCCAAATCCGCTGAGCGCGCCCTCCCCTTTTCAAAATTTTGGAAACAGGCGGGTCCAATGAAATGGACTCCGTAGGCAGAGGCAGAGGTGCAAGATTTGAAGAGATACCTCTCCTCCACGCCAACACTTGCCATGCCTAAACCACAAGAGTCGTTGCTGCTATATCTAGCGGCAACGAATCAAGTGGTCAATGCCACGCTATTAGCCCAGAGAGGGTTTGAGGAAGAAGCAGTGGTAGCGGCGGATTCATCGGATGATGGGCCATAGCTCTCCTCGACAGGGCCTAATGCTAGCAAGGCTTGGTCCCAGCAATACAGAGTCTGCGCAAGGAGGCGAAGTTGAACAGAAGAAGAAGATGGTGCAGTGCCCGGTCTATTTTGTTAGTTCCCTCTTGTAGGGGGCTAGATCAAGGTATTCCGGTATGCAGAAGCTACTTTTCGGCCTCCTTATGGCCTCAAGAAAGCTGGGCCACTATTTCCAGGTGCATGAGATCACCGTCGTCACTCGCCTCCCTTTGCAACGGATCTTGCACAACTCAGATGCGATTGGGAGGATTGTGGAGTGGGCGTTGGAACTATCAAGCTTTGGCCTCAAGTTTGAAAGTACCTCAAAAATGAAGAGCCGAGCCTTGGCAGAGTTCATAGCAGAATGGACCTCAACGCCCGACGAAGAGATTCAGGAGATCACCCTTTCCGGCAAGGAGACGAGTCGTGATTGGATTATTTACTTTGATGGAGCTTTCTTGCTGCAAGGTGCTGGCGCCGGCGTGCTACTCGTCGCACCCACCGGGGAGCACATCACGTACGTAGTCCAGATGCGCTTTCCCTGGGAACAATCAACAAACCACACTACAGAATACGAGGGACTACTTGCCGGTCTTAGGATCGCGGCAGACCTCGGAATCGGGAAGCTTATCATCAGGGGTGATTCGCAGCTTGTATTCAAGCAAGTTAACAAGGATTACCAGAGCCCGTTGATGGAGGCCTATGTAGATGAAGTGAGGAAGTTGGAGGAGCGCTTCGACAGTTTGCAGGGAAAACATGTTCCCCGAGCAGAGAACAGCATTGCCGACGACTTGTCCAAACGCGCTACCCTCAAGCTACCTGTGGAACCAGGTACCTTTGTGCTTCAATTAACCCAAACATCCATTGAGCCATCTGCGGGGCAAAACAAACGAAGGAAGGCCGGCCCCGACAAGTCCTTTCCCGCTGAGCTCCCAGCAGCCGCCCACAAGGACATTGTCGGGTACCCCAAGCTTTCCGGGGAGCAGCAACCTCCGGCAGGGGCCCAAGCCCCGACCGTAGAGGCAGCTGCCCCCACGGCCGAAGATGAACCATTAGTCCTTGCCGTCGAGCCCCAGGCTCAAGCATGGGCATAGCACACCGTCTGTTTCCTGCAAATAGGAGAACTCCCCGAGGAACAAGAAGAGGCAGAGAAAGTAGCCCATCGGTCTAGCATGTACCGGTTTGTGGAGAATTCCCTATATAAAAGGAGATCGAATAGCGTGAAATTGAAGTGCATTCCTCGGGAGGATGGACTGGAGCTGTTGGCAGAGATACACGGAGGAATGTGTGACTCCCACATAGGGTCAAGAGCCCTTGCCGGGAAAGCATTCTGGCAAGGTTTCTTCTGGCCCACCGCCCTCCAGGATGCGACTGCGCTAGTGACCAAGTGTGAAGCGTGCCAGTTCCATTCAAAGAAGCTTCATCAACCAGCTCAAGCTCTTCAGACGATCCCTCTTTCCTGGCCATTTTCGGTCTAGGGCCTCGATATACTAGGCCCGTTTCCCTGCACCGCCGGGGGCTTTGAGTACTTGTACGTCGCAATCGACAAGTTCACAAAGTCACTAGAACTGGAATCAGTGAGGAAGGTGAGAGCACAATTAGCCGTCAAGTTCTTCAAGGGACTAGTCTTCTGTTTTGGTGTGCCAAACAGAGTCATCACCGACAACAACACACAGTTCACGAGCCACACTTTCATGCAGTGTGTCCAAGACATGGGTGGCAAAGTTCGTTTTGCTTCTGTTGCTCATCCCAGAAGTAACGGCCAAGCTGAGAGGACGAATGCGGAAGTGTTGGAGGTCTCCAAACTAGGACTTTCGATAGGCTGCACAAGTGCGGAAGACGCTGGATTGATGAGTTGCCAACGGTTCTTTGGTCAATCAGGATGACACCAAATCGAGCCACCGGCCAGACACCCTTTGCCCTGGTATACAGGGCAGAAGTAGTTCTCCCCACAGAACTCATATACAGGTCACCTCGAGTGCTCGCTTATGATGAGCTTGAGCAAGAGTAGCTGCGCCAAGATGACGCGACGCTCCTTGAGGAAGATCGTCTTCAGGCTGCTATGCGAGCCGCTCTCTACCAGCAAGCCTTGCGCCGCTACCATAGCTGCAAGGTTCACGCCAGAAGCCTTGAGGAAGGCAACCTTGTTCTTCAGCGAATCCAATCCGCCAAGAATTCAAACAAGTTGACGCCAAAGTGGGAAGGCCCTTATCGGGTAATACGAGTCACCAGGCCCAGCGCAGTCCACCTGCAGACTGAAGATGGCATTCCGGTGAGCAATTCTTGGAATATCAAACATCTTTGCAAGTTTTACCCCTAAGGCATGATTGCCGGGAGCCCCGGCAACCCCCTTTTTTGTACTAGCCTTGCCGGCAAGGCATGTAATCCTATGTACGAAGCCAGGCGCACACCCTATGCGCAGTCAGGGAAGAGAAACCCTTTAGTATGTACATTTTCCCATTGATTTCCATGTTTATATGTATGCGTATATACATGCTTGTCTAGGGTATTGTACTGCTTTTTGATTCCATCAAGTGTTAATGGACCGCCAAGGTTCGATGCTCCTATCCTCTCTTCTTTCTAGCCACGGCAAGGATCCTCGATCCCGCCAAGGACCCGGCTCCGGCAAGAAGTTGGGGAGACTGCCCGGCTTAGTGACTCATGGCAAACCAAATAGATAAAGTTCACCTCTTTCCGTTCATGTTCGTAACCTGTGTCTTGTGCATTAGAAAACTATGTCACTCTGTTTTAAACTCGGGTGCTCCCGTCCCTGACCCGAACACTGCTTCGGTCAGAGCGGTTGCAGTACCCTTTACTAAAAGAAGGTTGATGGGGGGCTGCACCCTCTGTCTGCAAGGCGGCAGATGTGATTCTCCGGCAGGCACAGAGGGCGCTGGTGGGACAGCTTGCCGACATAACTCGTTTATTTGCGTTAAAGAGGTATTTCTCCTCTGCATGGACATATACATGCATGAGTCCCCGACAAGGCTTGTCTTTTTCATTAAAATTCTAATACAAGTACGGATGTTACAGAACACATGCATGGGCTCGAGAGATTACATTATTTAAAAATTAAGATTTGGCAAGTGCCGACATGCTAAAAGAAAGATAAATGCCTCGCAATCTTCGTTCTTGTCCCTTTCCTCCCAGGTGTCGCGGGTGAAGGCAAGGGAAGTGCGACGAGGAACGCACCCATGGAGAGCATGGAGAGGGTGACCCTCGGCGAGACACGTGGCCGAGGGAGGAGGGCGGTGCTGATGATGGTGCTGCCACCGGCGGTTAGTCGGAGTCAGAATTGGCATCCTCCCACCCGCTACCATCGTCCTCGCCGTCGTTGTCTTCCTCGTCACTATTACTCGAGGAGGAGGTTTCGTCCTCAGTGGAGCTCTCCACGCAGCGCTCTAAGTGGATTCCCGAGCATCCAAAGACCTTGATGGAGAGCAGGCCGTTCTCCATTAATTTGAAATGGAGAACGTGCCCCTCCGACAGGCTGTGGGCGCGGGCGAAGGTCTTCCACCCACGGCGAAGGTACATGACATGAGGGGCGGGGAAGTCGATGTCGACTCGCATGCTGCCATTCCCGCAGCCCCTCATATGCATCCTCAAGGCATGCGGTGGGTCAAGCTCCATTTCCCGAGCAAACAGGCTGGGGAGGCAGAGGTGACCACACACTGGCTTGTATAGCCTAATAAAGAACTCGCGGGGCTGGTCTCCGACATGGCCCTCCATTGGGGGAAGAGCCGCTAGCAGAAGCACGGCCAGTGCACCGCCCCGTCCTCCTATCCCTGAGCGCCACGGTGGCCTCGGCTTCACCCCCTCCGTCTTCCTCTCACAGCAGGCTCCACTGCCACGAATTCCGGAGGAGGAGGGACACGTTGTCGAGCAGAAGCCCTCGTCACCGCCGTTGGAGTGTCGGCGCGCCCTCTAACCATGGCGACCGGAAGAGAAGAATCGAGCAGGAAGGAGATGAATGCAGAAAGACGCTGCCCCTCTCCCCTTTTTTAGAGGGGCGGGCCGGGGCTCGGGCCCCCAACCTAAGAGCGGCTGCCCCACTCAACCAATCCAGCCACCAGAGGCACAGGGAATCAGGTCCGACCCGTTGCTCCAATCAGCGATGCCCGGTTTCCCAGCTCAGCATTAATACTCGTGCCCTCCATATTCGCCGCTTACCCTCCCTATGCCATGGGGGACATGTGGCTGGCAAGCCAGAATCAAGAAGACAGGTGGGGCGACCATAAATGAGCAACGCCCCTGCGGTTTCCTCTTTCTATGGGGAAGACGCGGGCTGCCTCTTTACTATCCACCGCAACGTGATGCAAGCACATTGCAACCGCTCCGCGCACGACCCCCACGTCACGCGCCCAATGCAAGTCATGGGGAAGCGCAACTGGCAAAAGAATCACCACAGTTAAAACCCTACCACGCGTGCCTGCGCACCATTCTGGGCCTGGCCCAACAACGCTCCGTGCATATGTGGCCCAGACCCGGGGGCTCCTGTCGATGTACAAAAGTAGGGGCCCTTTTGCACCCCTTTACTTGTGCACGGGCAGTTGTAGCCACGCTTATGGCCACGCTTGGCGGAGAAGAAGAAGGAGAAGCATGAGACTACCAAGGCAACAATCAATCTAGAGGCATGAAAAACAGAGGGGCAAGGTGGACTCCTTCCTCGGCAACACCCTTGCCGGGGCGGCCTATGTGGCCCGGCAAGAGTCCTGCCGGGGCAACTTGCCCAACACCAGCAAGGCCACCACCCTTGAGTCTGAGAGCTCTGACACCATCGACAATGTCAAGACCAAGATTGAGGGCACCTACATGGTGGCATGAAGATCTTTGTGGGACCAAGGGCCTGCATGCCAAGACCAGGGACCAGAAGACAATGACAGATGCATCCGTCGACAAAAACTTGATGCCGTGTATGCTTTCTCAATCTTGCACGGTACAATGTCACCAAAAACGATGTGGCGCTCGCGATCTTGTAGATGCAATCACCATAAAAACAACACGCACACCCATGAGAGGAAGTACGTGGATGATCCTCCACGGATCAGCAACAAACTAGAGACGGCGTCTCTAATCACTCGCCAAAAACATAGAGTAAGGATTAAAACTCCTTGACCTTCCCTTCCTTTGTTCCAGAACCAAAACAATCTCCAAAAAACTCCTTCCATGAAAAACCATCCATTGTTTGCTGGTTTTTATTTGGTGGAATAAAGTAATATTCATGTCTCCCATGTACACAGGCATCAACTTTCTTCATGCCAGTCCATCGTGTGACCTCTATGCTTGCTCTAGTCAGCTCAAATTTGATATTTGGAGTAGCGATAGCTTGGTCCTGACCAGCAGCTTGTACGCCGTCAATGTCAGCACAACTAGAACTAGAATTGGTCATATCATCCTCTCTCCCTTCATGCGAAATCGTCCTCGGGTTCGAGTCAGTCTCTAAAGCAATAACATGACCTGGAGGTTGAGCGTGCAGCAAAAGAAATTCAGCAGCTTCGGCTTCCTTTGTGTCTTCTATCTTCTTCATCTTTAGCAGTCATTTTTTCCTTCAAGTCTTGAACAAATTCTTATCCATGACCATAAGGACATATTTTGTATGCCATTCGACAGTGTATGTATTGGCGAGCTAGTCGTGTCTAACATTAGTTTTCTTGTACCATGGCTCTCCCAGCAGCATATGACACGAAAGCATCGGTGCCGGAACTACGTCGCACAAAACTTCACCAGAAAATTGGCCAACCAAGAACAGTACCATAGTCTGGTGTCTGATGTCGAGCTTGTCGTAACACCTCCTCGGTGAGTACGGTCGTGGATGTGGTGTCATCAATAGTTGTAGCTTCTCCACCATGTCGATGTCGACCGCTTTGACCGAACTGTCATGGTCGATCGTCATAGCGCAAACATTCTTGCCCACTTTACAGTAGGTGTGAAAAGTTCAGCAGCATAGCTCTTCTCCTCTAGCAAAAAGTTACCAGACAACCTCTAGTAGCTCCTCCTTGACGAAGACGCGTTGGCCATCTCCTCCGAAGTGCCGTGAGCAACGCCGGTCTCTGATACCACTTGATGCGTCTATCGACAGAAACTCGATGGCGTGAAAGCTTTCCCAATCTTTCACGGTACAATTTCACCAGAAATGATGTGGCGCTCGCGATCTTGTAGATGCAATCACCAAAGAAACAACATGCACACCCAAGAGAGGAAGTACGTGGATGATCCTACACAGACCAACAACAAACTAGAGACGGTGTCTCTAATCCCTCGCCAAAAACACAGAGTAATGATTAAAACTCGTTGACAAAAACACACTATGGGGAGATACCCTGACTTGCCATTCCTGTGTTCCAAAACCAAAATAATCTCCAAAAAACTACTTCTATGAAAAACCGTCCATTGATTGCTAATTTTTATTTGGTGGAATAAAATAATATTCATGTCTCCCATGTACGCATGCATCAACTTTCTTCATGCTAGTCCATCGTGTGATCTCTATGCTTGCTCCCTTAGTCAGCTCAAATTTGATATTTGGAGTAGCGATAGCTTGGTCCTGACCAGCAGCTTGTACATCGTCAATGTCAGCACAACTAGAACTATAATTGGTCATATCAACGACCCGCGGCAAGATCCTTGTCGGGGACAGCCACAAGACCCCAGCAAGACCCCTTGTCGGGGGCGTCTGCGTGGCCATGGCCAGGCCCACGCTGTCGGATCAGAGGTTCCGGGAAAACCCTTAAGGTTCGAACACTGGGGTGCGCACGAAATTCTCTCCTTCCGCTCTAGCTCGTCTACTCAACATCCCTAAGCCTAGCTCGTCAGATCCGATGAACAAGAGACACAACATTTATACTGGTTCGCGCCACCATTGTGGTGTAATACCCTAATCCAGTGTGGTGTGGTGGTTTGCCTTGTAGGCTGAGGAAGAACTAGTACATGGATGAACTGCCTCCTGAGGAGAGGTGTTCTTGAGCTCGGGTGAGCTTGTGGTGTATGAGAGGTCTAGATCATCGATCCGATCCCCTCAACTCTCGATACCCCTCCAATGGTGGTGGCTAGTCCTATTTATAGTGGCCCGGGTCCTCCTCCCTAATATTGAGCGGGAAGGGATCCCACAACAGCCAAATTTGAAGGGGGGCAGCTAGTACAAGCTATCCTGATAAAAGGTGATCTTCGCGTGCCAAAGGCTCTGGTGGTGGCACCATCGTGGGCTCCACGATGACCTCCGTACTGCCGTCCTGTTGGTCTTGGCCTCATTGCACCAATATGGAAACCTTTGCCCGATGCCTCGGGACTCCTCGCCTGCACCTGCTCCTTTAGCACCAAAGAGGAAACTAGCACTCTGCGCCCGCTGGCGCCGGCCTGACATTGGTCATCACTGCTCACGTCATGAGGACCTCGCGAGGTGCCCCTTGCCTCGATATCTCCGATCCTCATGAGCCGGCCTGGCGAGGCCGCCCCAGGGGATGCCTTGTGTCGTCCGCCTCGCGAGGCTTGGCCCCTCGCGAGGGTCTTGAGTGGTTGCTGAAGATGCTGGGCCATACCAGGCCGCCTTGCGAGCCACGCCCCGGGCTGCAGGCGGGTAAGTCTGGGTACCCTCGTTCCCAGAACGTCGACATTAGCTCCCGGGCCCAAGGTGCGCTCGGGCTTGGCTTTGCAGCGAAGGCAAGGGCTAAGTGCGGAGCGCCGCGGGCCCTCAAAGCCTGCGGCCTTGCTTGACGTGTGGCACTTGATGGGACGTGGGCGTCTGCGCTCTCACACCGCCTCGGCAACTGCACAACTGACAAAAGGCAAGTGCGTGCCGATGTGCCTTCATTGCTGGCCCTTGCCTTGCTCCAGATCCCCATTCTTGCTCCTCTCCTCCGCAAAGTTCCAGATCCTCGTCGTCTTCCTTCCAAATTTGCACTGATGGCTTCCGGCAAGTCGAAGGCCCCCGCTCCGTCTACTTGGTACGAGCCGGCCTTGTGGGCGCCGACCTTCTCGGAGGCGAACCACACCGTCGTGTTCCTGATGATGGCGGAGGGCACCAATGAGAAAGGGAAGACCGCCATCCGAGCTGCCTCTGCCGTGCCCGAGGATCCCAAGAGTACCTTCTACCCCTTCTTTTTGAGTAGTATTGTTGCGGGGCTCGTCCCTACTTTCCCCGATTTCTTTCTCTCCGTCCTCAGTCACTATAAGCTTCATGCCCTTCATCTGCATCCCAATTCGGTCCTCCTTCTATCCATCTTTGCCTTTCACTGCGAGGAATTTGTGGGGGTGATGCCGTCTGTGGCGCTGCTTCGCCACTTCTTTTACCTCCAAATCAAGGAGGGCCATTGATCAGGGTGTGCTAATTTCGTCGCAGTGAACGGGGCCAAGACGATTTTGAAGCCCAGGAAGAAGGCCAAGAACTTCAGGAACAAGTGGGTCCTTATGGATGCCAAGTGCTCCCATCCTCGGTTGGCGCTACCAGTGGCTGGGCCCGAGTCAAGCGATAGGTGGCTTAGCGCGAAGCTCACCGATCCTCGGGCGGAGAAGGTGTTAGAGAAGATGGCCGTGGACCTAAAGCCGAAGGATACAGAGGCGGCGAAGCTGATGGGGGCTAGGTTGTCAAGGAATTCTTGACATGCCGCGTGGCTCCGCTTCAGGCCCGCTCGCACCCCCTATGGACGCTTGGGGACGAGTCGGACAACCTTCGGCTGCGCCGTGACGCCCTGTCTGCCGATCAGCTTGAGGCAACCCTCTGTCGTCTGGTTGGGGCTGAACTGGGATATCCGCCTGCTTCCTATATTCCCTTGTATTGCCGCCAGGACGAGGCAGTGGTGGCGGCCTCCATGCCTAACTTTGATGTGTGCGGGCTTGTGCCTCCGGCGGCCACTCAAGCTCAAGTGGTGGCCGCGTCGCTGGAGGTGTCTCCAGGAGATTCTAGCGGGGAAGACGACTCGGAGGCCACCGTGGAGGGGATGGGAGAGTTCTCTCCCCCCGCGTATGGCCAAAATCCTTTGCTCCCTGCCTGACGATGGCGACGATGATGACCACCCGGTGAAGGGGGTGCCTCCTCCGGCTAGAGCTGTCACGAGGTCCAAGCACACCCCCTCGCGGAAGCCACTAGTGGGGGTCCCGACAAAGAGCCGGTCGGCGCTGATCACCCGAGGAGGCACCCCAGCCACGGAATCGCCAAGCGCCGCTGATGTGCCGCCTGTCTTGGGGACCCTCGTTCCCACGGCGCGGGCCGCGGGACCATTGGGCCCCATGGTCCTGAAGAGGTCTCGGGGTGTTGTCGCAGTGGATCGGTGAGTACCTTGGCCTGTTTTTGTCTTCGTTCTTGACTCCGTTGCTAATTCACAGTATCTTGCCCCTCGTCGGTAGATCTGCGCCATTGAAGAAGGTGAAGGGAGAGGCGGCCGCGCTACAGGTCCCGTGGCCTGGCCTGGCCTCGTCCCCTCTGGCACAGACGGGTGGTGGAGGAGCTTCAGCTTCTGATTCACGGGTGCCGACGCAGGGCCCAGGGGACCTGCCTCAGGCGGGGGTCACGATCTCAGCTCTGATCGCTAGGGTTGCCAGGGCTCAGGAGGTCTTGGTCGTGCCACAGTCCCCCGCGGTGACCATGCCGCCAGCTCGCAGCCCTCCTGCTTCAGCTAGCGCCTTGGAGGAGGCCTTCTTGGCACTGAAGCAGCTCCAAGATGACCTTTAGGGTGCTGATCATCATCTGGTGGCCGAGCACCTGGAGCTGCTTTCCGGATGGCTGGGTTCCAACGCGTCTGTGTGAGACGCGCTGAGCCAGGCTGTGGCGGCTTCCATGGAGGACAAGCGGGCCGTTGACCAGGCTGCGGCTGTTCGCGAAGTGGTACTGCAGGATGCTCGGACCGCCCAGGAGCGCTGTCAGTCAATGGAGACCGAGCTGAGGGACCTGTGTGGGATGTGCAAGGTGGACGGGGAGAGGATGAAGGCTCGAAAAGATGTCGTGACCAGCCATGATGCTGAGCTGGAGCAGCCAATGAAGGAGCTGTCTGTAGAGCGCAGCCGACTAGAGGAGCTGCAGTGGGCGACGGAAGCTAAGGAGGCCTAGCTAGAAGCCAAAGTGAAGGTCATAACCGAGGACCGCGCGGCCTTCAAGTACCTTGAGGTGAGGTCCCGCCAGGCTCTGAAGGCACTCTACGAGAAGGGCTTGGATAAGCCGTTGGCGATGGATGATGAAGGCCCTGCCCAGCTACTTCCTTATCTTGTCCTGGCGCTCGAGGATGTCGTCCGCGAGATCAACCCCCTGGTGGAGGAGGAAGCTCGTGTACTTTCTTCTTCTTCCATTACGCGCATCCTTAGCCACCTGCACCTTCGCGACCCCAACACCGATCTCGGGGCGCTGATCAAGCCTGTGGAGGCGGAGCGCTACGAGGCCGCCGCTGAAGCTGTGAAGGACCATGTGGAGGCCCTGCTGAAGGAGTTCCTCATCGTCCACCCTTCCCCTCCAGTCGATGGCGCCACCGATGCCGCAGCCGAGACCGTTTCCCCAGGGCGCGGTGGTGCCGCTGGGGAGGAGGTCCCTTCAGGCAGCAGCGCCCAAGGTTCAGGGGAAGGCCTGCTGGTTGGTGACGACACTCCCCTTTATCTTCATTCCCCTGCGACATGAGCGAGCCTCGCGGAGGCATTAAAACTCCCGTTTGATGCTTCGAAGGACAATTTGGTTTGTAATAATTGCTAGATATTCGCTCTTCTTTCCTTATTTATCGTTCTACATCGGTAGGGCCCGACCCCGCGCATACCTCAGCCGCGAGCTGGTTTGCCCAGGTCACTGGGTCAAGACCAGGGAGTGAGGGGCTACGTGGCCAGTTAGGCTCCTGAGTCGCTGATACGTCCAAAATGCATCACTATTTTGTATCATAATTTATCCTTATTCAATGATATATTTCACATTACGATGATGTTCTCATGTTGTTTTGGCCTATTTTACACAGTTTGCAACTTTCCGGTGCCGAAGCAGCAGACGCAGGATTCAGCGGTAAAAAGTGGACGCTGAGTTGCTGAAGAAGAATACCTCCAAATTACCTGAAAATCGACGGAGGATATTTTCCTGGCGAATCACGAAGACATGCAAAAGGGCAACCAGAGGGGGGCCACAGGGTGCCCAGACGCCCTGGGGGTGCACCCCCTGGCCGCGCCGGGGGGCACCTGGAGCCCGTGGCCCACCTCCGGCTGCCCCCTTTTGCCTATATACTCTCCGTTATCGGAAAACCCTAAAAACGAGAGTTTTTAAGGAATTCCGCCACCGCTCCGTGGCGGAAACCTACAGAGAAGAAAAAGCCATCTCCGGTGGGCAGATTCCGCCGGGGAGATCACCTCCCGGAAGGGGAGATCGTCGCCATCGTCATCACCATCGTCACGGGCATCATCGAGATCATCATCAACATCATCCCCAACACCAGCACCATCTCCATCTTCATCCAAATCTCATCTCACAATTGCAACTTGTGTTATAACTCGTACTACCTATCCTCTCTACTCCATCGGTGTTGATTACTACTTTGTGGTGAATGCTATTGAGTTTTGTTGGAGAAATATCATTATGTCCAGATTGTTTATCATCTATTTATCTCCACTGATCATGATCTCTTTTATGTCTCGTGAGTAGTTACCTTAGTTCTTGAGGACACGGGGAAAGTCTTGTTGTTAGTAGTCATATGTTGTTGAAGTAATATGTGTTGTTTGATACTTAAGTTGCGTTGTCATTCTACTAGTGGTGTTGTGTGAGTCGAACACTCAACACTTCGCCTTATTAAGGACCTAGGAGAATACATTGTGTACAAAGAATGCTTATGGTGGGTTGCCGGAGTGACAGAAACCTGAACCCCAGTTCGCATGCTTTTGCATAAGGGAACAATGGATCCTCGATCCTATTGCTATGGTTAGGCTTTTGCCTTAAATACTATCTTGTATTTGCGGATGCTTGCAAGGTGTTTAATCATAAGAGTGCATTCATCTTAGTCTAGAGAGTGCACTAGCATAGATCCACCCACTCAACACTTATCAACACATAACATAGTATCGATACGGAATATGGCGAAAGCACATGACTACCTCTCCCGTGAGTCCTCAGGAACGCTTTAGCCTTTATAAGTTCAGTTGCTAGGCATCTCCTTTGCTAAGAAAGGATTGGGCCACTTGTTACTCTCAGTGCCTTTTACATTGCTTGCTTTTACTTTCCTGTTGCTTATATCGAGAAAACCCCTAAAAAGTTATCTTTCCATGTTTGCAGTAATTTCTTGCTCAAAATCACTTATCAATACCTTCTGCTCCTCGTAGGGTTCGACACTCTTACTTATCGAAAACGCTGCAATAGATCCCTTACGGTTGTGGGTCATCAGTCGCGATGCTCAGGAGTCCCCCTTAACGTGCAAACGATACCTAGTTAGGAAGCGCTAGGCAGGGCCTGGCCCGCGCATACCTCAGCCGCCGCTGGCCTTGACCAGAAACCAGGACAAGACCAAGGAGTGAGGGGCTACAGGACCAGTTAGGCCCTTGGGTCGCGATGCCCAAGGGTCCCCTTGACGTACGAACAGCCCTGAGGGAAGTGAGTGCGGGACTTAGGCCTTGATGTTCTGTGTCGGCAAAACCCGGCCCACGCATACCTCAGCCGCCGCTGGCCTTGACCGGAAACCAGGACAAGACCAGGGAGTGCGGGGCTACGGGACCAGTTAGGCTCGTGAGTCGCGATGCTCAGGGGTCCCCCTTGACGTACGAACTGACCCCATACCTGTCCTCGCTGGGCTTGCGCTCGGGAGGGTTGCGCGTTGACCAGGCCCGAGGGACCTGGTGGGGCGTGCGCCAGGTGTGACCTGGACGCAGCTCCCGTGCCCAGCCCCCTCACGCTACCTTCGCGAAGGGACCGCAGCGTGGTAGGGCTGGCCACTGAGCCAAGGGGCTCCCGGGGGTTAATGTAGCCGCAAAGCCACCCCCAGTTGTTTATCACCAGCGCGGAGCATAGTGATGCCGCTCTTGCGTGGGCATTGCCACTCCTCGACCGTGTCGTCAGCCAGTGCAGAGCATGGTGCTTCCACTAGACCGTGGGAGGGGACTCCCTACGACGGAGAGCCCCCGAGCGTATACAGTCCATCCTGGACACGTGGCTGGTATAGTGGGGCTTCGACGAGGTTTATCTGGGCACCCATGAGCCAGCGCGGGACTCACGAGGCCCTACCTCAAGGCGGGTTGTGCCTGGTCTTGGGTGGAAGCGCTCGAGGAGATCCTAGAAGGTGGTTAGACAACCTACGCCGAGTGAATCCCTCGAGGTTGCCCTATGAGAAGGCCGGGCACCAACGACCCCAGGAGGTGACGTGAACGGGGCCAGCCTTCCAGACATAGCTGGGCCGTTGGATTTATCGACGCTGCAAGGACGGACCCGAGCACAGACGTCGTGCCTAGTCTTCTCACGTGGACGTCCTAAGGGAAGCCACCCGGTGCGGGGCTCCCGGAGCGAGGGCACATGGTACCGTGCGCCCCGACTCCACTGCTGGCATCCGGCTCGAGCTTGGGCGAGGCACGAAGGGCCACAGGAAGTGACGTACACGGGACTAGCTCGCAAGCCAGAGCTCGGCCGCTTGGATTTGGCGACGCTGCAGGGACGGACCCGAGCACAGACGTCGTGCGAACCCCTAGCCATAAGACGGATGCAAGCGAGCTTGCGGGGGCGCGGGATGTTCATGGCATGAGAGTGGTAGTCAAATAGACGATTCAAATGCAACATGACAGAGATGGCAGCAATAGCTTTGGTAAAATGCAAGGGAGATGCATGCCACCAGGGTGAACCTACGTGGCCTGGGGATAACGCAGCCCGAGGGGCGCCCCAAAAGGTGATCTGAGATGCAAAAGTATGCGCGTCGCAGGGACAGGCCCGTGCGACCTGGGAATGATGTTGCCCGAGGGGCGCTCCCAGTTGCACAAAAACCGGAAGATGTCACCTGGCATAGTTGCTGAAGTAGTGTTGGTGTAGCTGAAGGTGCTCGATGAAGACGATGTTCCTAACGTGCCACCTTGCGCCGGCCCCTCGCGAGGCTCCGGGGATCCTCAGATCTCGCAGTGGGTCGAGTCCATCTCTGCCTGGATCTCCGTGTGCCTGGCCTCGCGAGCCGCCAGGACTTCTCGCATGTGGTGCTGGTGCAGGGCCGCCTGGTTCGGCAAGCCGAAAGGCATGCGCACGTAGATGTGAGGGGGGCCCTGGCACCGGCCCACCAAGGAAGACCAGTAGAGCTCCTGAGACGCGATCATGTTGAATGCCGGGATGTTGACGCAGACGCGCAGCCCATCTCCTAAGCCTGGACCGATACCTGCCCATGGAGGAGGCGGGCGGCGCTCGCCCTGCATGGCTCTCAGCTCCTATAGGTTTTCAATGGTCTGGATGATGAACTCCTGAGCGGTTGGTGCCTCACGCCTTGAGGCCTCTGGAGGGAAGTGTGCAGCGAAGAACTCTTCCACATGGTGCCCGAGCGCCTCCCTCGCGACATTGGCTAGGTCAGAGGCCCTCCAGAGGAGAGCCCCCAAGCCCAGCCTGAGGGGGGCGCCGGGCGCGCCTTCCTATGCAATAGAGGGAGGAGGCCCCTCCCTAGGTGCAGGTCACGAGGTGCTGCCGCCATGTGCTGCGTCCTCATGAGGCTCCAGGGCCAGCAGCTGCTTCTTCTTCTTGGGACCGACCTCAGGTGGGTAGATGATGATGTTGCTATCCGGATCCTCGACCGCCGACGCCTGGTAAGCGCGCTCGAGTGAGCACACTGCGTCCTTCTCCTCGCAAGCGATGGTGATGACGCCGCCGCTTCCAGGCATCTTGAGAACATTGTAGCCGTGGTGACTTACTGCCATGAACTTGGACAGGGTTGGATACCCGAGGATGGCATTGTAAGGGAGATGGATGTGGGCGACATCGAAGTCGATGAGCTCAGTGTGGTAGTTGTCACGCTTGCCGAAGGTTATAGGCAGGCAAACTTGCCCCATGGGGGTGGTGGAGCCATCAGTCACTCCGGAGAAGGGCTTGGTAGGCAGTAGTTGATCATAGGGTACTTGGAGGCTGTCGAATGTCTTGATGGACAGGACGTTGAGTCCTGCTCCACCGTCGATGAGGGTCTTGGTAACTTGGACGTTGCTGATGATGGGTGAACAAAGCATCGGGAGGGCACCAGCCGTAGCTGCGCACTTGAGCTAGTGTGCTGAACTGAAGGTGATGGGGCTCCTGGACCACCTAAGTGGGCGAGTAGCCTCGAGCTTGGGGAGAGCCGCGTTTACTTCATGGGCGAACTGCTTGAAGAGGCACTGAGAAGCTGGGGCCTATGCTCTTCCCAATATGCAAGCGATGGCACGCGGCTCCTGGAAGCCCCCAGCCCCCTCGTCAGGGTCGTCGTTTCTCCTTGGTGGTGGCAGAGGCGGTAGGCCGGTCCTGCCCTGAGGACGGTCCTCTCGAGGCTGATCCCTCCAAGCATCCTCGCGGGGCTGGCCGCGCCAACGGTCCTCCCGAGGCTGATCACGACACTCCTGGCGGGATCCCCGGTCGTACCAGCGTCCTTCGGTCTGACCTCCCCCGCGGCTGTAGCCACAGTTGCCCTGCTCGAGGCGTTGGATGACGCATCCTTCGCGGAGGGACCTGAGCTCTTGACAGTCATGAGTGTTGTGGCTGTGCACGTTGTGGAAGGCGCAAAATGCTCGGCCGTTTTTGGGTGGCTCTGGGTAGTCGCAGCCGTGCTTCATTTCTGGTTCGGCTGCAAGCACTGCCGCTCCCTTGCGCTTTACGTCCTTGCTTTTGGCCTTCTTGTCTTCGGGTTCAGCAGCGGGGAGCTCGACGAGTGAGAGGCGCCCCTCCTCGGCCCTCGCGCACTTGGTCACGAGGTTGAACAGCTCCAAGGACGTGCACAAATCTTCGTCGATGGCGAGCTCCTCTTTCATCTTGACGTTGCGGACACCATCTGAGAACGCCGAGATGATGGCCTCGTCCATGACCTTGGGGATCTTGACGCGGATGTTGTTGAAGCGTTGGATGAACTTCCGCAGGGTTTCTCCCGGTTGTTGCTTGATACGCTGCAGGTCTCCCACGGTTGGGGGCCGGTCCCAAGTGCCCTGGAAGTTGGAGACGAACCGCTCGCGCATCTCACTCCAGGTGGAGATCGATCCCGCGGGCAGGTTCAAGAGCCTTGAGCGCGCACCATCCTTGAGGGCTATGGGGAACCAGTTCGCCATGATCTTCTCGTTGCTGCCGGACGATTCGGTGCTCAGCTCGTGGAGCCGAAGAAACTCCACAGGGTCGGGGGTGCCGTCGTAGCGTGGAGGCAGGTCGGGCTTAAACTTTCCAGGACAGTTGACGTTGTGCAGCTCGGGGGCGAGGGCCTTTCAGCCCGCTGTTGACACCGGAGCTTCCTTGGGTGGTGGGACTTGATCTTGGTTCTCGCGCGCCACCGCGACGGGGGGCGCGCGGTCTCGACGCAGCGGTGGAGAGAGTGCAGGTGCTGCTCCGCGGGGCCGCTGGATCTCTTCGCAGCTTCCTTCTTCGCGTGATGGCGCCATGCGTGGGCGGTCATGCCGCGGGGCCACATGCCTTGGGTCTTGGACGACGCCTTGACGTGGGGGTAGCAGTGGAGCTTCTTGGGCCTCGTCGTCCTCATAGGGAGGCGCACGGGGCAGGGAGAGGGACGGCACCAGAGAGCCCCCAGCAGCGCTGACGAGATTGGCAATGTGGTCGAGTTATTCTTCATAGAAGTCGTCGACGGGGCGGTAGGGCAGCAGCTCGCGTGCCATGAGCAACGCGGCCTGCGCATCCCCGGGTCCACGACGACCATGGGACAAAGAGACCGCCGGAGTCAGCGACGGGGTAGCGGTGTGTCCATCGTGCCGCACGGAGGGGTGCAGGGACGATGCCTGTTGTTCTTGCCATGCCGTACCGGTGGCAACGTTAGCGGCAGGCGATGGAGAATGATTGGGTGGTCCGCCGACAGGAGCAGTCTGAGCAACACGTGTAGCAAGGGCAGCCCGCCGCTCAGCACGGGCTCTGCGAGCGTCGGCCATGGACTGCTGGATTGACGGAGCACTGATCGACGGAAGGGAAGTTTCAGCGCACCCCTACCTAGCGCGCCAAAATGTCGGATCTGGGGTTCCGTCAAAACCCTTAAGGTTCGAACACTGGGTTGCGCACAAAGATCTCTCCTTCCGCTCTAGATCGTCTACTCAACAGCCCTAAGCCTAGCTCGTCAGATTCGATGAACAAGAGACACAAGATTTATACTGGTTCGGGCTACCGTTGTGGTGTGATACCCTAATCCAGTGTGGTGTGGTGGATTGCCTTGTAGGCTGAGGAAGAACTAGCACATGGATGAACTGCCTCCTGAGGAGAGGTGTTCTTGAGCTCGGGTGAGCTTGTGGTGTATGAGAGGTCTAGATCATCCGATCCCCTCAACTCTTGATCCTCCTCCAATGGTGGTGGCTAGTCCTATTTATAGTGGCCCGGGTCCTCCTCCCAAATATTGAGCGGGAAGGGATCCCACAATGGCCAAATTGGAAGGAGGGCAGCTAGTACAAGCTATCCTGACAAAAGGTGGTCTTCGCCTGCTAAAGGCTCTGGTGGTGACGCTGTCGTGGGCTCCGTGATGACCTCCGTCCTGCCGTCCTGTTGGTCTTGGTCTTGTTGCACCGATATGGAAACCTTTGCCCGATGCCTCGGGACTCCTTGCCTACACCTACTCCTTTAGCCTCAACGAGGAAACTGGCACTCTGCGCCTGCTGGCGCCCACCTGGCATTGGTCGTCACTGCTCTCGTCATGAGGACCTCGCGAGGTGCCCCTTGCCTCGATATCTCCGATCCTCATGAGCCGGCCTGGCGAGGCCACCCCAGGGGATGCCTTGTGTCGTCCGCCTCGCGAGGCTTGGCCCCTCGCGAGGGTCTTGAGTGGTTGCGGAAGATGCTGGGTCGTACCAGGTCGCCTTGCGAGCCACGCCCTGGGCCGCAGGCATGCTAGTCTGGGTAACCCGATTCCCAGAACGCCGACACACGCTCGCCAAGGTTTGGCTACCCCGCGGTCACTCCTACGCGATGACCAACTCGCCAACTGGACAAGTGCCTATGTGGCACCATGGAGCCTCTAAGTCAACTAGCCAAGCACTTTCGTGGTGGCATGCAGATCTTCATGAAGACCCTGCCACCACGGCATCCAGCAGCCAGCGTGGCGCTGCATGCCTTGTCAGCCTGGATGCGTGTCAAAGTGAGGTGAGGCGGCAACGGGCGGGACAAGCTCCTTTGTCGTCCCCAATAAAGCTAGAGGGCACATAGGCGACGGCTTAAATGTGTTTGTCCCATGATGTCAGGAGATAACCTTGTACACTGTAGATACTTTCCACCTCCTGTGTGCCGCTGTGGCAACCCCTTTGTCATATAAAAGGAGGCCCGAGGCGTACTGGGAGAGGATTCGGACTTTTTGGATAGGCACGCATAGTAGCCAGTTCAAGAGCTCAAGAACACCATATATACACAGACAAGCAGGACTAGGGTTTTACACATCATCTTGCCGCCCGAACCTAGGTAAAAATTCCCACGCGTTGATCGACTAGACTCGCTGTTTTCACAGCTCTATGACCAGCCAACCGTAGTAGGGGTCCCCGGGATCCCATAGGTGTCGTTTCCCCAGACATAATCAGTTCGTTCTCACCGATAGGGATCTTGGTCTCACCGAGATGGGATTGCAAACTCTATGTTTCCCATCGTAACGTTTTGGTCTAACCAAAGTGAGCGATCGGTCCCACCGAGTTCGCAATGCAAACTCTCTATTTCATTTTCATAACATTTCGGTCTCACCGAATTTCCTGACCAACTCTCTATATTCCTATTGCACAAATCGGTATCACCGAGTTGATGTGATCGGTCTCACTGAGATTACTCTATGCCCTAACCCTAATGAAACGGTCCCACCGAGTTGGTCATATCGGTCCCACCGAAAAGCCTAACATTCACATTTTGAACTAAGTCGATCCGACCGAGTTTCATGATTCGGTCCCACCGAGTTTGGTAAATTGTGTATAACGGTTAGATTTTGTGTGGAGTCTATATACCCCTCCACCCACTCTTCATTCGTGGGGAGAGCCATCAGAACGTGCCTACACTTCCAGAATACATTTTCTGAGAGAGAACCACATACTCATGTGTTGAGACCAAGATATTCCAATCCTGCATTTGAATCTTGATCTCTAGCCTTCCCCAAGTTGCTTTCCCCTCAAATATTCTTTCCACCATATCCAAATCTATGAGAGAGAGTTGAGTGTTGGGGATACTATCATTTGAAGCACAAGAGTAAGGAGTTCATCATCAACACACCATCTATGACCTTCTGGAGAGCGGTGTCTCCTAGATTGGTTAGGTGTCACTTGGAAGCCTCCGACAAGATTGTGGAGTTGAACCAAGGAGTTTGTAAAGGCAAGGAGATCGCCTACTTTGTGAAGATCTACCCTAGTGAGGCAAGTCCTTCGTGGGCGATGGCCAAGGTGGGATAGATAAGGTTGCTTCTCCGTGGACCCTTTGTGGGTGGAGCCCTCCGTGGACTCGCCCAGCCGTTACCCTTCGTGGGTTGAAGTCTCCATCAACGTGGATGTACGGTAGCACCACCTATCGGAACCACACCAAAAACATCCGTGTCTCCACTTGCGTTTGCACTCTCCAAACCCCTCCCTTTTCCTTCATATGCAATGATTTACTTTCCACTGCTACAACTCTAGAATTGCATGTGTAGGAAGATTGCTTGACTTGTGCTAAATTGCTAAAAACTGACAAAACATAAAATTGGGAAAAGGCTAAGTTTTTATTTGGCCAAGTAGTCTAATCAACTCCCCTCTAAACATACTTTCGATCCTACAAGTGGTATCAGATCTTTGGTCTCCATTTGCCTTGATTTCCATAGCCTTGGTTTCACAACCTAGGAGAGTATGGCGTCTAACGAGGGAAGTTACCACCGTAGAGGTCCTTACTTTGATGTTGGTACTAATTTCGCTAGTTGGAAGCATAAGATGAAAATGCATATTCTTGGACATAACCCGCCATTTGGGCTATTTTGTGTATTGGTTTCCAAGGTGAATTCTTCGATGGGAAGGAACCAAACCGTGAAGCCCTTGCGATATCCTCTTCAATGGATTGTGCCCCAAAGAATTCAACAAAATTAGCCGTCTTGAGAATGCAAAGTAATTTGGGATACTTTGATTGATATGCACGAAGGTGCCGACTCCATCAAGGAATCCAAGTTGGATGTGCTTCAAAGTCAACTTGACAATTTCAAGATGAAGGATGGTGAAGGTGTCGCCGAAATGTACTCTAGGCTTGCTCTCATCACAAATGAGATTGCCGGCTTAGGAAGCAAAGAAATGACCAATACATTCATCATGAAGAAAATCCTAAGAGCCTTGGATGGAAAATATGACACCGTGTGCACATTGATCCAAATGATGCCCAATTACAAAGATCTCAAACCAATGGAAGTCATTCGAAGAATTTTTGCTCACGAGATGTCACTCAAGGATAAAGAAGAGCTTCAAAACAAGTTTAGTGGTGCCTACAAAGCTTCATGTGATGCTCCTACTTCACCAAGTGACAAAACAAGTCTTCAATGATGAATTGAGCTTAATGGTGAAGAACTTCAACAAGTTCTACAAGAATATAAGCAAAGAGAGAAACTCCAAATCAAGATCCTACAATGACAAAAGATCTTCCAGTCGTGATTGGAATTTCTACAATTGTGTGAGACCCGGACACTACTCAAATAAGTGTATGGCTCTACACAAGAGAAGAGATGACTCACCTAAAAGGAGGAGTAGAAGAGAAGATTCACCACCAAGAGAAACAAGGAGTAGAGATGATCGTTATGAACAAAGACCCTCTCGGAGAAGCAAAGATTCGGAAAGGAAGGAAAAATCATCAAGGAGCTATACAAGACGAAGACATCAAGCTCATGGTTGGTGAATGGGTATCTGGTTCCAACTCCGGTGACCACTCCAAAAAAGCTACTACTCCGACTCCGAAGATACTCAAGATGAAGGCGTTGCCGAGATTGCTCTTGTGTCATCCAACTCCTACGACATATTTGACTCACCAAATAAAGGAATTGGAAGATGCTTCATTGCTAAAGGTCCTAAGTTATCACACCCCAAGTATCTTGATTTCAAGAGTGATGAAGATGACTTGCTAGGAGACGATGATTTACTTGTTGGTAGGAATAGTGATGAAACCTATGACGAAAACTATGATCAAATTGCTATTAATCATGCTAATCAAGATAAAATGAATGACAATGATAATGAGAAGATTGAGCGTCTAACTAAAGAATTAATCACTCTGATGTTAGCTCATGAAACTACCTTAGAGGATCATCGAGAACTTTTGAGGACTCATGAGAAGCTACGCTTTGAAGAGCTCAATCTAGAGTAAGAGCATGAGTTCTTAAAAGAAATCAATGATGATCTTCATAAGAAAGTTCTTCTTACATTGCCAAGCGTTTACTCTTGTCTACTTAGATCCCACAAGTAAAATCTAGCAACAAGAACGAGAAAGGTTCCTCCTCTAGTAGTAACAATAATCATGATAACACAAATGTTGTTGCTTCTAGTAGTTCTATTGATTCCACTAATGATTCTCTTAGCCAAGTTACACTTGAGCAAGAAAATAGCTTATTGAAGGGAATTATAGAGAAAGGTTTTTATCAGAGCCTTGCTGGGAGTAAGCAATTTGAGGTAATTGTATGCAAGCAAGAAAGGCACCGGAAGTATCAAGGTGTTGGTTTTGAACCAAAGTTCAATGCCAATGGAGTTTAGTGGGAAGAAGATCAATACCCCAAGACAATGTTTGTTCCTCAAAAAGAGAAGTATGATCCTACTTCCTTCAAGTGGACACAAGCCAAAGATGATCTTCCACCACAAGACCTCAAGCTAAAGGGCAAGGACAAGCTTCAAGAAGAGATTGATGCATTTGAAGAAGCTCCTAACTCCTTGGTCAAGTGGGTTCCCAAGACTACGTCAAGTTCTACTTCATCAAGTACATCTACAACTCCAAGGATTCCCATCAAGATGGTGTGGATCCCGAAGAAGAATAACTAGAGAGTTCTTGAGGGTGACTCCGCCAACATACTTCACTCTTATTCAAATTGGCAAGGACAAGTGCAATCAACTTTCACATCTTGCACTAGTTCAATTAGTCACAAACCCTCTTGTTGGTAAGGCAAGGGACAAGGTAACCTAATGCTTCCATGGACATCATCTTGTGTGCAATTCACTCTATGTCCATGGATATCTTTGTTTGTTCCTTGTGTGACTAACCCGTGTAGGTATTGAAAGTGCAACTCACTCTAATGGATTGATCCAAAATGACCTACATCAACATAGATCATCTACATCTTCAACACCTACATGAAGCCATCATCGATAAAACCCATGGTTTGTTTATCCCTCTTAGGGGGGATATCACATCTAGGGGGAGCTTTACTCTAAAGATTGAGCTAAAGCAACTCTAATGGTGTGAACACAACAATGCTTTATGTAAAAGTGAAAACCCCACTTGTGCTTAAACAATGAGTATGACCTATGATCAAATGTTCTCATTTGTCTCCTAAGTCAATACACTCATATATAGATGACCTAGTCATCGCCAATTGCTTGATAGATGCTACATTGGATGTGCATGCTTTCCCACATGTTTCATTTGCTATATTATTGTGTGAGCATGTTGAGTGCATATTTTTCTCATTCGAGGACATCCATTTGTTGCTTCGATTGTTTGGTTTTCTTCTTTTGCCAAATGGATGCACAAGAATGCCTAAGAACCCTCTCTATCTATCTATGCTTTTCTTGTCTCAAACTCTATTCATGCTACATCACAAAGTTTGATCAAGTCAGATTCGAAAACTCTATGTGAGGAGCACTCGGAGCCCCCGATTCGTCATAGACTTAAACTTCCAAAACCTCTCTGTGCATTTCGGTCTGACCGATTCATCCTTTGCAGTCTGACCGAGTTCACTGAGTTGATCGAGGTTTTCAATCTCGATGCAACCGATTAGAACTTTTCTGTCACACCGAGTTGCAGTAACCGCTTGCGATTCTGCATCTCGGTGGCACCGAGTTGTTCCACTCGGTCACATCGACAGGGTCAGGATATATATACCGACGGGTCAAATTTTGGAAATCTCTCCAAAACCTCTTCTCCCACGTGTGTCCTGCTCTACCGTCTCGGGTCTCCGGATCGTCCTCTCACCGCCAACGACCTCCTGCTGCTGGTCTCCGCCGTCGTCAACGGAATTCAACCCCGCCATTGCCGTTGTAGGGAGCTCACCCCCAAATTAGGGTATGAGCTTGACCATTTGAGCAATCTTTACCTGCGATTCTTCGCACAAAGTCAATGCCATTATTCTTGCCATGTATGAGATCATCCTGTCCGGCGAAAACTCCGTTTAGATTAGTTTTGATTCTAAGTTAGGTTTCCACCGATTTGGCTTAGGCCATTGCACATGTAAGGTTCGGTCTAACCGAAACCTACAAATCCGTGTGACCGAGTTCAACTCTTAGTGAAACCCTAGCAATCTCGGAGTCACCGAACTGTGTCTCGGTCTGACCATATTTCACTAGTTTAGACTCCAAAGTTGCTTCGGTGTCACCGAGATTAACAGATCGGTAGCTCCGAAATGCTTCCTTTAGAAACCCAAAACTAAGATTTTGACTAATTTGTTTTACAAAATCTCTACACTTTGTGATGCTCGTCCACTCCATCTCATCTACATCTATTCACAGGGTCAGCTTTCTGTTTGTAGTGTCAACAATGTCTGATCAAAGTGATAGCCAGAACAGGTCAGAGGAGCAGGAAAATTTGAGTGAGGGCTCTAGTCCCTACAATAGCAGCTACTATGAGCGTAGCAAAAGCACTCCAAGTAATCTTCCAAAGGCTGGTACCAAGTCAAGGAAGAAGAAAACTTCTGACAGTGAGGATGACGATTTTGTGGCTGATGAGGCCACTTCAAAGAAGAAAGTGACTAAGAAGGAGTATGGCACAAATGCTTCAATAAAGCCTGGAATGAACAAGAAGGCCCCTGCCAAGAAGAAATGTTGTTCACTCTTGAAACAAGAGATGATGAGCCAGCAGGAACTAAGAAGAGGGCTAGGAAGACCACAGGCATAGTGGTTGGCAAGCCATCTATGAGAAATGATGGTGATGATGATGATTCTGAAGATGAAGCTGATGAGCCTGTTGCACCAGCTGCAAAGACTCAGAAGTTGATGGGGGATTCCATCAAGTTTAGTGCTGCCCCTTCTAACCCCAAGACTACCCCCAAATCTTCTACTCCAGCCCCCAAGACTGCACCAAAGAGGAGCACAAGAAACATACCAGCTCCAGAAAAGAACAAGGCCTCGGTGCCTGAGTTTGAATAAGAAGATGCTGAAGTCCAAGTGCTCAAAAAATTGAAGCCCAAGATTCCTGATCATGATGATAGTCATATTGTTGCTGAAGACATGAAACAGAGGAAGGATGCAGGTCTCAAACATTGGAGACAAACTGATCCATACTCCGTGAGGAGAAGGACTGCTGTGGATTACAGGTTCCACACCTGAGAACAACAGAATTTCTATGAGACCATCTTGCTTGATAAGAAGCCCATTGTTTGTGATATGAAGTGGGTAGATTGGGAATACATTGATGAGAATGCAGATCATTTTCCAGGTGTGCATGAGAGCTTTAGGCTATGTGGAGTAGACAAGTTTCTGGGTCAGGAGTTTACCAAGTGGAATGATGAGCTAATTATGCAATTTTATTCTACAACTCATTTCTATCCTGATGGAAGAATTGGTTGGATGTCCGAGGGTACTAGGTACCAATCAACAATTGCTGAGTGGGCCAACTTGATCAATGCCCTTGAAGAGCATGAGGATGACTTCGATGTCTATGCCAAGAAGAAGAAAGACCACTACTCAGCGGCAAACATGTGCAAGGAGATTCCTGACAAAGCCTTGGAAACCCATAAGCTAGGCTCTGTTCATTATCTGCTATCTGGTTTGGCACAAATAACACCATCTTGAGGCACGCCATGTTGCCCAAATCTGGAGATCACAAGATGATCAGAGGCAATTCCATCAACTTGCTGCAATTGTTTGATGTGCCTCAGAATTTCAAAGTGGGGAGTTTGATTGTTGAGACAATGAAGATGACAGTGCTACCTCTTGAGCATGTGTTGGTTTTCCCTTGAAGAGGAAAGGGTGATGCAGCAAAGTAGCGTAAGTATTTCCCTTAGTTTTGAGAACCAAGGTATCAATCCAGTAGGAGACAACGCACAAGTCACCTAGTACCTGCACAAAAAATCAAGAACCTTGCAACCAACACAATAAAGGGGTTGTCAATCCCTTCACGGTCACTCGCAAAAGTGAGATCTAATAGAGATAGTAAAGTAAATATTATTGGTATTTTTGTTGTATGGATTGGAAACTAAAGATTGCAAAATAGTAAACGAGATGCGATGTAAGTAAAAGGATGCAATATAATAGGAAAGAGACCCAGGGGCCATAGGTTTCACTAGTGGCTTCTCTCAAGAGAGCATGTATTACGGTGGGTGAACAAATTACTGCCGAGCAATTGATAGAAAAGCGCATAGTTATGAAGATATATAAGGCAATGATCATGAATATAGGCATCACGTCCGTGACAAGCAGACCGAAATGATTCTGCATCTACTACTCTTACTCCACACATCGACCGCTATCCAACATGGATCTAGAGTATTAAGTTCATAAGAACGGAGTAACGCATTAAGCAAGATGACATGATGTAGACGGATAAACTCAAGCAATATGATATAAACCCCATCTTTTTATCCTTGATGGCAACAATACAATACGTGCCTTGCTGCCCCTACTGTCACTAGGAAAGGACACCGCAAGATTGAACCCTAAGCTAAGCACTTCTCCCATTGCAAGAAAGATCAATCTAGTAGGCCAAACAAAAACCGATAATTCGAAGAGACTTGCAAAGATATCAAATCATGCATATAAGAATTCAAAGAAGAACCAAATAGTATGCATAGATAAACTTATTCATAATTCCACAATTCATGGCAAACACACCGCAAAGGAGTATTACATCGAATAGATGTCCAAGAAAATCGAGGAGAACTTTGTATTGAGAATCAAAGAGAGAGAAGAATCCATCTAGCTAATAACTATGGACCCAAAGGTCTGTGGTAAACTACCCATGCTTCATCGGAGGGGCAATGGTGTTGATGTAGAAGCCATCCATGATCGATTCCACCTCTGGCAGATCGCCGGAAAAGGCCGCAAGATGGGATCTCATGGGTACAGAAAGTTGCGGTGGTGGAAAAGTGGTTTCGTGGCTCCCCATGATGTTTCTAGGGTATAAGAGTATATATAGGCGCAAGAAGTACGTTGGTGGAGATACGAGGGGCCCACGCCTACCCCCTAGGCATGCCCTCCTGCCTCTTGGCTTCCTCGCAGAGCTCCAGACTTCGACTCCAAGTCTTCTTGATTGCTTTTGGTCCAAGAAAGATCATTGCGAAGGTTTCATTCCGTTTGGACTCCGTTTGGTATTCCTTTTCTGCGAAACTCTAAAATAGGCAAGAAAACAGAAACTGGCATTGGGCCTCCGGGCAATAGGTTAGTCCCAAACATAATATAAAAGAGCATATTAAAGCCCATTAAGCATCCAAGACAGATAATATAATAGCATGGAACAATCAAAAATTATAGATACGTTGGAGATGTATCAAGCATCCCCAAGCTTAATTCCTGCTCGTCCTCGAGTAGGTAAATGATAAAAACAGAATTTTTCATGTGGAATGCTACCTAACATAATTACCAATGTAATTTTATTATTGCGGCATGAATGTTCATACCCTAAATATTCAAGACAGAAGTTTAATATTGACATAAAAATAATAATACTTCAAGCATACTAACAAAGTAATCATGTCTTCTCAAAATAACATGGCCAAAGAAAGTTCTTCCCTACAAAATCATATAGTTTGGCTATGCTCCATCTTCGTCACACAAAATATTCAAATCATGCACAACCTCGGTTTCAGCCAAGTAATTGTTTCATACTTCAGTATTCTCAACCTTTTTCAACTTTCACGCAATACATGAGTGTGAGCCATGGACATAGCACTATAGGTGGAATAGAGTGGTGGTTGTGGAGAAGACAAAAAAGAGGAAGATGGTCTCACATCAACTAGGCATATTAATGGGCTGTGGAGATGCCCATCAATAGATATCAATGTGAGTGAGTAGGGATTGCCATGCAACTGATGCAGTAGAGCTATAAATGTATGAAAGCTTAGCAAAAGAAACTAAGTGGGTGTGCATCCAACTTGCTTTCTCACGAAGACCTAGGGCATTTTGAGGAAGCCCATCGTTGGAATGTACAAGCCAAGTTCTATAACGAAAATTCCCACTAGTATATGAAAGTGACAAAATGAGGGACTCTCTATCATGAAGATCATGGTGCTACTCTGAAGCACAAGTGTGGAAAAAGATAGTAACATTGTCGCTTCTCTCTTTTTCTCTCATTTTTTTCTTTTTTAATTTTTTTTATTTATTTTGGGCTCTTTGACCTCTCTTTTTTGTGGGCTTCTTTGGCCTCTTATATTTTTAATAACCTCACATGTTCTAATAATGATAATCATCATACTTTTATTTACTTACAACTCGATATTACAACTCGATACTAGAACAAAATATGACTCTATATGAATGCCTCCGGCGGTGTACCGGGATGTGCAATGAATCAAGAGTGACACGTATGAAAAAAATTATGAATGGTTCCTTTACCACAAATATGATGTCAACTACATTATCATGGCTGTTTTGAGGAAGGAAAATGGTGGGTTTATGGTACCGGTGAAAGTTGTGCGGTACTAGAGAGGCTAGCAACGGTGGAAGGGTGAGAGTCTGTATAATCCATGGACTCAACATTAGTCATAAAGAACTCACATAATTATTGTAAAAATATACAAGTCATCAAAACCAAGAACTACACGCATGCTCCTAGAGGAAGGGTTGGTAGGAGTTAACCATAGCGCGATCCCGACCTCCACACAAAGGAAGACAATCAAAGAGACACCTCATGCTTCAAATTTGTTACATAACGGTTTCCATACGTGCATTCTACGGGACTTGCAAACCTCAACACAAGTATTTCTAAAATTCACAATTACTCTACTAGCATGACTCTAATATCACCATTCTCATATCGCACAACAATCATCAAGCATCAAACTTCTCATAATATTCAACGCACTTTATATGAAAGTTTTTATTATACCCATCTTGGATGCCCATCATATTAGGACTAGTTTTATAGCCAAAGAAAATTACCATGCTATTCTAAAAGACTCTCAAAATAATATAAGTGAAGCATGAGAGATCAATAATTTCTATAAAATAAAACCACCACCGTGCTCTTAAAAAGATATAAGTGAAGCACTAGAGCAAAATTATCTAGCTCAAAAGATATAAGTGAAGCACATAGAGTATTCTAATAAATTCTGATTCAAGCATGTCTCTCCCAAAAGGTGTGTACAACAAGGATGATTGTGGTAAAATAAAAAGCAAATAATCAAATCATACAAGACGCTCCAAGCAAAACACATATCATGCGGTGAATAAAAATATAGCCTCAAGTAAAGTTACCGATAGACGAAGACGAAAGAGGGGATGCCTTCCCGGGGCATCCCCAAGCTTAGGCTTTTGGTTGTCCATTGGGCATCCCCAAGCTTATGCTCTTGCCACTCCTTATTCCAAAATCCATCAAATCTTTACCCAAAAACTTGAAAACTTCACAACACAAAACTTCAACAGAAAATCTCATGAGCTCCGTTAGTATAAGAAAATAAACCACCACTTCAAGGTACTGTAATGAACTCATTCTTTATTTATATTGGTGTTAAACCTAATGTATTCCAACTTCTATATGGTTCATACCCCCAGATACTACTCATAGATTCATCAAAATAAGCAAACAACACACGAAAAACTGAATCTGTCAAAAACAGAACAGTCTGTAGCAATCTGTAACTTTCGAATACTTCTGTAACTCAAAAAATTCCGAAATAAATTGGTGGACGTGAGGAATTTTTCTATTAATCATCTGCAGAAATAATCAACCTAAAACCACTCTCCAGTAAAAAATGACAGCTAATCTCGTGAGCGCAAAATTTTCTGTTTTTTACAATAAGATAGCAAAGACTTCACCCATGTCTTCCCGAAGGTTATACTTGGCACAAACACTAATTAAAACATAAAACCACATCTAAACAGAAGCTAGATGAATTATTTATTAATAAACGGGGGCAAAAAGAAAAAAACAAAATAAAATTGGGTTGCCTCCCAACAAGCGCTATCTTTTAACACCGCTAGCTAGGCATAAAAACAATAATAGATCTAGGTATTGCCATCTTTGGTATGCAACCCATAAGTGGCTCCCATAATAGATTCATAAGGTAATTTAATTTTTCTTCATAGGAAAGTGTTCCATGCATTTCCTTAACGGAAATTGGGACCTAATATTTCTTCTTTCATGTCAATAATTGCACCAGTCGTTTTAAGGAAATGTCTACCAAGAATAATAGGACATGTAGGATTGCAATCTATATCAAGAATAGTGAAATCTACAGGCACATAATTCCTATTTGCAACAATAAGAACATCATTAATCCTTCCCATAGGTTTCTTAATAGTGGAATCCGCAAGATGCAAATTTAAAGAACAATTATCAAATTCACATAAACCTAGCACATCACACAAGGTTTTTGGAATCGTTGAAACACTAGCACCCAAATCACACAAAGCATAACATTCATAATCTTTAATCTTAATTTTAATAGTAGGTTCCCACTCATCATAAAGTTTTCTAGGGATAAAAATTTCTAGTTCAAGCTTTTCTTCATAGGATTGCATTAAAGCATCAACGATATGTTTAGTAAAAGCTTTATTTTGATTATAAGCCTGAGGAGATTTTAACACGGATTGTAAAAAGGAAATACAATCTATCAAAGAGCAATTATCATAATTAAATTTCTTGAAATCCAAAATGGTGGTTTCATTGCTATGTAAAGTTTTGACCTCTTCAATCCCACTTTTATTAATTTTTGCATCAAGATTTAAAAAATCCGAATCATTGGACGCCTTTTAACTAAACTTGACTCGTCTCTAGTCCCATCTTTATCAAGATTCATATTGGAAAACAAAGATTTGATAGGAGTCACATCAATCACTTTTAGATCTTCATCATTATTATCATCTAGATCTTCCGGTTTAGCGGCCATCTTATCAACTAAGGTGGCTTGCTTATCTGAAATTTGGCCTACTAAATTTTCAAGATGAGCAAACTGAGATTTCAAACCATAAAATTCCTTAGACATATCATCGAGCTCTTAATTCATGTACTACATAAAACTTTTTTGTTCTTTAAGCTCGTTTCTGATAAAATTATTACGCTCAAATTGCAAAGACATAAAGCTTCTAACGTTGTTTTCAATTTCTTCCAACCTTCCAAGGTGAGGGTCAACTCTTTTTGGCAGAGCCATAAAAGCAAACAGGCACACTAACACTCAAGAACACAAGAAGCAAGCGAATAGAAACGAACGGAAGAGGGGCAAAGAAAAAGGCAAAGGGCTTCGAAAATCGTTTTAGAAGTGGGGGAGAGGAAAACGAGAGGCGAATGGCAAATAATATAATGCGAGGGAGAAGAGTTTATGATGGGTACTTGGTATGTATTGACTTGGCGTAGATCTCCTAGGCAACGGCGCCAGAAATCCTTCTTGCTACCTCTTGAGCATGCATTGATTTTCCCTTGAAGAGGAAAGGGTGATGCAGCAAAGTAGCGTAAGTATTTCCCTCAGTTCTGAGAACCAAGGTATCAATCCAGTAGGAGACAACGCACAAGTCACCTAGTGCCTGCACAAACAATCAAGGACCTTGCAACCAACGCGATAAAGGGGTTGTCAATCCCTTCACGGTCACTCGTAAAAGTGAGATCTCATAGAGATAGTAAAGTAAATACTTTTGGTATTTTTGTTGTATAGATTGGAAAGTAAAGATTGCAAAATAGCAAACGAGATGTGATGTAAGTAAAAGGATGCAATATAATAGGAAAGAGACCCAGGGGCCATAGGTTTCACTAGTGGCTTCTCTCAAGATAGCATGTATTATGGTGGGTGAACAAATTACTGCCGAGCAATTGATAGAAAAGCGCATAGTTATGAAGATATCTAAGGCAATGATCATGAATATAGGCATCACTTCCGTGTCAACTTGACCAAAACGGTTCTGCATCTACTACTATTACTCCACACATCGACCGCAAGCATGTATCTTGAGTATTAAGTTCATAAGAACGGAGTAGCGCATTAAGCAAGATGACATGATGTAGAGGGATAAACTCAAGCAATATGATATAAACCCCATCTTTCTATCCTCGATGGCAACAATACAATACATGCCTTGCTGCTCCTATTGTCACTTGGAAAGGACACCGCAAGATTGAACCCAAAGCTAATCACTTCTCCCATTGCAAGAAAGATCAATCTAGTAGGCCAAACTAAACCGATAATTCGAAAAGACTTGCAAAGATATCAAATCATGCATATAAGAATTCAGAGAAAACCAAATAATATTCATAGATAAACTTGTTCATAAACCCACAATTAATCGGATCTCGGTAAACACACCGCAAAAGAGTATTACATCGAATAGATGTCCAAGAAAATCGAGGAGAACTTTGTATTGAGAATCAAAGAGAGACAAGAAGCCATCTAGATAATAACTATGAACCCGAAGGTCTATGGTAAACTAATCACGCTTCATCGGAGGGGCAATGGTGTTGATGAAGAAGCCTTCCATGATCGATTCCCCCTCCGGCAGATCACCGGAAAAGGCCCCAAGACGGGATCTCACAGGTACAGAAAGTTGCGGCGGTGGAAAAGTGGTTTCGTGGCTCCCTTGATGTTTCTAGGGTATAAGAGTATATATAGGCGAAAGAAGTACGTCGATTGAGCTAAGAGGGACCCACAAGGGTGGGGGCGCGCCTACCCGCCTGGGCACGCCCTCTGATACGTCTCCAACGCATCTATAATTTTTTATTGTTCCATGCTATTATTTATGAAGTCTTGGATGTTTAATGGGCTTTATCATTCACGTTTATATCATTTTTGGGACTAACCTACTAACCCAAAGGCCCAGTCCAGATTGCTGTTTTTTGCCTGTTTCAAGGTTTTGCAGAAAAAGAATATCAAACGGAGTCCAAACAGAATAAAACTTTCGCTAGAGATATTTTTGGAGAAATCACGCACGCGGAGCTTGAGAACCACGTCAGGGTATCAAGAGGTGGCCCACGAGGGTGGGGGCGCGCCCCCCTTCCCAGGGCGCACCCCCTACCTCATGTCCCCCTCGAGCGTCCCCCGGTGCCCTCCTTCCTATATATGTCTACGTACCCCCAAACCTCCGAGAACAGAGAGAAAACCCTAATTCCACCGCCGTACCTTCTATTCCCGTGAAGATACCTTCTTGGAGCCTGTTCCGGAGCTCCACCGGAGGGGGATCCATCACAGAGTTCTTCATCATCATCATCGCCCTCACCATGAGTTGTGAGTAGTTTACCACAGACCTTCGGGTCCATAGCTAGTATCTAGATGGCTTCTTCTCTCTCTCTGGATCTCAATACAAAGTTCTCCTCGGTCTTTGAGGAGATCTATTCGATGTAATCTCTTTTTGCGGTGTGTTTGTCGAGATCCGATGAATTGTGAGTTTATGATCAAGGTTATCTATGAAAGATATTTGGTTCTTCTCTGAACTTTTTATGTGTTCTCATAATATCCTTGCAAGTCTCTTCGAATTATTGGTTTGGTTTGGCCTACTAGATCTATAGTTCTTGCAATGGGAGAAGTGCTTGGCTTTGGGTTCAATCTTGCGGTGTCCTTTCCCAGTGACAGTAGGGGCAGCAAGGCACGTATTGTATTATTGCCATCGAGGATAAAAAGATGGGGTTTATATCATATTACTTGAGTTTATCCCTCTACATCATGTCTTCTTGCTTAAGGCGTTACTATGTTCTTATGAACTCAATACACTAGATGCATGCTGGATAGCGGTCGATGTGTGCAGTAATAGTAGTACATGCAGGCAGGAGTCGGTCTACTTTGTCTCGGGCATGATGCCTATATAAAATGATCATGCCTAGATAGTCTCATAATTATTCACTTTTCTATCAATTGCTCGATAGTAATTTGATTACCCGTCGTAGAATATCGCTATCATGAGAGAAGCCACTAGAGAAAACTATGGCCCCCGGGTCTATTCTCAACATATCAATCTACATCTACTTTACGTTTATTGCTTTTATTTGTTGTTCTTATAAACTAAAAATACCAAAAATATAAACTATCATGTCTATCAGATCTCACTTTCGTAAGTGACCGTAAAGGGATTGACAACCCCTTGTCATGTTGGCTGCGAAGTTCTTATTTGTTTGTGCAGGTGCGAGGGACTCGCGCGTGGTCTCCTACTGGATTGATACCTTGGTTCTCAAAAACTGAGGGAAATACTTACGTTACTGTGCTGCATCTCCCTTTCCTCTTCGAGGGAATACAACGCAAGCTCAAGAAGTAGCAAGAAGAATTTCTGGCGCTGTTGCCGGGGAGGCTTATGCAAAATTCATATACCAAGTACCTATCACAAACCCTTATCCTTCGCATTACATATTTTGCCTCTCGTTTTCCTCTCCCACACTTCACCCTTGCCGTTTTATTTGCCCTTCTTTTGCGGTGTGTTTAGCGTTCGCTTGCCTCTTGTTTGCTTGTGTTGCTATGTGCCCTCAATTAGCTTACATCTTCGCTTGCTAAAGTATGAATCCTCATCCACTTGCTTATCTCTTTAAGAGATCCAATTATGTTGAACCTATTGCTAGTGAGTTGCGTGCACTATATTATCTTTATGGGGTTTTGCTTGAAATTTATGAATCTGAAAATTGTGGGGAATTGTTAAAAGAAAAAGTGATTCATGATAGCTCCTTGAATGAAAAGCATGATTGCAATGATGTTATTATAAATTCTATTAATTTCAATTGTGTTAATGAAATGCAAAACCCTAAGCTTGGGGATGCTTATTTTGCTATGCCCACTACTTGTTGCAATGAGCATGATTGGGCTGATGATTCTTACGATCTTGAAATTTATTTAAACCCATCATGAATGTAAGATTGATAATGTTTGCAATAATATTGAAAGTGGGTTTGGAATAGCATCAACTTTAGATCCCACATGTTTGGAGAATGATCAATCTTATGATTTTTTTTGATAAAAGTGGGTTTGGAGAGGTCATGACTTCAGTTAATATTGATCCCACTATTTTGGAAGAGTGTCAACTTCGCATGCATGTCGATCATGATAGTATGTTTTGTGATAGCTATATTGTTGAATTTGCTTATGATCCTACATGCAATTATTATGAGAGAGGAAAATATATTTGTAGAAATCTTCATGTTACTAAATTACCTCTCTTCATGTTGAGATTGATTTTGTGTCTTTCTTCTTCCTTGCTTACGCTAGACCTTGCTTGCTACGATAATTTGTTTTCTTATAAAATGCCTATGCATAGGAAGTATGTTAGACTTATATGTGTTTGTCACATGCTATATGATGCTCTTTTTGTGCTTTAAGTCTTGTCTTTCATGTGACCATCATTGAATTATCAAGCCTATCTTAATGGCTATAAAGAAAGAGCTTGTTGGGAGGCAACCCAATTATATATTTTTTTGTTTTTGCTTCTGTTTAGGAATAAATATTTCATCTAGCTTCTGTTTAGATGTGGTTTTGTGTTTTAATTCGTGTTTGTGCCAAGTAGAACCTTTGGGAAGACTTGTGTGAAGTTTATGTGATCTTGCTGTGAAAAACAGAATCGTTCACGCTAGCTAAAGTGGTCTTCAGATTTTACTGGAGCGTGCTGTTTAGTTGATTCTTTTTGCAGATGATTGGTAGACAAATTCCGCAAATTTACCAATTTAGTTTGAATTTTTTGGAGTTCCAGAAGTAGGCGAAACCTGCAGATTACTACAGATTGTTCTGTTTTTGACAGATTCTGTTTTTCGTGTGTTGTTTGCTTATTCCGATGCATCTATGAGTAGTATTGGAGGATATGAACCATAGATAAGTTGGAATACAGTTGGTTTAACACAAATATAAACAAAGAATGAATTCATTTCTGCACTTTTGAGTAGTGGTTTGCTTTCTTATACTAACGGAGCTCACGAGAATTTTTGTCTAAGTTTTGTGTTGTGAAGTTTTGAAGTTTTGAGTATTGCTTTGATGGACTATGGAACAAGGAGTAGCAAAGGCCTAAGCTTGGGGATGCCCATGGCACCCCAAGTAAATTCAAGATAACCAAAAGCCTAAGCTTGGGGATGCCCCGGGAAGGCATCCCCTCTTTCGTCTTCATCCATTGGTAACTATACTTGGAGCTATATTTTTATTCGCAACATGATATGTGTTTTGCTTGGAGCGTCTAGTATAATTTGAGTCTTTTCTTTTTAGTTTGCCACAATCATCCTTGCTGGACACACCTATTTGAGAGAGTGAAATATGTCCTAGAAATTATTAGAACACTCTATGTGCTTCACTTATATCATTTGAGTTGAATAGTTTTTGCTCTAGTGCTTCACTTATATCTTTTAGAGCACGGTGGTGGTAATATTTTGTAGAAATTGTTGAACTCTCATGCTTCACTTATATCCTTTTGAGAGTCTATTAAAACAGCATGGTAATGTGTTTAGGCTAAAGAAACTAGTCTTCACATGATAAACATCCAATGTCAATGTCGTAAAAAAAATCACACTAAGTGCATTGAATAGAATGAGATGTTGGATGCTTGATAATTATTTTGAGACATGAGGATAGTGATATTAGAGTCATGCTAGTGGGGTTATTATGAAATTAAGAAATACGTGTGTTATGGTTAGTGATTCCCGTATCATGCACGTATGGTGAACCGCTATGTGACGAAGTTAGAGCATGAGGTATTTGTAGAGTGCCAACCTTTGTGTGGAGGTCAGGGGCGCGCGATGGTTAACTCCTACCAACCTCCCCCCTAGGATCATGCGTTGATTGCTTTGTTTTGATGACTCGTAGATTTTTGCAATAAGTATATGAGTTCGTATGACTAATGTTGAGTCCATGGATTATACGCACTCTCACCCTTCCACCATTGCTAGCCTCTCTTGTACCGCACAACTTTCGCCGGTGCCATAAACCCACTATATATCCTTCCTCAAAACAGCCACCATATTGTTCCTCAAAACAGCCACCATACCTACCTATCATGGCATTTCCATAGCCATTCCGAGATATATTGCCATGCAACTTTCCACCGTTCCGTTCATATGGAACGCATCATATTGTCATATTGCCATGCATGATCATGTAGTTGACATCGTAGTTGTGGCAAAGCCACCATGCATAATTTTTCATATATGTCACTCTTGATTCATTGCATATCCCGGTACACCAGCGGAGGCATTCATATAGAGTCATACTTGTTGTAGTATCGAGTTGTAATTTCGAGTTGTAATAAAAAGTGTGATGATCATCATTATTAGAGCATTGTCCCATGTGAGGAAAGGCCAATAAAAAAAAGAGATGGCCCAAAAAATATATAGAAAGGGGCTAATAAAAAAGGGAGAAAGCCCCTCCAAAAAAATGAGAGAAAAGAGAGAAGGGACAATTGCTACTATCTTTTTTCCACACTTGTGCTTCAAAGTAGCACCATGTTCTTCATTGTAGAGAGTCTCATGCTCAGTCACTTTCATATACTAGTGGGAATTTTCATTATAGGACTTGGCTTGTATATTCCAACGATGGGCTTCCTCAAATGCCCTAGGTCTTCGTGAGCAAGCAAGTTGGATGCACACCTACTAGTTTCTTTTGTTGAGCTTTCATTCATATTTAGCTATAGTGCATCCGTTGCATGGCAATCCCTACTCACTCACATTGATATCTATTGATGGGCATCTCCATAGCCCGTTGATATGCCTAGTCGATGTGAGACTATCTCCCTCCATTTTGTCTTATCCACAACCATCTCTATTCCACCCATAGTGCTATATCCATGGCTCACGCTCATGTATTGCGTGAAAATTGAAAGGTTTGAAAAGATAGAGTATGAAAACAAGTGCTTGGCTGAAATCGGGTTTGTGCATGATATTAATATTTTGTGTGATGAAGAGGGAGCATAGCCAAACTATATGATTTTGTAGGGATAACTTTCTTTAGCCATAGTATTTTGAGAAGACATGATTGCTTTGTTAGTATGCTTGAAGTATTGTTATTTCTTATGTCAATATAGACTTTTATCTTGAATCTTTTAGATCTGAACATTCATGCCACAATTAAGAGAATTACATTGAAAAACTATATTGGTTAGCATTCGACATCAAAAATTCTTTCTTTATCATTTACCTACTCGAGGACGAGCAGGAATTAAGCTTGGGGATGCTTGATACGTCTCCAACGTATCTATACTTTTTTATTGTTCCATGCTATTATTTATGAAGTCTTCAATGTTTAATGGGCGTTATCATTCACTTTTATATCATTTTTGGGACTAACCTACTAACCCAAAGGCCCAGTCCAAATTGTTTTTTTCCTGTTTCAGGGTTTTGAAGAAAAAAATATCAAACGGAGTCCAAACGGAATGAAACCTTCGCGAGAGATATTTTTGGAAAAAATCACGCACGCAGAGCTTGAGAACCACGTGAGGGGATCAAGAGGTGGCCCACGAGGGTGGGGGGCGCGCCCCCTTCCCAGGGCGCACCCCTGCCTCGTGGCCCCATCGAGCGTCCCCCGGTGCCCTCCTTCTTCCTATATAAGTCTACGTACCCCAAAACCTCTGAGAACAGAGAGAAAACCCTAATTCCGCCGCCGTACCTTCTGCTCCCGTGAAGATCCCATCTTGGAGCCTATTCCGAAGCTCCACCAGAGGGGGATCCATCACGGAGTTCTTCATCATCATTATCGCCCTCACCATGAGTTGTGAGTAGTTTACCAAAGACCTTCGGGTCCATAGCTAGTATCTAGATGGCTTCTTCTCTCTCTCTGGATCTCAATACAAAGTTCTCCTCGGTCTTCGAGTAGATCTATTCGATGTAATATCTTTTTGTGGTATGTTTGTCGAGATCCGATGAATTGTGAGTTTATGATCAAGGTTATCTATGAAAGATATTTGGTTCTTCTCTGAACTTTTTATGTGTGCTCATAATATCCTTGCAAGTCTCTTCGAATTATTGGTTTGGTTTGGCCTACTAGATCTATAGTTCTTGCAATGGGAGAAGTGCTTGGCTTTGGGTTCAATATTGTGGTGTCCTTTCCAAGTGACAGTTGGGGAAGCAAGGCATGTATTGTATTGTTGCCATCGAGGATAAAAAGATGGGGTTTATATCATATTGCTTGAGTTTAGCCCTCTACATCATGTCATCTTGCTTAAGGCGTTACTCTATTCTTATGAACTCAATACACCAGATGCATGCTGAATAGCGTTCGATGTGTGGAGTAATAGTAGTAGATGCAGGCAGGAGTCGGTCTACTTGTCTCGGACATGATGCCTATATACAATGATCATGCCTAGATAGTCTCATAATTATTCGCTTTTCTATCAATTGCTCGACAGTAATTTGTTTACCCGCCGTAGAATATCGCTATCATGAGAGAAGCCACCACTACTAGGAAAAGGGCTATAGATGGAATTGATACTAATGGCGCACCAGACAAGCAATGCGCCATTAGTATATAGTAATGGCGCACCAACAACAGATACGCCATTAGAGTTCAAACTACTAATGGCGCGCCAGGCCCAGCGTGCGCCATTAGTATCAAAAAGTTTTTTTTTGAACTAGTGCGCCTGTCCAAACATACTAATGGCGCATCGAGACGAAGTGCGCCATTACTAGTTGTAACTAGAAATGGCGCACCAGCAGTAAAGTGCGCCATTAATGTTCTTTTTTATGATTTTTTTATTCTTTTTTTTACAAAACTACTAATGGCGCACTGTGCGACAGTGCGCCATTAGTATGTTAATTTTTTTTTGCAAAACTAGTAATGGCGCACCTACTATAAATGCGCCATTAGTAACCTTGATTACTAATGGCGCATTTATAGTGGGTGCGCCATTGTTAAGTGGGCAGCAACAAGATATTTTGGACAGCCTCTCCTACCCACACTCACTTTCTCCCCCACTTCATTCTCTCCACCTCCTCCTCCTCTCGGATCCCTCCTCTTTTTCACCTCATTTCCACCATATATTCATTCAAATTAAGTGGTTAAATTACCTTGTTTTGATAGGTAAGTAAGGGGGGAAGCTATATTTATGTTGTTCTCCATACAACAATGTGCACATGCACTTTTTATGGCCTAGCTAGATCTATGTATGTTCGTGGTGTTGCATATGTTTGTTGTGTTGTATATGTGTTTGTGTTTGGAGGTGTACCGGTATTTGAAATGCGATAGTTGCCAATATTTTCCCGGAATGTTGATTCATTTCCGTATCGATGAGAATTTTGGCATTAAGCATTCTTTTTTGTCCTATTTTTAGGGAAAGTCATGGCAAATTTTTCTTGGTTCTAAAATATTGTTTTGCTCTACCCCGCAGGCGACCATGGTGCGCACGATGACCGAAGGCATCGTGAATAGGTTTTTGAGGTCCGCGATGGCCGAGATGCTTCAAAAGAACGAGACGGAGATAAGATGTCCGTATCGAAGATGCAAGCTGAAGAGCCTTATTGCGGACCCGGATTCCGGGCAGGTGCGGGACCACCTGCTCTTGTGTGGTTTCATGGATGGCTATCGGTGGCAAGGTGATGAAGATGACTACGAATTCGTCCATGGGGGCCGGGCAAGAAATGAGGAAGGGCAGCAAGACAACCACCGCGGCTCGGGCGGGCGAGAAGACGAAGAATCCCTAGGAGATGATCACGACGGTGATGCTGTACACAGTCATCATGTAGAAGATGCAGGACATGATGATGAGGAAGATGCCGGAGCAGACGACGGGCATGATCATGAAGATGATGATGCCGGCGGAGCAGACGACGCTGGACCATCGATGGGCTGGGTGCAGGACCCTCATATTCAAGAGCTGCTTCTCAAGCAGACCGATAATGCAAGAGCTGCCGCCCGAGAGAAAGCCAAGATGGATCAACTTGAGTTAGACGCGGTTACTCCATTGTATGAAGGATGCAGGCCCGAGGATACCCGCCTGAAAGTAATGCTCATGGCTCTGGAGATGAAGGTAAAACACAAAATGACCGACGCATGCTTCGACGAGAACATGTCATTCTGGCACGAACGTCTTCCCAAGGGGAACAAGTGCCCCACCAGTTTGGAGGAGGCGAAGAAAATCGTGTGTCCTCTGGATTTACCGCACGTGAAATACCATGTGTGCATGAACAATTGCATCATTTATCGGGACGAGCACGCGGAGTCTACCATATGTCCGGTGTGCGGCGTCACTCGATACAAGAAGAGGAAGAAAGCTCCTCGAAAAGTGGTGTGGTACTTTCCGATCACTCCTCGTCTGCAGCGGTTTTTCGCGGACCCTAAGGTAGCAAAGCTCCTGCGTTGCCACGCAGATAGGGAGGAGAAGAAGCGAGAAGATGACGCAAATGATCCGGAGATAGATAAAAAAGACAAGATGCTGAGTCACCCTAAGGATGCGAGCCAGTGGCAAGCGTTGAACTTCGAAGACCTCGAATTTGGGAACGATCCAAGGAACATCGTGCTGGGCACGAGCACCGATGGAGTCAATCCGTTTGGCAGCCAGAGAAGCACACATAGCACCTGGCCTGTGTTTGTGTGGATGTACAACCTTCCCCCCTGGTTGTGCATGAAGAGGAAGTACATTCACATGAGTATGCTAATTGAAGGACCGAAACAACCAGGGAACGACATCAATCTGTATCTGGGGCTGCTGAAAGAGGAGCTAGACACGCTGTGGAAAACGCCAGCCAATACATAGGACGCCGCAAAGAAAGAATATTTCCCTATGAGAGCCGCGCTGCTCACGACGGTGCATAACTATCTCGGTTACGGATATGTCGCGGGGCAGGTGGTCCACGGATTTTCTGGATGCGTCAGGTGCATGGATGACACAACGTATCACCAGCTAGATAGAGATCCCGGGTCTTTGAAAATCGTGTTCATGGGACATCGAAGGTGGCTTCGCGACGATGACCTGTGGAGAAAACGCAAGGATCTGTTCGATGGTGAAACCGAACCCCGAGGACGCCCGCGTACAAGGAGCGGCGAGGAAATAGACGAGCTGTTGAAAAATTGGAAAGATTGCCCACTGCCGGGAAAGAAGCAAAAGGCACCAGAGCCGGGAAAGAAGCGAAAGGCGCCAGAGCCGCTGCTGAAGGTACGGACAACGAGGTCTGTTTTCTAGGACTTGCCGTACTGGAAGATCCACCGTGTGCCTCACAGCCTTGATGTAATGCATATCACGAAGAACGTGTGCGAGAGTCTGCTTGGTACCCTGCTCAACATGCCAGAAAGGACCAAAGATGGGCCGAAAGCAAGGGCAGACTTGAAATCAATGGGCATCAGGCAGGAGCTTCACGCTATATATGATGATCATGATGATGATGATGATGATGATGAGGCGAAGCAGGACACAGGAAGTCGTCGCAAAGGCAAAAAGGCCAAGAAGACCGGAAATGACTACCCTCCCGCGTGCTTCACTCTAAGTCAGGAGGAGATCGAGCAGTTTTTCACCTGCCTCGTAGGAGTACAACTTCCTTACGGTTACGCGGTGAAGATAAGCAGATACCTAGACCGGGCGAAGCTGAAGTTCAGCGGGATGAAGTCTCACGACTGTCACGTGCTGATGACGCAGATACTTCCAGTTGCAATCCGTGGTATCATGGACGCGCACGTCCGTGAAACCCTATTTGGCCTATGCAACTTTTTCGACGTCATCTCTCGGAAGTCTATTGGCGTGAGGCAACTCAGAAGGCTACAGGAAGAGATCGTGGTGATACTATGCGAGCTTGAGATGTACTTCCCGCCCGCATTCTTCGACGTTATGGTGCATCTGCTGGTCCATATCGTGGACGATATCATCCAACTCGGGCCGACGTTCCTGCACAACATGATGCCGTTCGAAAGGATGAATGGTGTCATCAAAGGATACGTTCGCAACATGTCACGTCCAGAGGGAAGCATAGCCAGGGGCTTTCTGACTGAAGAGTGCATCTCCTACTGCACGAATTATCTAGGCATCGAGAACCCCGTTGGTCTGCCCGTCAACAGGCACCTCGGCAGGCTCGCTGGATGGGGTCACCGTGAGGGTCGCCGCGAAATGCATGTCGACTTCGAGGGTCGACTCGCCGACTTTGAAAGAGCAAACCTAGTCGCGCTACAACACATAGACGTGGTCGATCCTTGGGTGGTTCAGCACAAAACCTTTATTGAGAAGATGTACAATGACCGAGGCCAACAGAGGACGGACGGAGATATAATCAAAGAGCACAACTCATGTTTCACGCGTTGGTTCAAGCAGAAGCTTCTGTCGTACCCTTTACATGATGATTCTTCCGCGGAAGAACAACTCATATTCGCCTTGTCACAGGGCACCGAGCACAACCTGATGACCTATGAGGCGTACGATATCAACGGCTACACATTCTACACTGAGGCCAAGGACATGAAGAGCGATGGTTATCAGAACTCCGGGGTAACGATGGAATCCTACACCCGTAATGACAAGGACAGATACTACGGAAGGATCGAGGAGATCTGTGAGCTGAGCTACGCTGGAGAGAAGGTCCCGTTGTTCCGTGTCAGATGGGCCAAGAGAGTCCTAAAAGAAGACCGGTATTTCACCACCATGGTTATACCCGAAGCCAAATCCAAGACCGCGGGCGCAAACGTCATCGCGAAAAATGAGCCATGGGTACTAGCTTCCCAAGTCGACCAATGCTTCTTCATTACCGATCCATCAAAGCCCAGTCGTGTTGTCGTGAGGAGAGGCAAAAGGAAGATCATCGGAATGGATGGAGTAGCCAATGAGCAAGACTTCGACAAGTACGGCGACCCGAGGATCGAACATGACGACGATGATGAAGTAGTAGCTTACACCACAAGAAAAAGCAAGACCACCCTACCTAAAGGACGTCCGTTCCACAGAAGAACTCCATTTGCGAAAAAGAAGGGCAAGAAGATTGTGAACAGATAGCTATCTAAGATCGATTGTATTTAAATCGTACCCTTCATTTCTCGATTGTATTTCATGGGCACTTTTTGAACTATCATGAATATTTATAAATTTCATGGACACTCGATCTCGACCCCCCCTCCATCTCGATCGCTATCCCACCTCGCCAGATCCGGCCCCCCTCGCCGCCGAGCACCCCCCGGTCCACCGGCCGCCGCCG
>LR738712.1:418878450-418892945 GCA_902687465.1 Secale cereale
CGAGCACCCCCGGGTCCACCGGCCGCCGCCGCCGACCCCCCGCACCCTCGACTCCCCTACTCAACCGCCGCCGCCGACCCATGATATATTTAAAATAATAAATTTGATGATATTTTTTCATATTCATAAATATTTAAAATAACAAATTTGATGATATTTTTTAAATAATTATAACTTTTTTATAAAAAAATATTACTGTTATGATTTAAACAAGTTTGAACATATTTAAACACAAATAAGTGTCAAACAGCATTTTAAAAGCAAAAAAAATTTTGGGGAGCCTGGGAATCGAACCCAGGACCTCCTGGTGGGTGTGCAGAGTGCTGACCAGTCGGGCTAGTGCGGGTGTTCTGTTGGGTAGTGGGTTAGGTGGAATATATACCTTTCTGTCGAGCTAGTGACTAGAACACAATACTAATGGCGCACCTGGGGGTGGTGCGCCATTAGAGTCTACATACTTATGGCGCACAGAGCTGCGGTGCGCCATTAGTAATCCCCCCATACTTATGGGGCCGGCCGCACCCTCCTCTCTCTCCCTCGCCAGATCTCCCCCCTCTCCCCGACGCCTCTCTCTCCCTCACCCGCCGACGCCTCTCTCTCCGGCCGCACCCGCCGACGCCCTCAACGCCCGCGCCCCCGACGCCCCGGACGCCCGGAGCTACGCCGCCGCCGCCTGCGCCCCCGACGCCCCGGCCTCGACGCCCGCGCCCCCGACGCCTCGGCCTCCCCCAGGTGCGTGGCCATCTCCGGCCGCCTCCTCCAGATCCTCGCCGACCATGGGCCCCTCACCGTCGCCAACACCTGGAACCACGCCAAGGTACGACCCCTAGCGATTGAGCTCCATGTATCGCTGCTGCTTTGTTCGTCCACGGCCGCCCAGTATATTTGATGCAGTAGTGGTATTAAGAGCTCGATGTATTGCAGCTTGGCCTCTGCCTGTAGTTCCTTCATTGATCAGATGATGCTTAGACCAGGAAAGATTGTAGTTTTTGTAGTGCCTGGGTGGGTTTCACCTGGGTGGGATAAAATTTAGGTCACTTGGATCATGCTGATCGGACTTGCCGTTAAAAGCATGTCCTTACTTCACATGAATCGAATTTAATTGGAGATCACTGCTCCCCGCCCCATCGCCATTGTCATGTCAGCATTGAGATAGGGTTTTCAGCCTTTAAGGTTTAGCACAAGATATATGGCGCCAGCTACCTAATAACCTACCAGTGAAAGGTTGTGTTCTTTCTCTTCTTACCAAATGATCACTAAAATGATGAACCCAGTAGACTGGTTCCTTTCTGAAAAGCATGTCTTGTTTGTAGAAGAACATTTAGCTATGGTCCATGTTTCTTTCGATATCGAAATGTCAAAACTAATGTGCACTCCACACATCGAAACTAATCCGCATTCCACACAGACGATGCTATTTTCCTGTCATAACTTTCAGCCATACCAGAAATGCTTGGTCCTAGTTTTACCAAAGCACCATATTTTCTTATAAACAAGGTGAGCCAGGGAGGATAGCTCAGCTTCTGCATTATGTTGATTACATAATTTACAGCTAGGACAGTTGAGATCCTATACTGGGATAAACACATGCTACATCACAGGAAATCCCATACGGGGATGGTGTACTGGCCTTGGTCCGTGGTCTGGTGGCCCAGCTGAGGATTGCTGCTAAGGAACTGCAGTGACTGGATATCCGGAGGGGGGGCTGCACCAAAACACGGCGAAAACTAGCTATCATCATTTTGCCTTCTTAAGAAAATTAGCCAACATGAAAGCTGACAAATGAGCTCATGCTATGTATTGCTGATTGCAGTCACTCAACCAACTACATCACCTACATGAATATCTCCCATGGAGAGAACTTGTTCTAGAGGGGTATGTAAGGATATGAGCTCAATGCTCACTTAAAGTCCTACCCTAGCACATGAAGTGTTTATGCTTTACTCCCTCCGTAAACAAATGTAGGACTTTTTTTTGCAGTTTAAAGGAAAATGATCTCTGTTTTCTTCATCTAGTTCAGATATTGTTTGGTCAAACTCAAAATATTTGTAGTTGTGGGATCAAACTTCTACTGTGCCATCTTATCTTGATATTTAACTGCACATGGAAAAAGAAATGCATAATACGTAAAACACATGCCTAGCAAACCACTTGATGTGTGCTATTTCTGAGTCAATATGTCCAGTTTAACAGGATTTGGCTGTTTCTTTCAACTAGTTAATAGGTTCCTCAGGTAGTCATTTTTCCCTTGCAACAAATGCACAACAGAAGAATATAAACAAGTAGAAAGCGATACATGTCCCTATTTACACATGAAATTTGGAAGCATTATGCACTACATGTCCATTACTTGCTGATTTAGCTAGTGACAGTAGTAGAAACTACTTGTGCATTACTTACTGATTTAGCTAGCACAACAACAGCAGAAAGTACTTGTGCATTACTTACTGATTTATCTGCATTCATAAAGAAAATGCTGAAGCTTCAACCTATTATTATTGCTGCTGAAGTAGTACTGTAACATCTTATAGCTTCACTGGTCCAATCAGCTATTGGAAATATCCATGTTTATACATGGTAGATTTCCCCACTTTGCACTGCTGGGTTTTATCTCCGACCATCGTGTCATGATGATTTTGCAGGTACCCCGAGAGGCCCTTGAGTTTGCTGGAATGTCGATTAACTTCCGTTCCGGCAAATTTGGGTACTCCATATGTCCTATTTTCAGCAAAGGTCATGCTGAAATTTTCCATGAATTTTAGCATGACTTTGCTAAAAATAGGACATATAGGGTACTTGTCACTAATGCATGGGCCGGGGTATCTTAGTAGTTAATTAAGTAGGATCAAGTGCCCCTTTATTCTACCTGCATTAAACCATAGGCGGCAATAGAGCCAAGTGATTAGGCCCAACTTAGAATTCTCCTTCCCAGCTTAGCGTTTAGGATGCCTCGGTGTCGACAAACCATAAATTATAAAACCTTGGCTTTTAGGGTGCCTCGGTGTCGATAAAAACCGAAATGATGAAAGCTTAGGCTTTTAGGGTGCCTCGGCATTGAAAAACCCTCAATTATAAAAGCTTAGCTTTTAGGATGCCTCGGTGTCGACAAACCCTAAATGATGAGACCATGATCTTGTTCCTTGACAATAACCAACTTTTTGACCAAACTTTGTTCCTATTTAGAGAGAAACATGGCCAACAACGATGAGGCCGGCGGTTCGGGCGGCAAGGCATTCTGGGAGCTGTCCCAGGAGACGGAGGAACAACCTCACTTGTATGAGGACGCCGCCTTCCCACCGATCCTTACACCACTGATGGTACCGCCGAGGATGACCCCACTGATGCCACCACTGATGGTGCCGCCGAGGATGCCACCACTGATGATGGCGGCGCACGCACAGATGGCAGCCAATCGAAGAGGCAACGGAACGACCGGCGCCCGACCGTGCTCCGCATCCTCAAGGAGGAAGTTACTGAAGTGGACTCCGACGGGAATCCAACGGCGCCCGAACGAATAGTCAAGGGGTACTCGCTTCAGCTCGGGTGCATTCTCCGGAGCACCGTCTCGATCAACGCCGAGAACCTGAGGCATCCTGATCGAGCGAATTTGCGCAACCTCCTCTTCACGAAGCTGCACGAACGATACAAGTTCCCCGCTGAATTTGAAAACACAAGCCTCAAAGGGAATAAAGTGAACAATACTGCCCTCACGAGGATGAGCACGGCCCTGTCTACTTGGAGAAGCAATGTGAAGAGAATGATCGAGAAAGTTGATAGTTATGAGAAGATCAAGGAGAAAAATCCTTCGATCACCAAAGATGACTACAACGACTTCAAGATCAAGTGCTCGAGCACCGCAACCTCCGAATCAAGTCAGTGGGGGAAAGAAATGCGGGAGCTGAACTTAGGGGAACACACACTCGGTCCCGACGGTTACAGAGTGGCAGAGCCTATATGGGACAAGGAGGAGGCGGACCGTGCCGAGCAAGGCCTACCACCCCTCTTCGATAAATACGGTGACAAGCAGACCAGGAACTTTGTCAGGGCCCGGTACAAGAAGGACCCGAAAACAAAGGAGCTTACCACGGATCCGAAGACCAGGGCGCTTGAGCTTGTTCTGGTAAGGAATACACCCCTGCGTAATTAGCTCCATATGGTTGCATTCTAATTAATGAAGCCAAATTTCTAAATGATTCACATTCCTTCCGCAGGCGAATGAAAGCAGTAGCGCGGGGTCGACTAAGAGCAACCCTTGGGACACGACTCTAAATAGGGCGTTGAATGTAATGAAGAACAAGGATAAGCTCGAGAAGCCTACGTCAGCTGGTCGTGTGGCCGGCAAAGGCTTGTCGACAAAATGGTCGTCATACTATAACGCTGGTGGGCGAAAGGAGAAAAAGACCAGCTCGGAAAGCCAGGCGCGCGAGGTTCAAGAACTCAAGGCACAGGTGGTGCGGATTCCGGAGATTGTCCAAGAGCAAGTGCAACAACAGCTCGGAGCGACGATCACCGCCATTGTGCCTAGCTTGATTGAGGGGTTGCAGGCGTGGATTGCGGGCGGCCAACAGGGGCCGCCCCCGATTCCCAGCTTCACGGCCAGCAACTCGCAGAACGCGATGGCGGGGCCATTGGTGTCTCCTGCGGAGGCGGCATTGCTGTCTCCGACGCCGGCACGGGAGCTTAATGCACCCGGGTGTACGCCGGCCGGCACCTCTGCACCAAGCGGCCCCTCCGTCAACTGCACGCCCGCCGTTGGCGGTGCCTCGACATTAGCCGAGCTCGACGCCATCATCACGGTAACTAATTAAGCCTCTCTCGGCCAAGGACTTCATCTCCTTGCCTTTGACTGGGCATCCCTGACGCCCTACATGTTTTCGCAGGGCGCCGCCGACGTTCCATGCACTCTCCTGCACTTCGTGAACAACGAGTTGGTCGATGTCGCCAAGGGCAAAATCGTTCAACCGGGCAGCCCCTTGTTCCACGATACCCAGATGCCACCCAACTTGTTTAGGGTTCAACTGGTTCGGGTGCTGCCAGGCTGCGACGAGGTGTTACCTCCGATTCGACCCGTCGGGGCCGACGATGATGACGTGATGACCCTCAGCGCCTGCCTGAGCTGGCCCCTGCTTTGGCTGAAGAGCCAGATTCGTTTGGGGGCGGGGGACACCACCCCAAAGACAACACCGCCAGTCGTGCCAGCGCCAAGTCGTCCCCATGGCAAGACCGCCGCAACGGCGCCGGACATCCCTATGCCACTGGATCCAAACATGCATATGGCACAGGATTAGAACGATGACGACGGCGATACATTTGGCAACGTCGATCAGTACTTTGCCGATCATGGGTACGGTGGCGACTTCATGGGGCCTCCTTCTCAAGAACCCAACCCAACAAAAGACGTGCGCGATCTAGCTGGTACCGCGGAGAAGCCAAGTTGCAACAGGCGTCGTCTGCCGTTCAGCTCTCAGGAGACGCCTCCAGCTGTCGACTACACCGAGCCTCAGATAGGTGAGGTGCGAAATATTATCAGCCCCAACACACTCAAGAAGGCGGTCTCTAAGCAGAACTCGGTCCCAATTCAGGAGAAGAAGAAGGCACGCAAAAGAAAAACTAACAAGGGTGCGAGCCAGCCGGCACCGAGTACGATCCATGCTCAGGACGGGCCACCTTCACCTGAGGATGTAATGAGGAGGGTGCATGTGGCGGGTAGGCCGATGCTACCGAGAAATATGCTCGATGCTGCAACCGGTGCTATGCGGAGTCTGCATGACAGTGTTCTTTCTTTGGAGAAGCGACGTCTCAGAGAGAAGGATGTGGCATACCCGGTTTTCACGGCCAAGGTGCCAGAGGGCAAGGGCTTTGTGGATAACTCCATCGGGGGTACGATCGTCCTGCGGTTTGATGACATCCACGCTATGTTGAACCTTCTTCCGCTGCACTACACCTTCGTTCGGCTATTTTCGCTGAGTATGGAGATGCGGATCATTCGCGACAAGACCCCGGACATCGTGATAGTCGACCCCTTCTACATGCGTGCCAAGATCTTGGGCAGCGCTGGGGACCGGCAAGTCGCGAGTTCTTACCTCAAAGGCGTCATTCTGGCAAACCGAGATAAGGATAACTTCCTCGTGCCTTACTTTCCCGAGTAAGTCCTCCGCCTCAACTGCCCCGTAACATATGAATTCTTAGATTTCGATGGTTCTTCTTTTAACATTCCGTGTTTTCTGCAGTGACACACATTGCACGCTCATCCTCCTAAGCCCCAAATATTCCATGGCAACGTATTTCGACCCGGACCGTCAGTCGAAAGTAGACTACACAAATGTCAAGAAGGTTCTTGATGATGTTCTCCCCGGCTACACCAAATCTGGAGGCACCTTCACCAGGCCTATTCGTAAGACCGGCAAGCACGTGTTCTCCCACAATACGACGTTCTGCTGCGTCAAGCAGCCGCCTGGCGGTCAGAAGGGTGCCTACTACGCCATCCATCACATGCGGGCGATCGTACGGGACCATCATCAACTTCTGCTACCGAGTAAACTCAAAGATTGGGCCGCGAGCGTGTCGGCAATCCAGGACGCGGACATCAGACAAGAATTCTTTCGCATCCAGTCGGAGTTTGCGGAAATCATCCATCAAGATGTCCTTCGTACCTCGGGGCAGTTCTACCTCAGAAATCAACCGTCGAACAGTGACATCGACACAATGCTACAAATGCAGGCTGACAACGCCCGTGATTTCATGACTCCCACGATAGACGGAGGCTTCATCCACGCTTCGGTCCCTTGAGTCGAGTCGAAAGCAGTGATGCTGTGTCTAGTTCTGAAACATCGATTGGCTCATGTTGTAATTAAACTTTAATGAACTTGTAGTATGTCTCTTTGGTTTCGAGAGTCGTTCAACTTAGATGTAATCGATGCTATTAATGTTTTGCTTTTCTCTTTCGATCGTTCTATTGCATACTTATATATTGCTTATGTATTGTCTGTGAATTGGTACTAAGGTTTCGTTTGGCTAGTGCATAGCGATGCTGTCGTATGTCGTGTACAAGGGTAAGGTTCCCGGAGTCTATGACGACTGGGAGGAGTGTCGGAGACAGGTTCATCGATTCAGCGGTAACAGTTACAAAGGGTACACCACTAGGGCCGAGGCCGAATCTAGATACGCCCGCTATCTAGCGGGAGAGGGGAGGGAGCGTTGGAGGAACCGGATGAAGATGAGTTTCATCGTGATGATGCTCATCGTGATGACCGCAGCTCTCTTCTATGTGATGGTAGTTTAGATGATCGATATCGACTTGTAATGTGAAGACAAACTCGCTACTCGCGGTCTCGAGACTTGTAATATATTGTTCTATCTTTGTTCGGTCTTTTCAATTCGGAGACTAATATGATGAATTGTATTCGGAGACTAATATGATGAATTGTATTCAGAGACTAATCTTCTATTGTATTCGATGAATTTGTTGTTGATGTGTGCTGTCTATATTCTGTGCAATTATACATTTTGTAATCTGTGCAAAAAAACAGAAAAATAATAATAAAAAAATCCTAATATTCATACTAATGGCGCATCACAACACAATGCGCCATTAGTATGCCAAAGGATACTAATGGTGCATCACCAGATAGTGCGCCATTACTATGCAGACATTACTAATGGCGCATCCTGCTGGAGTGCGCCATTAGTATGCCAAAGCACCTGGGTACACATGGCCCCTGGGAGGCATACTAATGGCGCACTACTGTGCAAACTAATGGCGCATCAGCGGTGCGCCATTAGTATACCAGATACTAATTGCGCACCAGAGGTGCGCCATTAGTAAAATATACTAATGGCGTGGCACTAATGGCGCACCACTAATGCGCCATTAATGGCCAAATCAGGTGCGCCATTAGTAGGCCTTTTCCTAGTAGTGCACTAGAGAAAACTATGGCCCCCGGGTCTATTCTCAACATATCAATCTACACCTACTTTACTTTTATGCTTTTATTTGTTGTTCTTATAAACTAAAAATACCAAATAATATAAACTATCATATCTATCAGATCTCACTTTCGTCAGTGACCGTAAAGGGATTGACAACCCCTTATCGCGTTGGCTGCGAAGTTCTTATTTGTTTGTGCAGGTGCGAGGGACTCGCGCGTGGTCTCCTACTAGATTGATACCTTGGTTCTAAAAAATAGAGGGAAATACTTATGCTACTGTGCTGCATCTCCCTTTGCTCTTCGAGGGAATACAACGCAAGCTCAAGAAGTAGCACCATCCTGCCTCGTGGCTTCCTCGCGGAGCTCCAGACTTCGACTCCTAGTCTTTTGCATTGCTTTCGGTCCAAGAAAGATCATCGGGAAGGTTTCATTCCGTTTGGTATTCCGTTTCTGCGAAACTCTAAAATAGGCAAAAAAACAGAAACTGGCACTGGGCCTCTGGTTAATAGGTTAGTCCCAAAAATAATATAAAAGAGCATATTAAAGCCCATTAAACATCCAAAACAGATAATATAATAGCATGGAACAATCAAAAAATAAAAATACATTGGAGACGTATCAGATAGCTGCAGACCAGAAAAGATCTTGTGGGTAAGCTCCACACAACCAGATGCTCATCAACTCCAAGATGGGCACATGCACATTCTTATTGGACAAGGAACATATTCCCTTGATGCCTGACTTTGAGGACAATACAATTGTCATGCATGCAGAAGATCCCACATCTGTAGAGGCTCAAGAGAAGAGGTAGAAGCAAAAGCTGAGAAAGCAGCAGATATGCCAAGTGCTGAAGAGTCATCTCAAGTGTCCCTCATGACTAAACAAGATCAAATGGCATATCTGATTCAAGCAACCTTGAGGATTGAGAAAGGATTGGCCAACTTGACTCAGAATCAAGCGAGCCTCGAAAGGATCATTGAGAAAAAATTATATGATCTAGACTTGAAGGTGACTGATATGCAGACAGCAGTTGAGCAGCTCCAGGAAGAAGCTGAGGAGAGGAAAGGAAAACCTACCACATATTTCTTCCATAGAGTGCCAAGAGGGCCGAGATCTGCTACAGTGCCCATGGCTGACACTAGAGCAACTACATCAGCACCTGCAGCCACAACATCAGTGCCATCTCTAGTTGCCACTCCACTAGCTCTAACAACTTCCACATATGCATTCATCCTTAGAGTCCTCTCAACGCCTCGTCCTGAAGATCAAGCCTAGAGAGATGCATAGCACTATGCATTTTCAAGCTTTTTGGTAACTTGTTGCCAAAGAGGGAGGAAGTGTATAGATCATAGGCTTCGAGAGAGAGAGCTTTGCTTCTTTTGCCTTCTTTGGTTTTTGTTTGAAACTTATTTGTGTGCTTGCTTGATACTCTTTGGTTATGTGTGTGACATACTTGTATGATCATGTGTTTGATCATATCATATCTTAATGCTTGCTTGAATGATGCTATTATTTATCTCTCATATATGATCATTCACTTTGCCTTGGTGACGAGTGCATATTTTTCTATCATTTTGAGCGCTCCACCAAGATGTATGTGACATCGAAGAGTTACCCATGATCCTAATCGATTGTGCATTTGCATTCAAAAGCAAATTTTAAATAATGCACAAATTTAGGGGGAGCTCTTGCTTATCACATACTCCCTCCGTCTCAAAATAAGTGACTCAAAAATGACTCAACTTTGTACTAACTTTAGTACAAAGTTGAGTCACTTATTTTAGGACGGAGGGAGTACTTCTCAAAGTGACGATATAATTCATTCTTGTTATCATTTGTCGAAGCTTTGATCTATATGTTGTCAACAATTACCAAAAAGGGGGAGATTGAAAGTGCAACTATCCCTGGGTGGTTTTGGTAATACCTAACAACATATAGCTCATTAAACTAATGCTCTTTCAAGATGATCATTTTAGAAAGTTCAATGATTGGCATGGCATGGAATAGGAATGTGGACCCCTCCAAATGCTAAGGACACATATTGGCTCAAGCTCAAGACTCTTCTTTTTCATTTTAGTGATCCAAGATCACATTGAGTCCATAGGAAAAGCCAATACTATTAAAAGGGGATGATGTGTTGCTTAATGGCTTGCTTGCTCAAAATGCTTAGTGATATGCTCCAAAAGCTCTCAACCACTTTCTCATATCCACATATGTCCCAAACCAAAAGTCAAACTCGGCCCCACCGATTTGATCTATCCGACGTCACAGAGTTCATTTGACATAGCCATAGCCAGAAACCCTAATCAGTTCGGTCTCACTAATAGGGATCTCGATCTCACCAAGATGGGATTGCAAACCCTGTGTTTCCCTTCATAACGTTTCGGTCTAACCGAAGTGAGCAATCGGTCCCACCGAGTTCACAATGCAAACTCTCTGTTTCCTTTTCGTAATGTTTCGGTCTCACAGAAATGAGGGAATCGGTGCCATCGAGTTTGCCTGACCAACTCTCTGTTTGCCTATTACAAAAATCGATCTCGCCGAGTTGACGTGATCGGTCTCATCGAGATTACGTTATGCCCTAACCCTAATGAAATCGGTCCCACCGAGTTGATCCTATCGGTCCCACCGAAAAGCATAACATTCACCTTTTGAACTAAATTGGTCCGAGCGAGTTTCATGATTCGGTTCCATCGAGTTTGGTAAATTGTGTCTAACAGTTAGATTTTGTGTTGTGGCTATATATACCCCTCCACCCACTCTTCATTCATGGAAATAGCCATCCAAACGTGCCTACACTTCCAGCATACATTTTCTGAGAGAGAACTACCTACTTATGTGTTGAGACCAAGATATTCCAATCCTACCATATGAATCTTGATTTCTAGCCTTCCCCAAGTTGCTTTCCACTCGAACCTTCTTTCCAACATATCCAAATATGTGAAAGAGAGTTGAGTGTTGGGGAGACTATCATTTGAAGCACAAGAGCAAGGAGTTCATCATCAACACACCATATATTACCTTTTGGAGAGTGTTGTCTCCTAGATTGGTTATGTGTCACTTGCGAGCCTCCGACAAGATTGTGGAGTTGAACCAAGGAGTTTGTAAAGGGAAGGAGATCGCTTATTTCGTGAAGATCTACCCTAGTGAGGCAAGTCCTTCGTGGGCGATGGCCAAGGTTGCTTCTTTGTGGACCCTTTGTGGGTGGAGCCTTCGTGGACTCGCGCAGCCATTACCCTTTGTGGGTTGAAGTCTCCATCAACGTGGTTGTATGATAGCACCACCTATCGGAACCATGCCAAAAACATATGTGTGTCCACTTGCGTTTGCACTCTCCAAACCCCTCCCTTTACCTTCATATGCAATGATTTACTTTCCACAGCTATAACTCTAGAATTGCATGTGTAGGAAGATTGCTTGACTTGTGCTAAATTGCTAAAAACTATCAAAACATAAAATTGGGAAAAGGCTAAGTTTTTATTTGGTCAAGTAGTCTAATCACCCCCCTCTAGACATACTTTCGATCCTACACACCTCCTGCAAAATCCCGACATGTGAAATTCCCGTGATACCCCTAAAATAAAAGAACCACCTAGTTCAAATTGATGGGGGTATTTTTGTAACTTACCCCACATTTCGGACAAGCGCGTCCCTAAGCCATGGTTCCCCCTCCCGTCCCCTCTGCCCCCATTCGTACATCGAGGCCACGAAAACCCGCGAAGCCCCACACCCTCCTCCGTCTGCCACCCAGCCGGAGCCTCTTCCCCGATGACATCGTCCATCACAATAGCTCGATGTCCATCATCCATCGCACTGGATGAGGATCCATCGCCGATCTTGTCGTCCCGCCGGTTCATCCACTCCATTTACGGCATCGTCGCCGGCCACTTCCTTTACGACGTCGCTCCCTCGACGGTGACGTCCACATCAGTAGGAGCTGCTGCTACTTTGGTTCTCGCTCACGCTATTGCTTTTCTCTTGCTCTCCGTCCCCTACCTGGTCTGCTCTTGCTCTTGCTCGCACTGTTGTTCTTGCTCTTGCTCTTGCTTGCACTGCTGCTCTACTCTTGCTCAGGCTGCTACTACACCAGCAGTAGATCCTGCTCTCGCTCGAGCCCCTGCAGCTGCTACCTGAGATGCTGCTACACGACCAGCTGCCCCGGCTCTTGCATGCGCTGCTGCTGCTTTTATGCTACTTGTGCATTCAGTTTGAACATTAAAATTTAGTTTCGATAGTTAAATTCAGTTTCGGCAGTTAGGTACAGAGATGAGCGGCTGATGTATTTCACATCTAGCATTTTGTGGTTATGCATTTTACATCATCTATTGGAGATGCTATTAGAATTCCACTTAGGTTTACGTTGTCTCTCTTGTCCTGCTTCAGCCTCGCCATCGTACAACTCACCGGAGCCGCTCCATCGATGAAACCCTTCATAAGCCGAGTAGTACCCTTGGCTCCATCTCCAGGCGCCTAAGATATTCTTCCCCTCCACCGACTGCCACATCAGCCACATCATCCTCAGCAACCAACCCAATGATGCTGAGATCGACATGGCTTCGCCAGAGAGGTTGTACACTTGCTGCATTTCTTTTTTATCTACATGTTATATATATTGTCCACTGAGCACACGTAGTAACGTGAAATACGATTAGTTACTCCTATATAACAACCAGTGAGGTACCAAGCAACCTAGCTATCGGTGATGGACTCTCTCGAAAGACATCATTATTTATTTCTACGCGTTTGAGCTGTGCATTTCTAGATGGGCCTAAGAGTTGAGCTAGTAGGGTAGTGGCCTGGGTCCAAAGTAGTAGTAGTAGCACAAAAACATTTTTGGAGCGTAGGATTTTCACAGTTCAAACCTGCCTACTAGAATTTCTAGTGCTTGAAAGGAAAATTGAAGGAAAAACATAGAAATTGGAAAGTTTCCTATGGTACTACTATTCATCCATTTGGTTCAAAGGAATGGAGCAAAGATAAACTGTAGGATTTGTTCCTTTAGTGTCTCCATGATAGAAAAACCGTATGATTTTTAATATCCACTTGGCTTCCTTTTGAAATTTCCATTCATGAAGCACAAGACTATGAGATAGTAGCATAATAGCATTCTAATTGTACATTTTCTTGTGGTTTGACTTAATTTCACCGTGCTTCTTTGCATTCCCGTGATCTTCCAATTTTTGTGAACCAAACACCCAGATTGACAGAAATCATGTGTTTTTAAATTCTCTCTTTTGCACGTATTCTGATCCTATTCATGTGTATTTACTATCCCTACATTGTTAGAATCCTCCAATTCAAACAAGCCCATATAGAATTACTTCTATTACAGATATGTGTCAAAGAAAACCTTGTGTGGTTTGTCCCGCTCCTGATGCGCTATGGTCCACCCCAGCTCAGTTGCTCCAACGACGGAAGGGTTCACCATAGCCGGGATTCGCCCTCTAGACTGACTTTTGCCGCCTCAGATCTTCTTCCCCACCGCCGGCAGCAACGACAATTGCATTACCATCATCAACTGAGCAGATGACCTTGAGGACTACACGGGTCCGCAAGAGAGGTCGCACTCTTTCGTTCTGCTTACGTTATGCATCGCTTAACATGATGACATGCTATTTTATCATCATGTTCACCAATTATACTCCGAGTCAGGTCAAAACTAATGCTCAAACTTGATTTTCTAAATGGGTGTGGGGTACATATTAGGGCGGCAATCAATACTATATGTCTACTATCTGGTTAATCTCGGGTGTCTACTATGAGTTTCATGTTGGGTGGAAACAAACATTAAAGGAGCCATTATCTATATTTTCTAACTGAAGCTATTATCTGCCTGCTATCATTTGTTTTCGGTCTATCCACATTATGCACTCCTTACATAATCTCACTCTGATTTATTCCTATGCATGTCAGTTATTGTGCACAATGGTACTGAACATGTAGAGCAAAAGAGACGAGCCTTGCGTGGCAATAAAATTTCATGAAGGCGTTGCTCCATGGTGGGCGCAAAAGCAACCCCCCTCCCCCTATTCCAGATTGTAATCAAGAGGAAGATCATTGTTCAAAGGGGGATTCAGAGGGAGCAAACCACTCGTATTTAACTGCTGAGGTCTTTTGCTCTAACTTCGCATGGTGATGTTGGTCATATCATGCATATGGGGCCTTGCATTGCTTACTTTATACAAAACATATGTCATCTGCCTAGTTTAGACATGCATTGTGTGAATGCCATCTGTTTATTTTCTATATCATATGTGTAAATCATGCAATGCCATCTTGTTTAGCCAGGCATCATATATGTGAATTTTTCAATGCCATCCTGGTTAGCCAGTCATCTTATATGTGAATTATATCATGCCATGCTTTTTTATTACGTATTAAATTTGTCAACAATGTTAGTACATTCAATTACTCTTCCTATGCATCAGCCATTCGACACGGTCATGGAAAAATCTGGAGTGAAAACAATGTCTTCGGACAAGATAATGCTATCTGACGAAGCGCATGTCTTGCTGGTTACGGATAACTCCTGAGAGGAGGATTCAGAGATAGATGATGAGTCGTATC
>LR738712.1:418892980-418958605 GCA_902687465.1 Secale cereale
CCCCCCCCGAGGTGCATGCTCTAACTTGGCAGGGTTATATTGCTCATATCGTGCATACGATGCCTTGCATTGCCATGTTATTTGCTTACTTTAGACATGTTGTGTGTGAATGCCACATGTTTAGTGTCTAATTACCATATATGTGAATTATGCAATACCATCTTGTTGCAAGACATTATATATGTGAATTATGCAACGCTATCTTGTGGCAAAGGCATTATATATGTGAATTATGCAATGCCATGGTGTTTAGCCAATCATCATATATGTGAATTATAGCATGCCATCCTTTTTTGTATTACGTATTCCATTTGTCGACAATGTTTGTATATTCAACTACTCTTCCCGTGCATCAGCCATTTGAATTGGTGATGCAAAAATCTGGAGTGAAAACAAGATATTTAGAGCAGACAATGCTACCTCCTGAAGTAGATATCTTGCTCGTTACAGATGGCTCCTCGTAGGAGGATTCAGAGAAAAATGACCAGTCCTATTTCCCCCCTGAGGTGTATGCTCAAACTTGGTAGGGTTATATTACACAATATTGAATGACATCTGCTTAGTTGACACATCATATCTGCAATTGCCCTCTCCTCACTTGCTTAGTATATAAATTATATATTTCAATTATATCATGTCATGTTGTTTACTTAGACAACATGTATCTAAATTATGGCATGCCAACCCATTTTCTAAAGACATAATATAGTTATATCATCTCATCATGTTTACATAGTCATCATATTTTGAATTATGTCATTCTATCTGTGAATTATATCATGCCATCATGTTTCCATCGACGGCATGTATGTGAATTATGGCATGCCAACCACTTTAATAGACACATCGTATAGTTATATCATGCCATCCTGTTTACATAGTCATCATCTTTTGAAGTATCTCATTCTATCCTGTTTAGTTAGCCATCATATATGTCAAATTGTGTCATGCTATCCTGTTTAATTAGCTATCATATATGTCAAATTGTGTCATGCTATCCTGTTTGGTTAGACAACATAAATATGAATTATTTCATGCCCTATTTTCTTCCCTACTATCCATTGCACCTGTCTATCATACAATATCTGTAAATTCAATTACTTTTCTCGTTTATCAGACATTTGAATTGGAGAGGGTGATGGCAGTATCTATGCGAGTAAAAACACGGTCTTCAGAAAAAGATCGTGCTACCCGTCGATGCAGATAGAACCACGGTTGTACTTGCCGAAGAACCGGCCCAACCACGCATAAACGAGACTCACGTAGATTGTACCATTACCCAATTGGACAGAGAGCCAGCTACACCCCTTCTAACCCCAACCCTAGTAGATAGTAATCCAGCTCCAGTTGACACAGCCCCGTCTCCACCATAGAGCACCCAAACACGAGTAGTTATAAGGCAACTGCAGTGCCCAACGGACGAGGCCCACAACTCCGAACCCCAACTCAATGCTTAAGCGGAGGAAGAATTGTTCTCAGGTAAGGTTCTATAGCTATGGTTCATAGTCCTTTGCTCTTGCATCACCGTATTTACTCATACCAACTAATTTCAAATTTGAATGATCCAATTGAAACTCCAATGGCACAACAGGTATGTTTTACACATGTTTCTTAAACTGGTTTGTGTCGTGCAAAAACATGATCACCTATGGGGCCATCGGCCCCTTGTGGTTCGGGAGGGGGAAGGGCACGTTGCGCGAAGAGCGGAGATCATGGAGCAGCACGACAAAGGTTGACACTGGTCGATTTTACCTAGGTTCAGGCCTCTGTGAAGCATAAAACCCTACTCCTATCTTGGTGGATTGGACTGGGGACCACGATGAACACGTAGCGCCCAAGCCAGGAAAGGTTACCTCAAGGAGAGTAGCTACGCGCGTAAGAGCGTACAAGGGTCTGAATCCCTTTCTAGTTCACCAAGGGCCTCCTTTTATAGTTCAAGGAGCCTCCATAGTGGCAAACAGTCATTGTTGGTCGATTATATAGCTAACAGTGCTATCATACCTAACTCTGGCAGTTAGGACAAACTACATTAAATGAACTACTGGGTGTCACGCTGAGGAGGCAGCACGGCAAGCCTACCGTGCCGCTCAACAACCTTCTTGTCTATCGGCATGACACGCCACTAGACGGGTGTCACACAGATGGAATCTCTCTTCCAAATGGCACCATTTGCTGAATGACAGCCACTTAATCACTTGGGGGCTCGACACCACACTGATAAGTGACTTCCGTCACTGTGCGGTGGAGCGGAGGAGACTTTGCGAGGAGATCCACCCTTCACGGCCCCAGCAAGCCTGCCAGGGAAAGTTGGACTTGTTCTTGGTGAGGCCTCGACCCGACCGGGCTCGCCTGCCCGGCAAGGGAGGTTTTCCCATAGTGGAACCTTGTTTCCTTGGCTTCTCTTGGTCTTCTTGATCCGCCCTTTGACTCTCTCTAGCTTGGTTCTTGCCTCGGACACTTGATCAAGCTTGCTTCCTTGTTGTTGTGCCTGTGTACGGTCTGGGCAACACACGCGAAATTTTATTGAAGCAACAGTTTGCTATTGTAACTTGCTCTATGTTGATTTCAATTTCAATTGAATAAACAATTGTGTTCTCATGCCATGCACATTACAAGTGTTGTTTGTGTTGTGTAGTTTCCCAAACTTATATTCTGTCTATGCTTCTTTGTCTGAAACATATATGATTTGAACTGTCTCTATCTTGATTTGGCAACATAAACTAGAATGATACAGACCATACAGTGAGCATACTACATAGATATATGTTTGTTTCATGATGTTATCATGTCCACCTTACTACTGAACTAGTTTACCAAAATGAGTTTCATATACAACATGGTAAACCTATGACATGTCTGCTTGTTTCTCTTTTAGAATGCGGACAAAATATTGGAGAAGATTACCCCGTTATGCAATGGTAAAGGAAGTAATGCAGATAAGGTTCAAGATAGTGAGACATACATGTTGGTCGCCAAGAAAGCTGATAAAACTATCTTGAAGACAGTGAGACAACCCCAAAGTCATGTCTTGATGTAGTGTTCAAGTTGATGGCCACTACTGCTGGCACAAGCTCTTCGAACTCGCTGCCTGAATCAGTTCGGCTTCTGGAGTCTCAACTTAAAGTTGAAAGACATCGATCAGATGTGCTGCAATAGGAAGCCGAAGAACTGAGGAAGTCCCTGCAGAATTCAGATGCATACTTTCTGGTGCAACAGCAAGCGCTGGAGGATTTAAGCACCAAACAAGAGAAAGCTAATAAGCTTGCTAACCGTCTTGCCAGCATGGTGGATACCTAGTATATTGTTTCTTGAGCTCTTATGAAGTGGTTTCAGTTCTGGACTTGTTTTGTTGCGGCTATTATTTGCACTGGTCGCCAACTTTGACAACCAGTGTATGTAATATGCTGGTTTGTTCCCCATATTTGCACTGGTGGCGAACTTTGATGCCTAGTGGTTGTAATATGTGTAATAGCCTAGCATAGAAAATGAGGAGTATTCATGTGTACTACTCTGGGTGCCGGGGTGGGGTTGGCTGGGTAGGGTGAACCTTGAAGTTACCAAAACAGCCCCCTGCCCACCAGCATCCGTCAGCCTGTTACGAAGGGTATGGTGGTAACTTCGCATCGCTCGAATCTAGGTTGCGGGAGATTTTCCCACTGACCTGAAAAATTTGTAATACTGTACTCCCCGTCTGGCATGTTGGGTGATTGGGTTAAGCAATTGTAGCGAGTAGTACTAGTAACTATTGGTACTCCCTCGGTTTTTATTAACTCTGCATATTAGGTTTGACCAAAGTCAAACTTCCAAAAGTCAGATTTTTTTTAACCATTTACGATAACAAATATGTATGATGTGAAAGTACATTTAGTAAGAATATAATGGTATTTATTCGTTATTGTATATGTTAATATTTTTTGCTTACAAACTTTGTTAGAGTTTACAAAACTTGACTTTGACCAATGCTGATATGCGGACTTAAATAAAATGGAGGGAATACACATTTGTTTTCTTACTTTGTAGTGGAACTAATCATTTGTTGTAATCGTAAAATAAATATATTAAGCTACTAACTTTGAATGTAATGGTTTATACAATTCAATAGTTAGAATCATTGCTGAATTCCAACATGTATACCATGTCTGCAGTACTTCACAATATGCTCAAACTCACATAGTCCCAATCAAATGAAAATCTAAATGTATTTCATAGTTATTACTTTGGAGTATGCAACAAAACCAACCATAACTCTGCATGATTCATTCTAAAGCAACAGTTTGAACACATCCCAATGTGTGAATGAAACATGTAGAGAGAGCTTGTGAAGATGGAGAAATGGCAGGAGAGATATGTGTGCACTAAACACAAAAGATATACACCCCATGTAAGAAAGAGAAATAGGGCGGAAAATATTGTACATATGTGGGTGAGAGTAGGAGACAGAGAGAGAGAAAGAGAGAGAGAGAGAGAGAGAGAGAGAGAGAGAGAGAGGAAGCTAGGTCTGTGAGAAAGATGGAGACATGTAATATACGTGAGATGCGTGTGCATCCGGAATTTGTACATGTGGACGGAGAAGAGACAAGGGGTTTGATGAGAGAGCTGGGAAAACGTGGAAGAGAGGGGAAGGATCACGTGGGTTGATGGATTGATAATTTTATGTGGGAGAGAGAGGAGGGCGAGGAGTCAGTTAGCCGTCGTCACGTAATCCTGCTTCCAAATGGCCCCACTTCTCTAGTGCAGTCTGGTCGCCATGTTCGATCTCTTCGATGCACTCTTTGAAGATTGAGGTGGTGTGCATACTGGGGTGCAGAGAAGCACAAGCGAGAGTGGTCACCATATAACCTTGGATGGGGATGGATTCTGTGCTCGGGGAGGGGGGAGTGCGCGCACGCGCACGCGCGTGTTTGTGTGTGTGTGTGTGTGTGTGTGTCCTAGGAGATGAACTTAAGTGCACTTAATTTCAGACTTGCTAACATGCAGATGCAAGTCCAAGGAGATGAACTTAAGTACACTTAATTTCAGACTTGCTAACATGCAGATGCAGGAGAACGGTCCAAGGAGAGGAGTTCACCATGGCAGTTTGTAGCCGATGATGTGCATAGCTTCCGTCAGAGAGGAGCCGCGCCGGCGATGAAAGTGACGCCATGCCCTAAACCATAGACGTTGGGAGGGGTTAGGCACTAGCACTGGAGGCCGCGTGCGGTGCATCTGGCCAGAGGCAAGGACGTGGAGGAAGAAGGTGAGGTCCGTGTTGAGCTGGGCACCAGCCAAAGCTGTCGGGGCTCACCGGAATCGGCCAATGTTGGTGGTTGCAACGAGGGGTTTCGATAGAGACAGAGAGGTCCCATGAGGTGAGAGATTGGTGGGTGCTCGATGTGAACAGATACCGCTTCTTGAGGAGGGGGGAGGGGTTGCGGGAAAGGCCTTTTATGGAAATCTTGTAGCGTGAAGAACTTTTCCAGGAACAACAAGTAGAGTAATATTCGAGGATTGTTTTCATACACACAAAAATGTTCGGTGGATGTCCTACGAGCGCAACACGGTGATGCACCATTTGATCGACCACGCGGCCTCGGTGCACGTGCTTGCACAAGATTCCGTACCGATGTTATGCTAACTAATGTGGTAGTATAAGCGCTGCCTCAGTCTAATGTTTATGTGTACTAGTACGGTGTTCTTTTAAGTTTGAACAACCCTATATAAAACTAATAACTAAGCTCCCATACGCGAACTCAACAATATGCCACCGCCGTTATGCATGTCGGTGCCCGCCTGCTCCGTTCAACCATTTCTCGCATATCACCGCCGTGTCCCCGCCATCCCTGTGCCATGATGCCGAAGGCTCGCCCGCTCACGTCGTCAGCAGTCCCTCCTTGTGATGCTGTCGCGCTGCCAAGCACACGATCAGGTGGAGCCGCGTCTTTGCCCGCACCGTACAAATAGGAGGACGAGCGCGTGCTCCAGCACCCGGCGAGGAGGAGCTAGAGTGTCATTGTCGTCTCCGCCCGCGCGGAGGAGACCTGCATGATGGCTATCACGGCGTAAGCTGGTCGCACCCGCGCCGAGCCCGCAAACCGGGTGCGGACGTGGAATCTACCTTCGAGACCTTGAATGCCACGTGGATCCTGCAATCGAAAGGAACAATTTGGGTCAGTCGGCTCTTGTGAGCCATTGGATGCAACATGGACGGCCAGAAGTGCTTCTTCAACCTTAAAAAATGATGCATTGTTCATCTTCTATCTCAGGCATCGAGACGCTATCCCACCATAGGCCTAACCTCCGGCCGCCGTCGCTCCGCCCTCGCCTGAACCGCCTCCCACTTCCATGCTTCCCCACCCCGCCATCCGTTTAACCCCGACCACGATCCATTTTTCCGGTGAACCACATCCCACACCCAACACTCATGAAAGTACACTAATCCCCGGGTGGTTTTGGTAATTAATAACAACATATAGCTCATTGAACTGATGTCCACTCAAGTTAAATATTTCAGGAAGTTCAATGATTGGCATGGCATGGACTGGAGATGTGGACTCCTCAAAATGCTAAGGACAAAGATTGGCAAAAGCTCAAGACTCTACATTTCAATTTTAGTGATCCAAGATCACATTGAGTCTATAGGAAATCCAATACTATTAAAAGGGGATGAAGTGTTTCTTAATGATCTAGTTCCTCAAGTGCTTAGTGACACTGCTCCAAAACCCTCAGCCACTTTCTCAAATTCCACAAATTTCCAAAACCCTAAGTCAAACTCGGCCCCACCGATTTGATTTATCCGGCACCAGCGAGTTCATTTGACATAGCCACTGCCACAAACCCTAGACAATTCGGTCACACCGATATGGATCTCGGTCTCACCGAGATGGCAATGCAAACTCTATGTGATCCTTTTGTAACATTTCGGTCTTACCAAGAAGAGCAATCGGTCCCACTGAGTTTGCTTGGTAAACTCTCTGTGATCCTTTTGTAACGTTTCGGTCTCACTAAAATGAGCGATCGGTCCCACCGAGTTTCCCTGACCAATTCTCTGCATTGCTATTTGCTGAAATTGGTCTCGCCCAGTTCATGCAATCAGCGCCACCGAGATGAGGTTTTTCTCTAGCCCAGAACATCGGTTCCACCGAGTTGATCATGTCGGTCCCACCGAGATTCCTAACGTACACATTTTGAACTGCTTCGGTCTCACTGAGTTCACCTATTCGGTCTGACCGAGTTTGGTAAAATGTGTGTAACAGTTAGATTTTGTGTGGAGGCTATATATACCCCTCCAGCCCCATCTCTATTTTTGAGAGAGCCATCAAAACATGCCTACACTTGCACTACACATTTTCTGAGAGAGAACCACCTGCTCATGTGTTGAGACCAAGATATACCAATCCTACCACAAGAATCTTGATCTCTAGCCTTCCCCAAGTTTCTTTCCACTCAAATCATCTTTCCACCATATCCAAATATGTGAGAGAGAATTGAGTGTTGGGGAGACTACCACTTGAAGCACAAGAGCAAGAAGTTCATCATCAACACACCATTTATTACCTTTTGGAGAGTGGTGTCTCCTAGATTGGTTAGGTGTCACTTGGGAGCCTCTGACGAGATTGTGGAGTTGAACCGGGGTTTGTAAGATCAAGGAGATCCCCTACTTCGTAAAGATCTACCTGAGTGAGGCAAGTCCTTCGTGGGCAATGGCCATGGTGGGATATACAAGGTTGCTTCTTCGTGGACCCTTCGTGGGTGGAGCCCTCCGTGGAGTTGCGCAGCCATTACCCTTAGTGTGGTGAAGTCTACATCACCGTGGACGTACGATAGAACCACCTATAGGAACCACGCCAAAAATAACCGTGTCTCCATTGTGTTTACACTTTCCAAACCTCTCCCTTTACCATCATATGCAATGCTTTACTTTCTGCCGCCACACTGTAAGAATTGCATGTGTAGGTAGGTTACTTGACTTGTCTGCTAAAATCTGCTAATACTTAAAATTGGGAAAATGCTAGATTTTTATTTGGTCAAGTAGTCTAATCACCCCCCTCTAGACCTACTTTCGATCCTACAATTCATATCTGAGCTTTGGTCTCCATTTGCCTAGATTTCCATAGCTTTGGTGATCATAGCCTTGGTTTTAAAACCTAGGAGAGTATGGCGTCTAGTGAGGTAGGTTATCACTATAGAGGTCCTTACTTTGATGGTACTAATTTTGCCAGTTGGAAACATAAAATGAATATGCATATTCTTGGACATAACCCTGCCGTTTGGGCTGTCGTGTGAATTGGTTTGCAAGGTGAATACTTCAAGGATGGAAAAGAATCGGATCGTGAAGCGTCCGTGGAAGAATTGAATATGTTGCAATACAATGCTCAAGCTTGCGATATTCTTTTCAATGGATTTTGCCTCAAAGAATTCAACAAAATCAGCCATCTTGAGAATGCAAAGGAAAGTTGGGATACTTTGATTGATATGCATGAAGGTACCGAGTCTATCAAGGAATCCAAGTTGGATGTGCTTCAAAGTCAACATGATAAGTTTAAGATAAAGGATGGTGAAGAAGTCGTTGAAGTGTACTCTAGGCTTGCTCTCATCACAAATGAGATTGCCGGCTTAGGAAGCGAAGAGATGACTGACAAATTCATCATCAAGAATGTCCTAAGAGCCTTGGATGGAAAATTTGATACCGTGTGCACTTTGATCCAAATGATGCCCAACTACAAAGATCTCAAGCCAACATAAGTTATTGGTAGAATTGTTGCTCATGAGATGTCACTCAAGGATAAGGAAGAGCTTCACAACAAGCCTAGTGGTTCTTACAAAGCCTCATGTGATGCTCTTACCACATCAAGTGAGAAACATGTCTTGAATGAAGAATTGAGCTTAATGGTGAAGAACTTCAACAAATTCTACAAGAATAGAAGCAAAGAGAGAAGTTCTAAGTCAAGTTCCTACAATGACAAAAGATCTTCTAGTCATGATCGCAATTGCTACAATTGTGGAAGTCCCGGGCACTACTCAAATGAGTGTATATATGGCTCCATACAAGAGAAGAGAAGATTCTCCCAAAAGAAGAAGTAAAAGAGATGAATCACCACCATGAGAGAGAAGCAGTAGAGATGACCGCTATGAACGAAGACCCTCTCGTAGAAGAAAGGATTCGGCAAGGAAGGACAAATCATCAAGGAGCTACACAAGACGAAGACATCAAGCTCATGTTGGTGAATGAGTATCGGGTTCCGACTCTGATGACTACTCCTAGAGAAGCTATTACTACGACTCCGGAGATACTCGAGATGAAGGTGTTGCCGGAATTTCTCTTGTGTCATCCAACTCCTATGATATATTTGACTCACCTAATGAAGGAATTGGAAGATGCTTCATGGCTAAAGGCCCTAAGGTATCACACCCCGAATATCTTGCTTTCAATAGTGATGAAGATGAATTGCTAGGAGATGACGATTTACTTATTGGTAGCACTAGTGATGCAATTGCTATTAATCATGCTAATCAAGATGAAACGAATGATAATGATAAGAAGGAGATTGAGCGTCTAACTAAAGAACTAAACACTCTTAAGTTAGCTCATGGAACTACCTTAGAGGATCATCGAGAACTTTTAAATACTCATGAGAAGCTACGCTTCGGGAAGCTCAACTTAGAGCAAGAACATGGGTTCTTAAAGGCAATCAATGATGATCTCCGAAAGAAAAGTTCTTCTTACATTACCAAGCGTTTACTCTTGTCTACTTATACGCCCCAAGTAATATCTAGCAATAAGAACAAGAAAGATTGTTCCGCTAGTAGTAACAATAATCATGGTAAATCCAATATTGTTGAATCTAGTAGTTCTCTTGATTCCACTAATGATTCTCTTAGCCAAGTTACACTTGAGCAACAAAATAGCTTATTGAAGGCAATTATAGAGAAAGGTGTTTACAAGAGTCTTGCCGGGAGTAAGCAATTTGAGGAAATTGTACGCAGGCAAGGAATGCACCGGGAGAATCAAGGTGTTGTTTTTGAACGAAAGTTCAATGCCAATGGAGTTGAGTGGGAAGATGATCAATACCCCAAGACAAAGTTTGTTCCTCAACAAGAGAAGTATGACTCCACTTCCTTCAAGGGAAGACAAACTCAAGATGATCTTCCACCATAAGACCACAAGCTAAAGGGCAAGGACAAGCTTCACGAAGAGATTGACACATTTGAAGAAGCTCCTAAGGCCTTGGTCAAGTGGGTTCCCAAGACTACTTCAAGTTCTACTTCATCAGGTACGACTACCACTCCGAGGATTCTGATCAAGTTGATGTGGATCACAAACAAGGAGAACTAGAAAGTTCTCGAGGGTGAATCCGCCAACATACTTCACTCATATTCATTTTGGCAAGGACAAGTGCAATCAACTTCCATATCTTGCACTAGTTCAAGGAGTCACAAACCCTCTTGTTGGAAAGACAAGGGACAAGGTAATATAATGCTTTCATGGACATCATTATGTATGTGCTTCACTCTATTTCTATGGATATCCTTGTATGTTCCTTGTGGGACTAACCCATGTAGGTATTGAAAGTGCAACTCACTCCAATGGATTGCTCCAAATGATCTACATCATCATTGAGCATCCACATCTTCAACATCTACATGAAGTCATCATCAACAAAACCAAAGGTTAGTTCATCCCTCTAAGGGGGGATATCACATCTAGGGGGAGCTTTACTCTAAGAATTGAGCTAAAGCAACTCTAATGATGCGAACACAACAATGCTTTATGTAAAAGTGGTAACCCTACTTGTGCTCAAACGATGAGTATGACCTATGATCAAATGTTCTCATTTGACTCCTAAGTCAATATACTCATATATAGATGACCTAGTCATCGTCAATTGTTTGATAGATGCTAGAGTGTTCGTGCATAATTTGCCACATGTTTTATTTGCCATCTTATTGTGTAAGCATGTTGGTTGAATATTTTTCTCCATTCATGGACATCCATTTGTTGCTTTGATTGTTTGACATTTTCTCTTTTTCCAAATTGATTGAACAAGTCGAATTCGGACCCACCGGGTGAGGAGCACTCGGTGTCACCGATCCGTCAAGGGCTTAAATTCCAAAACCTCTTAATGCATCTCCGTCTGACCGATCCGTCTCACTCGGTCTCACCAAACTCATTAAGTTGATCTAGGTTTTCACCTCGGTGCAACCGATTAGAGCAGTTCGGTCACACCGAGTTGCAGTAACCGCTTGTGATTATGCATCTTGGTGCCACCGAGTTGTTCCACTCGGTCACACCGACAGTGACTCGGTATATATATCCGTGGGTTGAATTTTGGAAATTCCTTCAAACCCTCAACCGCACCTACCCAGCTCCGCCACCCCTCCTGGTCTCTGGATCGTCTCTTTCATCGCTAGCGCCCTCCTGCAGCTGGTCTCCGCCGCTGTCAATGGGAATCTCCACAGCTGGTGTCGCCGTAGCGAGTTCACCGCCGGGTTAGGGTTCTGGCTCAACTCTTTGTGCTTTCTTTAACTCCAATTCTTGCACAAAGATTAATGTCATGTTTCTAGCCAAAGATTGTTCTATCCACTCAAAACTTCCTTTAGAATAGATTCGATGCAAAATTTACGGTTAGGTTTCCACAGAATTCATCTCGGATCGACCCATCTGAAGAAATCGATCTCATCGGTTTGGCCCAGGCCATTGCATATGTACTACTCGGTCTGAACGAAGTGTACAAATCGGTGTGATCGAGTTCACTTTCTCTGTGAAACCCTAGCATCTCGGAGTCACCGAATTCGATGTTTAGACTCTGTTGCTGCTTCGGTGTCACTGAGTTAGTCATATCGGTAGCTCCGAAATGCTTTCTGTAGAAATCGAAAGTTGAGTTTTGTGTCAATTTTTTGCCAAAATAGATGTGCTTTGTGATGCTCATGTACTGTACCTATACCTATCTACTCACAGGGTCAGTGTCATAGATGTAAGACAACAGTGACAGTCAGAACAGGTCAGAGGAGTAGGCAAATCTCGGTGAGGGCACTAGTCCCTCCAACAACAACTATGATGAAGGTAGCTGAAGTACACCCAGTAACCTACCAAAAGTTGCTACAAAGACAAGGAAGAAGAGAAATTCTGATGGTGAAGATGAGGACTTTGTGGCTCAAGAGGTCACTTCCAAGAAGGAGCCTATGAGAAAGGAGGATACTTCTAGAGCTGTCAAGCCAGGATTGAACAAGAAAGCTCCTGCCAAGAGGATTCCATGTCAAAGGCTAGAGCCTCAACCCAAGAAACCATGGAGTTCACTCTTGAATCAAGAGATGATGAGGTTGCTGGAGGAAAGAAAAGGAAATAGAGAGTCAAGAAGACTACAACCAGAGTCATTGGAAGACCATCGATGATGGATGATGTTGAGGATGCTGATGAGGGATGCCAGCAAGTCTAGGGCTGCTCCATCTTCGCCCAAAGCTGCCCCCAAGCCTTCAACACCCAAGAGATCCACCATAGACATCCCTGCTGCTGAGAAGAACGAGGCTCAGTGCTAGAAGTTCTAGAAGAAGAACAAGTTTAAGGAGAAGATTCTTCCGATGATGACGAGTATCTGATGCTCGGGAAGCTCAAGACAAAGATACCAGATCATAATGATGCTCATCTAGTGGCTGAGAACATGAAACTGAGGAAGGATGCATGTCCGAGACTTTGGGGACAAACTGATCCCTATGCCACTAGGATAAGAATTGCTGTTGATTATCGTTTCCACACCAAAGAACAACAAGATTTGTATGAGACTGTCTTTTTGGACAAGAAGCCTATTGTCTACAACATGCAATGGGTTGACTGGAAATACATTGACAACATTGCAGACTACTTTCCCCATGTGCATGAGAGCTTCAGAATAAATGAGGTTGATAAGTTTGTTGGACAGAAGCTGACCAGATCGAATAATGAGATAATTATGCAATTCTACTCCACTGCTCATTTCTATCCTGATGGAAGGATTGTCTGGATGACAGAAGGGACAAGATATCAATCAAGAATTGTAGAATGGGCAAGCTTGATCAATGCACCCAAGGGAGATGAGAACTACACATATGTATATGCTAAGCCTAGGAAGGATCATGACTCTATGGCCAACATGTACAAGCCTATTCCGGAGAAGGATTTGAAGTCACACAAGCTTGGCTCCATATACCATCTGTTGCCTGGACTAACCACAATCAATACCATCTTGAGGCACACTCTTTTGCCCAAGTCAGGAGATATGATCCGTGGTCATTCAATAAACTTGCTTCACATGTTTGATGTACCTGAAAAATTCAAAGTCATGAGCCTGATTGTTGAGATAATCAAGAGAACTGTAGCACACCAAAGGATATCTTGTGGATATTCCCCTCACATTCAGATGTTGACAAGATATATATACTTGACAAGATTCATCTACCTCTTAGGCCAGTTTTCGAGAACAATGAGGTTGTCATTGACTGTAACGACCCGAATCTGATAAGATTCGATGTCTCTGTGTTCACTGTGCTAGTCCCTGGATCGACTCGCTAGCACACACAGTACATAGGAATATCAAATAATAAGTGCATCATTTACTACAACGTATGATTCAGAATTTATAAATTATTACAAACTGAATAGCACATGGATAACTTATTCAATAATAACAGCAGAAATGTAGCATAAGCAAACGATGAGTCCCATCAATGCCCACTGGACAAAATGCTGAGTGAAGACTCGCGACCCTATTGTATCTCACTAATCATCTGAAAATCTTGCAAAATGATAAGTTGCAGCCACAAAGGGTCAATACATTGAATGTATTGGCAAATCACACATAATGATATAGCAAACCTACATCCACAAGCAAGGTATGATAACAGAACACTCAAGTTTGATTTTGCATAAAACTACATTCACGTACCTCCACGAGATAGGCAAGGTACACACAACACAGGCGATAAAGATCTTCAAGATGCCTCAAGTGCGCTCAGCCCTGTCGCATTCTCTAGGGACAATAGAGCACTCATCCAGTGACACGTTCACGTGAGAAAAAGCCCCAACAACTCAAGTGCGCTCAGTCATGACACATTCTCTAGGGACAATAGAGCGCTCAGCCATTGACACATTCACCTGAGGAAAATCCCCGAGCCTACAGCTATAAAGACTCACCACTTCCATGCATCACTCGACACATGCCCGCGTCTACCATATCAAGTTGATGACACAATCACATAACACAAGCAACAACAAAACATGGCAACACGAGATACACATATCAAGACAAACATTTATCATAGCTGTCACATCCCTAGATCAACCCCTGTGGTCTTTGCCTGATCATCATGTCATCATGTTTAAATTTTTGCTAAACTTGAATTGGGGAATGATCAAACCCTAGCACCAAAAGAATTCAACTAGGTTCAACCTAAAAATATTTTCTTTGACCAAAATGCCTTCATCAATGTTTGATAATTTTGGCAAGGCTTTGCGACCAAACCAAAAATAGTGAACATTTTTTAGGAATATTTTGGGCACTGATTTAAATCATACCATATTTGCATTTGGGCATTTAAATTTTATATACTATTTTAAATGCTCAAATAATCATAAACTAAAATGTTTACTGTTGGTTTTATTCTAAACAGTAGCCATGCTTAGTTTCATGATTTTTGGTAATGCTCTGGCATTTTTACTAAAGCCAAAACAAATATCAAAAAATAGAAAACAGTAATTATAATAGAAAACACAGAGAGAGAGAGGAACTACCTGGGCCGTTACATGTTCAGCCTGGTGGCCCAGCACTGTTGGCCCAGCCCACTCCTATAGAGGCCCAGCCCAGCACTGCCTCCTTCAACCTTGTGCCAGAAGGCACGAGGGCGTGTGCCCGCGGCGCGCTAGCACGCGCACGGCCACCGACGGCCACCTCCTGCTTACCGCTTCGCCCTGGACGTCTCTGGCGTCTCCACGCACCCTCCCGGACCCCTCTCACTCTCTTTCCGTGTCTCTCCCCTCCTCTGCTCTCTCCCTCATCCCCTCCCACCATGGCCGAAGCCGCCGCGGCCGCGCCGGCGAGCACCACCGTGGCCACAGCCCTCCCCACGCCCCCGCAAAGTGACCACGAGCTCCGCTCCGTCCTCCACTTCATCCTCGCCGAGTAACGCACCGCGGAAGTGCCTGCAACGTGTCACATCCCTAGCTAACACTTGCATTAGGACCTGACTAGAGTGTGCATCATGTTTACTTTCAAAGAAACTTGAAATGGGATTAACATAAACCCCAGCACCCCCTCCCCTAACAACTAGGGTTTGCTAAAATATTTTCCAATGTACCCAAAATGCCCTTCAAAATGTTCATCATTTCTGCCTTGGTCTTAAACCTCTGCCAAAAATGGTGCACAATTTTCTAGGACAATCTAGGGCTTTGGATTAATTCATATGGTAATTGAATTTGGGCATTTAAATACTAGTAAATATTTTAAATGCTCAAATAATCATGAACTATAATGTTTCCTACTGTTCATATTATATACAGCAGGTATGACAAGTGTCATGAGTTATAAAAATGTTTAGGCATTTTTATTAATTGAACAAAGCTGCAAAAGAAATGTAACAGAATAGAAAATAGGAAAAGGAAAATAGGAAGAAGTACTTACCTCGGCCCAGCCCTGTAGCAAGCCGGCCCAGCCCACCAGCCCTCCTCCTGTCGTCTTCCTCCTCGCGCCAAAAGGACGCGCGCATGGCCGCCGCGCGCCGGCACGCGCCCGGCCACCTCCAGGCTGCTTGCCTGCCTCCCCGATGGCCTGGATGACTCCACGAGTCGACACGCAGCTGCCCCGACCGCTCTCACTTCTCCCCCTCGTCTCCTTCGCCCTCCCCTGGCTCTTTCTTCTCCATCACCGAGCGGCCGTCGCCGCCGCTCGCCGTAGCCGCACTCAGAGCCACCCCCTCGCCCCGTGAGTGTGCCCAGAGGATCCGCCGCGTCGTCCTCTTCCTCCTCGCTGAGCCACGAGCCACCGGAAGCCCTGCAACGACCCCACGCCGTCGTCCCCTTCCTCGGATCGCCGGAGTACCTCGCCGCCGTTACGAAGCTACAGCGCGTCCCCGACCCCGCCGTCGAGCTCATTAGCACCGCAGTGAGCTTCTACGTCGAACCCCTCCTTCCTCCGTTCCTTTTGCACCGTGTAGCCGCCGTTCTGTTGATCACCGAAACGCACCGCCGCCGTGCTCGCCGCCGACGATGCTCCGGTGACCTTTTGGTCACGGGCACCCGTCCATCGCACTCACCGCAGCCCGTAGATGCGAACGGTGCTACGCACGCATCGCCTAGGCACATGCAGCCGCATCCCCACACACGCCCGACGCCGGTCGCCGCTGTCGAGCTTGTTGCCGTCGACTCCGGCCACCCCAGGTCCGGCGACCACCTCCATCCGATGCGGAAGAGCAAGAGCTCTCCAACGCACCCAACCACAGCTCGAACTGTGCACCACAGACGTTTTCCGAGGCACGCCGCCGCGTTTGGCCTCGCCGGCGGCTAAACGCCGGCGAGTTTGACCTGTTTTGACCACGGGTTTGACCCCCTGGGTCAATGACATGTGGGCCCTGCCCGCAAGTCAAACTCAGTTTAGGTGTTAAGTTAATTTTAATTAGTTAATTAGTTTAGTCACTGACATGTGGGCCCTGGCCCCACTGACAGCTAATTAGTTATAGTTAATTCTAATTAACTCAGTTAATTAGCTGTGACACTGACATGTGGGACCCATTGGTCAGGTTTGACCTGGACTGGCCCTGTTGACTGGCTGACGTCAGCATGATGTCATGCTGACGCAGTAAAGGTTTTTCTGGGATTTTTAGATTTAAATTAATTCAGGAAATTCCAGAAAATACCCAAAAACTTCTAAAAATCATATAAAATCAACCATAGCTCAGATGGAAAAGATTTATATATGAAAAATGATCAGAAAAATCCAATCTATCTAATGGCACTGGTTTCATGCATGTTTGAACAAGTTAACTTGCTGTATATATCAAAAACATGATAATGCACTTATTCAAATACTAGTTTGAACTTCAATTTGAATCCTTGGTTCAAATAGGTTCAAACCCCTCTGGTCTTAGTTGCATTAGCCAACACACATGCATCTTGCCATGTCATAAACATGCATCATATTGTTGCATTTGTTTGTTAATGATTGTATCGTCGGTATTTCCTGTGTTAGGTCCTGCTCCCGAGGATACTGCTGCGTATCCAGTTGAAGAGCAGTACCCGACAGCTACCTTGTCAGGCAAGCAATCATTGATCATTCCGATACAAACCCAATCTTCTCGCTTCTGCTCTCTTTTACTGCATTAAGGCAACAGCGCGTGAACTGCTACTTGCTGCGGTAGTTGAACCCTATTCCCTTGCATGACCTGTCATTGCCACAGTAAATAGTTGAAACCCACTAGCATGTGTAGGAGTTGATTGAGCCATGTGATGTGTGATCCACCATGCTATTTGCTTATGTTGCCTGCTATGCTTAGAGTTGTGTCTGGTCTGGTTCATCTGGGTGATGGATCAGAGTGAAATGATCTTACCAATAAGAGAAGGAAGTGTGGAATACTTTTGGTAAAGGTATCGATGAAAGGCCATGTAGGAGTACATGGTGGGTTGTTTCATTGGAATCGTCCATAGGACCCGAGATCTGTATGTGTGGTTCAAGTTACAGCTACTACCATGCATTGGGATCCTTAATTGACCCTCTCGGCTTATTAATTACCCCTGATCTCTGTCCAGGAGTTGCAACTAGTTTCTGGTGTTTATAGCTTACTGGAGGTCGTGCACAACGCTGACCCTCGGGGTGGGTTGTGATGCGACAGGTACGTGGCACGGTGTACCGGTTGCCCGTTTGGTGACTCGGGAACCCTGTACACATCGTTTGGGGCCGTGAGCGACACCCCGGCCGGATCTCCCCACGGATGGAACCCAAATAGGCGATAAACCTGGACGAGAGACTTGTGTAGTTAGTCAGGTCGTGGCCGACACCCTCGCTGGGCTTCCGCTTGAAGGTTGCCGAGTACACGCCGAGTAAACGACGATAAGTGGTGGAAGCGTGTGTGAAGAAGTACACCCCTGCAGGGTTATCAAACTATTCGAATAGCCGTTGTTCGCGGTACGAACTACTTGGTTACTCTTACAGTTCATAGACAAGTTGATGGATACTACTAAAAGCCTCAAGATAAGCGTGAGTGCCGTGGATGGCCCTTCCGTAGGATGACGGAAGAGGATCCTCGGTAGTGTATTGATGTGGTGATTAGAGGACTCGTGTTCGTAATAACATCTTGCGATCTGTTGGAAGTTGTAGTATAGGTTAGCCAAGGTCAAAGCTGGCATTCTGCTATAAACTCCACTACCCCCTTTGATAATGTTGCATGTATGATAGGTTCTGTGGTAAGACTTGCTGAGTACCTTTGTACTCATGTTTGCTTAATAACTGTTGCAGAGGAGAACCCTGCCCCTGCTGATGGGTTCTACATAGACGTTGACGTCGACGAGTAGCTTGACACCCAGACGGTGATCTGGAGCTTGTGAAGGGCCTTGTAGATAGTCAGGCTACACCAAGCCTGTTTTATTTTCTAAGTTGTCTGTACTCAGACATGTAGCTTCCGCTTGTGCTTGTATGACTGTATGACTTGAGTGTTGGGTCATGTGACCCCTACCTGTATGACTATGTTATGTATGGCTCTTGGAGCCTTTTAAATAAAGTACTTTGAGTCTTAGAGTTCTGTTGTGATGCAATGTTGTATTTGCACATATTGAGCATATTGCGTGTATGATTGAAATGCTTGGTATGTGTGGGATCCGACACCTAGTTGTTTTCCTTTGGTAGCCTATCTTACAGGGAAATGCCTCCTAGTGATTCCAATGAGCCTTGGTAGCTTGCTACTGCTCGGAACACGTAGGCTGGCCAGCATGTGTCCTTCTTCGTTCCTGTGTCTGTCCCTTAGGGGAAATGTCACGCGTTGTTCCTTTAAGTCCATGTAGCTTGCTACGACTTGGGTTCATACGTTGATGACCGACACGTTCGTTGCTGGGTCATGGATGCCTGTCTCTGTAATTTAGTGCCACTTTTGGATTATAACTAGCCATGTCGGCCCGGGTTCTATGTCATATGGATGCTAGCGACACTGTCATATACGTGTGCCAAAATGCGCAAACGGTCCCGGGCCAGGTAAGGTGGCACCCGTGGGGTTACCGTGCGTGAGGCCGCAAAGTGATATGACTTGTTACAGCTAGATCGGTGTGACTTAGGATCGGGGTCCTGACAGCGTTGGCATCAGAGCTGGACTGCCTGTAGGTTTCTCAAGCCAGACTGGTCGATGTTGAGTCTAGAAAAATTCTTAGTTATATGTAGGGGAATTGATTGTGGAAGGGAACGTAAGGCTCTTTTTACTCCTTTACCTTATGCCCTTCTGATCTGAGTCTGTCTATTCTTTCTACGGGGATTTAGGACTAGGCTTCTTATCCTTACTAGGTTCACGTGTTACTAATCCGTAGACTCTTAGGATTTTTGGTTTCAAGCTTCAGTTCAGTTTTTATCCTTTTGAGTATGATGATTATTGAACCGGAACCTTGATATGGAATTGCTGAGTGGCTATGCTATCATTTGTATGATGTCTCAAATCTCTGTTTGAGCATTTACAGTTGTTATGCTGCCCGATTTCTTCCAGAAACACTAATGCCTTTGCATTATTTCGTGTTTCAGATGTCTGGCCGCATTCCTCACCAAGTGGTTCGTTTGACTCGGTGCATTAATGTGCCCGGTCACACGGCCATGCTAGTCCGTGTGATGACTGAGACCGGTTATCGCGGGTATCCTGAATACACCGTGGAGGAACAGTATCGGGATTTCAATCAAAGTCAGTATTTATGCACAGTCCGGATATACCCCTCATATCCCGGAGCAAATGATCCCATCCATTGGTCTTATGGACTCGGGATTACCATCGAGATGGCAGTGCAGGATGCCGCTTATTCGACGATGACCATTCTCCGTGCTAGGCATGCCCTATTGCTGAACACTGAGTTCTGTTACATGCCAGCTTCACTCCCCGGAGAAGAAGGCTACTACACTGGTCTGTATACTGATGCTGCTCATGAAGAGCCACTGCTTCAGACTACTGTTCAGATGTTGGAGGATAGGGACCGTGAGGTCCGTGCCCTCCGAATGGAGCTGTATAACACCCGAGCCGCTCACTGGACTACTTTGACACGGCTTGCACCTGCTGTGCACGCCGGATATCTGGACATGCGGGATTTGTATCCTGTGCGGACTCGTCTGCCTGATCGCATGGATTGGCGTGACGTTGGGGGTATTACACCTCCACGTGGGCGTCGGTTACCACCAGCATTGGGACCGAGACCACACCCATGCCCTTATGGTCCACAACCTTCGAGTGCTCGCGAGTTCCAAGATCCGTCTGTACCACTTCCAGGCTACGGTGGTAATCTTTACGAGGATTACTACGCGAATGTCTGAGCTAGTCCGTGGTAGTAGTAGTATTGTAATAGTTGTATTTCCACAGTCCTGCGTGTCTTGTGGAATATGACTAGTGTGAACTGAATTCCGGAGGTGTAGTTAAATAATGTATAGGAGCCTGGAATGCCTCTGATGGGATGTATCGTCTTTCACCGCAGTTGTACTTTAGCCTTGGCTTGTACTAAACTTTGTATGGTGTGTATGACCACTGGTGTATATATAGCAGTTCCTATATTACCATGTCGTACGGATGAACATCTCTGCATTCTGTGTCATCCATTACATTCTGCACTTCTATGTCAAATTTTGCCATCCTTGTCTAAACCGTTGTTTTGTTTTTCCTAGGATGGTCAACACTCGCAACACTCCTGCTGCTCAGGAGCAGGGTGAGGCTAGTGGGGCTAGAGATGGAAATCTGCCCCAGCCACCCTCCTTGGCGGAAGTTATGCTTGAAGCAGAACGGAACAAGAGAGAGACCAACCGTCTGCTGGAACGCATAGAGCAAAACACTGGGTTCCGTCAGAGGAATGACGTGGTGTCAATCCACGATTTTATCAAGATGTGTCCACCGAAGTTCCATCACTCTACTGAACCTCTGGATGCTGATGACTGGCTACGTAGTATCACCCACAAGCTACACTCTGCCCGTCTGGCCGAAGCTGACAAGGTTATCTACGCCGCCTACCATCTTGAGGGCCCTGCCAGTCTTTGGTGGGAAAATTTTGAAGCTATGCGTCCTGCTGGCCAAGTCACTACCTGGGTTGAGTTCAATGAGGCATTCCGTGAACATCACATTCCGGAAGGTCTCATGGATCGCAAGCGGGAGGAATTCTGCAATTTCACCCAGGGCCGTCTGACTGTGGATGGCTACAGTCGTGAGTTTGGTAATCTGGCACGCTATGCACCTGAGGAAGTATCCACCGATGCCAAGAAACAGGCGAGGTTCCGCAAGGGACTCAGCCCTGAACTTCGTCGTGATCTATGTCTGCACGAGTGCGCCTCTTTCCAGAAGTTGGTTAACAAGGCTATCAGTGTTGAGACAGGCCAGACCGACTTTGAGGCCACCCGCAAGCATACTCGAGACCTTGGTTCCTCATCCGGCTCTGGTTCTCACAAGCGCCGTGTATGGGTTCCTAACACTGCTCTGCCACCCAAGTATACACCGAGGCCATCCTATGAGGCGCCTCGTCCAACTCAACAGTTTGCACCTGCTAAGAACTATGGAGGTCCACCCTCCAACTTTGCTCCACGCACCACCACTGTGACATGTTTCAAGTGTGGAGAACCGGGACACTACATGCGTGATTGTCCCCAGAACCAGCCAGGAAAACCCGTCGGCCGTGGTAAGCCAACCGGCAAGGTGAACTATGTTAAGCCAATCCCCACTGCACGTGGTCATGTCAACTATGTTTCTGCTGAAGAAGCCTATGAGGATCCTAACGTCGTCCTTGGTACGCTTCTCGTAAACTGCCATCCGGCATCTATTCTTTTCGATACTGGAGCATCCCATTCGTTCATATCTGAAAGCTATGCTCGATCGCACAACATGACTTTTTGTGACATGCCTACTTCCATGGTTATTCAAACTCCTGGTTCAAAGTGGCAGACCTCTAGGGTAAGCCATGGAAATAAAATCCTTGTCGATAGACTTGTTTTCCATGCATCCTTAATCGCTCTCAAGTCCTCGGACATAAATATCATTTTGGGTATGGATTGGATGACAACCCATTACGCCAAAATTGACTGTTTTACTAGGACCGTTCAACTTACACACCCATCCGGCAAGATAGTCAATGTCTTGACTCGAATGGCTGAACGTCAGCTCTACTCTCTTAATGCCAGCCCTCTACCAGAACTCGAAGATATCCCGGTAGTCCGTGACTTTCCGGATGTTTTTCCAGAAGAACTGCCAGGAGTTCCACCTGACAGAGATGTCGAGTTCGTGATAGATCTTATTCCTGGAACTGTCCCAATCTCTAGGAGACCTTATAAGATGGCACCACTAGAATTAGCTGAGCTAAAGAAACAACTCGATGAGTCCTTGCAAAAGGGTTTCATCCGTCCTAGCTCTTCCCCTTGGGCTTGCCCCGTCCTCTTCGTCAAGAAGAAGGATGGAACGGAGCGGATGGTTGTAGATTACCGACCTGTCAATCTGGTCACCATAAAGAACAAGTATCCGCTTCCCAGGATCAACGACCTGTATGATCAGCTCGCTGGATCCTCAGTCTTCTCTAAGATGGATTTGAGGTTGGGCTACCATCAAATCAAAATCAAGAACGGGGACATTCCTACAACGGCTTTCGTTACTCGTTATGGCCAATACGAGTACACCGTCATGTCCTTCGGATTAACCAATGCCCCAGCTACCTTTTCTCGGTTAATGAATTCTATATTCATGGAGTACCTGGATAAATTCGTCGTGGTATACCTCGATGATATACTCATTTTCTCCAAGAACAAGGAAGATCATGCCGAGCATCTAAGGCTGGTATTGACGAAACTTCGAGAGCACCGCCTTTATGCCAAATTCTCTAAATGTGAATTTTGGTTGCCAGAAGTAACCTATCTAGGTCATGTAATCTCTGGCAAGGGTATTGCTATCAATCCCGAGCGAGTTCAAGCCGTCCTTGATTGGACTCCCCCTGAATCGGTCAAGCAAGTTAGGAGTTTTCTTGGCTTAGCGAGCTATTGCCGACGTTTCGTCGAGAAGTTCTCCAAGGTTGCTAAACCTCTAACCGAACTCCTCAAGAAAGATAAAAAGTTTGAGTGGACCCCACAGTGCGAGTCCAGTTTTCAGGAACTGAAAAGACGCCTGACATCTACACCTGTACTGGTACCACCAGATTTTTCCAAGGACTTTATAATCTATTGCGACGCCTCGCGACAAGGACTGGGTTGCATTCTCATGCAAGATCGTCAAGTGATTGCATACGCATCCCGACAGTTGCGTCCACATGAGGATAACTATCCTACTCATGATTTAGAGCTTGCAGCTGTAGTCCATGCACTCAAAACATGGCGACATTACCTTCTTGTTAAACGCTGTGAAATTTTCACTGATCACCAAAGCTTGAAATATATCTTCACCCAACCAGATCTAAATCTCAGACAAAGACGTTGGGTTGAGTTGCTCACCGACTACGATTTGGGAATCACTTATACTCCTGGAAAGGCCAATGTCATGGCTGATGCACTAAGTCGTAAGTCTTATTGTAACAATTTAATGTTACAACAAAATCAACCACTTCTCCACGAGGAATTTCGTAAGCTTAACCTTCACATTGTTTCTCGAGGATTCCTTTCCACCTTGGTGGCGAAACCTACCCTTTTGGATCAAATCATAGTTGCCCAGCGGTATGATAAAGGCATATCTCGGATCAAGGAGAACATCGCTAGCGGACTCGCTAGAAGTTTTTCTATGGATGATCGAGGTGTAGTGTACTTTGAGAACCGCTTGGTGGTGCCCAAGAAACCACAACTACGACAACTGATTCTCAAGGAGGCTCATGAATCTCCTCTCACGATTAATCCCGGTAGTACCAAAATGTATCAAGACCTACATCAAAGATTCTGGTGGACTAGGATGAAGAGAGAAATCGCTCAGTTCATTGCTAACTGCGACGTTTGTCGTCGAGTTAAAGCAGAGCATCAACGGCCTGCTGGCACCCTTCAACCTCTAGCTATTCCTGAATGGAAATGGGATAAAGTCGGTATGGACTTCATTACCGGGTTTCCCAGGTCCAGGAAAGGGAATAATGCTATCTTCGTCGTTATCGACCGCCTCTCTAAAGTAGCTCACTTCCTGCCTGTTCGGGAGAGTATTACCGCTAGCCAGCTAGCAGACTTATATATCTCTCGAATAGTATCACTACATGGTGTACCGTTGGAGATTAACTCAGACCGTGGAAGTCTTTTCACTTCACGATTTTGGGAAAGTTTCCAGAACGCTATGGAACTCATCTCTCTTTCAGTACTGCCTTCCATCCGCAGTCAAGTGGTCAAGTGGAACGAGTCAATCAAATTCTGGAAGACATGCTTCGAGCCTCTGTCATTTCTTTCGGTATGGAATGGGAAAAGTGTCTTCCATTTGCCGAATTCGCTTATAACAATAGTTATCAAGCCAGCTTGGGTAAAGCTCCCTTCAAAGTTCTATATGGACGAAGGTGTCGAACACCTCTTAACTGGTCAGAAACCGGCGAAAGACAATTCTTTGGCCCGGATATGATTCAGGAAGCAGAGGAACAAGTTCGCATCGTTCGTGAGAGATTGAAAACAGCCCAGTCTCGCCAAAAGAGCCAATATGATAGTTATCATAAGGCTGTGACTTTTGAAGTCGGTGATAAGGCTTACCTTCGGGTTACTCCTCTTAAGGGAACCCATCGCTTTGGTATCAAAGGTAAATTGGCCCCTCGTTTCATCGGTCCTTTTCGCATTCTTGCCAAACGAGGAGAAGTTGCCTACCAATTGGAACTACCTCCGCACCTCTCCAGAGTTCATGATGTTTTCCACGTTTCCCAACTCAGGCGTTGCTTCTCGGATCCTATCCGCGGAGTGGACCACGAAACGCTTGATCTCCAAGACAATCTCACATATCGAGAATACCCCATTCGTATTCTTGATCAAACTGAGCGCACCACTCGACGCCACAATATCAAGTTTCTCAAGGTTCAATGGTCACATCATTCCGAGAGTGAAGCCACTTGGGAAAGGGAGGATCGTCTTCGACTTGAGTACCCCACCCTCTTTCCGGAGGAACCCGAATCTCGGGACGCGATTCTTTTAAGTGGGGGTGAGTTGTCACATCCCTAGCTAACACTTGCATTAGGACCTGACTAGAGTGTGCATCATGTTTACTTTCAAAGAAACTTGAAATGGGATTAACAGAAACCCCAGCACCCCCTCCCCTAACAACTAGGGTTTGCTAAAATATTTTCCAATGTACCCAAAATGCCCTTCAAAATGTTCATCATTTCTGCCTTGGTCTTAAACCTCTGCCAAAAATGGTGCACAATTTTCTAGGACAATCTAGGGCTTTGGATTAATTCATATGGTAATTGAATTTGGGCATTTAAATACTAGTAAATATTTTAAATGCTCAAATAATTATGAACTATAATGTTTCCTACTGTTCATATTATATACAGCAGGTATGACAAGTGTCATGAGTTATAAAAATGTTTAGGCATTTTTATTAATTGAACAAAGCTGCAAAAGAAATGTAACAGAATAGAAAATAGGAAAAGGAAAATAGGAAGAAGTACTTACCTCGGCCCAGCCCTGTAGCAAGCCGGCCCAGCCCACCAGCCCTCCTCCTGTCGTCTTCCTCCTCGCGCCAGAAGGACGCGCGCGTGGCCGCCGCGCGCCGGCACGCGCCCGGCCACCTCCAGGCTGCTTGCCTGCCTCCCCGATGGCCTGGATGACTCCACGAGTCGACACGCAGCTGCCCCGACCGCTCTCACTTCTCCCCCTCGTCTCCTTCGCCCTCCCCTGGCTCTTTCTTCTCCATCACCGAGCCGCCGTCGCCGCCGCTCGCCGTAGCCGCACTCAGAGCCACCCCCTCACCCCGTGAGTGTGCCCAGAGGATCCGCCGCGTCGTCCTCTTCCTCCTCGCTGAGCCACGAGCCACCGGAAGCCCTGCAACGACCCCACGCTGTCGTCCCCTTCCTCGGATCGCCGGAGTACCTCGCCGCCATTACGAAGCTACAGCGCGTCCCCGACCCCGCCGTCGAGCTCATTAGCACCGCAGTGAGCTTCTACGTCGAACCCCTCCTTCCTCCATTCCTTTTGCACCGTGTAGCCGCCGTTCTGTTGATCACCAAAACGCACCGCCGCCATGCTCGCCGCCGACGATGCTCCGGTGACCTTTTGGTCACGGGCACCCATCCATCGCACTCACCGCAGCCCGTAGATGCGAACGGTGCTACGCACGCATCGCCTAGGCACCTGCAGCCGCATCCCCACACACGCCCGACGCCGGTCGCCGCCGTCGAGCTTGTTGCCGTCGACTCCGGCCACCCCAGGTCCGGCGACCACCTCCATCCGATGCGGAAGAGCAAGAGCTCTCCAACGCACCCAACCACAACTCGAACCGTGCACCACAGACGTTTTCCGAGGCACGCCGCCGCGTTTGGCCTCGCCGGCGGCTAAACGCCGGCGAGTTTGACCTGTTTTGACCACGGGTTTGACCCCCTGGGTCAATGACATGTGGGCCCTGCCCGCAAGTCAAACTCAGTTTAGGTGTTAAGTTAATTTTAATTAGTTAATTAGTTTAGTCACTGACATGTGGGCCCTGGCCCCACTGACAGCTAATTAGTTTTAGTTAACTCTAATTAACTCAGTTAATTAGCTGTGACACTGACATGTGGGACCCACTGGTCAGGTTTGACCTAGACTGGCCCTGTTGACTGGCTGACGTCAGCATGATGTCATGCTGACGCAGTAAAGGTTTTTCTGGGATTTTTAGATTTAAATTAATTCAGGAAATTCCAGAGAATACCCAAAAACTTCTAAAAATCATATAAAATCAACCATAGCTCAGATGGAAAAGATTTATATATGAAAAATGATCAGAAAAATCCAATCTATCTAATGGCACTGGTTTCATGCATGTTTGAACAAGTTAACTTGCTGTATATATAAAAAACATGATAATGCACTTATTCAAATACTAGTTTGAACTTCAATTTGAATCCTTGGTTCAAATAGGTTCAAACCCCTCTGGTCTTAGTTGCATTAGCCAACACACATGCATCTTGCCATGTCATAAACATGCATCATATTGTTGCATTTGTTTGTTAATGATTGTATCATCGGTATTTCCTGTGTTAGGTCCTGCTCCCGAGTATACTGCTGCGTATCCAGTTGAAGAGCAGTACCCGACAGCTACCTTGTCAGGCAAGCAATCATTGATCATTCCGATACAAACCCAATCTTCTCGCTTCTGCTCTCTTTTACGGCATTAAGGCAACAGCGCGTGAACTGCTACTTGCTGCGGTAGTTGAACCCTATTCCCTTGCATGACCTGTCATTGCCACAGTAAATAGTTGAAACCCACTAGCATGTGTAGGAGTTGATTGAGCCATGTGATGTGTGATCCACCATGCTATTTGCTTATGTTGCCTGCTATGCTTAGAGTTGTGTCTGGTCTGGTTCATCTGGGTGATGGATCAGAGTGAAATGATCTTACCAATAAGAGAAGGAAGTGTGGAATACTTTTGGTAAAGGTATCGATGAAAGGCCATGTAGGAGTACATGGTGGGTTGTTTCATTGGAATCGTCCATAGGACCCGAGATCTGTATGTGTGGTTCAAGTTACAGCTACTACCATGCATTGGGATCCTTAATTGACCCTCTCGGCTTATTAATTACCCCTGATCTCTGTCCAGGAGTTGCAACTAGTTTCTGGTGTTTATAGCTTACTGGAGGTCGTGCACAACGCTGACCCTCGGGGTGGGTTGTGATGCGACAGGTACGTGGCACGGTGTACCGGTTGCCCGTTTGGTGACTCGGGAACCCTGTACACATCGTTTGGGGCCGTGAGCGACACCCCGGCCGGATCTCCCCACGGATGGAACCCAAATAGGCGATAAACCTGGACGAGAGACTTGTGTAGTTAGTCAGGTCGTGGCCGACACCCTCGCTGGGCTTCCGCTTGAAGGTTGCCGAGTACACGCCGAGTAAACGGCGATAAGCGGTGGAAGCGTGTGTGAAGAAGTACACCCCTGCAGGGTTATCAAACTATTCGAATAGCCGTTGTTCGCGGTACGAACTACTTGGTTACTCTTACAGTTCATAGACAAGTTGATGGATACTACTAAAAGCCTCAAGATAAGCGTGAGTGCCGTGGATGGCCCTTCCGTAGGATAACGGAAGAGGATCCTCGGTAGTGTATTGATGTGGTGACTAGAGGACTCGTGTTCGTAATAACATCTTGCAATCTGTTGGAAGTTGTAGTATAGGTTAGCCAAGGTCAAAGCTGGCATTCTGCTATAAACTCCACTACCCCCTTTGATAATGTTGCATGTATGATAGGTTCTGTGGTAAGACTTGCTGAGTACCTTTGTACTCATGTTTGCTTAATAACTGTTGCAGAGGAGAACCCTGCCCCTGCTGATGGGTTCTACATAGACGTTGACGTCGACGAGTAGCTTGACACCCAGACGGTGATCTGGAGCTTGTGAAGGGCCTTGTAGATAGTCAGGCTACACCAAGCCTGTTTTATTTTCTAAGTTGTCTGTACTCAGACATGTAGCTTCCGCTTGTGCTTGTATGACTGTATGACTTGAGTGTTGGGTCATGTGACCCCTACCTGTATGACTATGTTATGTATGGCTCTTGGAGCCTTTTAAATAAAGTACTTTGAGTCTTAGAGTTCTGTTGTGATGCAATGTTGTATTTGCACATATTGAGCATATTGCGTGTATGATTGAAATGCTTGGTATGTGTGGGATCCGACACCTAGTTGTTTTCCTTTGGTAGCCTATCTTACAGGGAAATGCCTCCTAGTGATTCCAATGAGCCTTGGTAGCTTGCTACTGCTCGGAACACGTAGGCTGGCCGGCATGTGTCCTTCTTCGTTCCTGTGTCTGTCCCTTAGGGGAAATGTCACGCGTTGTTCCTTTAAGTCCATGTAGCTTGCTACGACTTGGGTTCATACGTTGATGACCGACACGTTCGTTGCTGGGTCATGGATGCCTGTCTCTGTAATTTAGTGCCACTTTTGGATTATAACTAGCCATGTCGGCCCGGGTTCTATGTCATATGGATGCTAGCGACACTATCATATACGTGTGCCAAAATGCGCAAACGGTCCCGGGCCAGGTAAGGTGGCACCCGTGGGGTTACCGTGCGTGAGGCCGCAAAGTGATATGACGTGTTACAGCTAGATCGGTGTGACTTAGGATCGGGGTCCTGACACAACGCCACCATCGTCGCCATCCTCAAGCTCGGGTTTCGCCGAACGCCGTCGTATATTCGCCGCCTGCTGCACTTCCCCGATCCCACCGAGCTGCCCTTCGACCTCGCAGTGAGCTCCTCCGCCGTCCCCCCTGTCCCCGTGGCCTGCAACTCGCCGTAGCCATCGCCCCCTTTCTTACCGTAGCCGCCGCCGCACGGGCTCGTCGCCGGCGAAGCCTCGGTGACCATTTGGTCCCGCGTGTACGTCCGTTGCACTCGCAACGTTCCGTAGAGCAGCGCTAGCGCGACAATCAGCCCGTTTGCGAGCCGTAGTGCTAACCCCGCGCCCACCGGAGCTCCGGCGCCGCCCCGCTCGTCGGTGCGGTCGATTTCGACCACCCCGCGGCCTCTCGTCCGGTCCTTTGGATGCGGACGAGCAAGGGCTACTCCCCGGAGCCCTTAGCTCGCCAAACCACCAACCGTAGCTCAAATCCGAGCCGAGCCGCCGTCGTTTGGGTCGCCGCCGGCAAGACTCCGGCGTGCTGACGTGGCACCATTAGTTTAGGGACTAATCTCGTTTAGTGAGTGCCCCTGTCAATGACATACGGGCCCCACTGCCTAACTAACCACGGCTTTATTTCTGTTTAGCTCTAATTAACCACAGGGACCCCACGTGCCAGTTTTGACTTTGCTCAAGTCAACATTGACTGGTCCCACCTGTCATCCACACAAACCAGCCCAGAGTCACTGACCAGTGGGACCCACTGGTCAAGTTTGACTTGGACCAGCCTCTGTTGACTGCTGACATCATAGTGACGTCATGCTGATGCAATAAGTGTTTTCTGGAATTTTAAATAAATCAGAAATGATTTATTTATTTCAGAAAATATTCAAAACTTCTAAAAATCATATAAAATCAACCGTAGCTCAGATGAAAATAATTAATATATAAAAAATGATCAGAAAAATTCAAGGAATCTGTTTATGGCGTTTTCATGCATGTTTGAACAAGTTAAACCTGCTGATCAGGTCAAATCAATTAAATGGCATTTAAATAATCACATATGGAGTTTGAATTTGAACCTTTGGTTCAAACCAACTTCATTTAATATGGTTGCTAGTTGCATTAGCTCAATCAACAGCATATTGCCATGTCATGATCATGCATCATATTGTCGCATTGCATTGATTGTGTTCTCTCTTGTTTGCCGGTGTTTGCCCCCTTTCAGTAGACGTGTTCCGACGATGTGATCGATGACACCGATGAAGAGCTATTAATATCTTCAGAAGTGCCGGCAAGCAGAACCCCCTTTTTCATTCCGATACAATCCCACTCTCTCGCTCCTGCTCTCCTTTACTGCATTAGGACAACAACGATTGAACTGCTTTTTGCTGCGGTAGCTGAACCCCTTTCCTCTACATGACCTGTCATTGCCACAGTAAATAGTTGAAACCCACTAGCATGAGTAGGAGTTGTTTGAGCCATGTTGTGCCTACTCATTCATGCTTTCTGGTTATGCCTGCTATTGCTTAGAGTTGTGTCAGGTCTGATTCATCGGGGATGAATTGGAATGTGGTGAACATGTCCTACTGTTGGGCGTAGATCCATCTGTCGAGGTGGGCTTGGGAACCCTGCGCACATCATTTGGGGCCGTGAGCGACACCCCGGCCGGATCTCCCCACGGATGGAACCCGAATAGGCGATAAACCTGGACGAGAGACTTGTGTGGTTAGTCAGGTCGTGGCCGACACCCTCGCCAGGCTTTCGCTTGAAGGTTGCCGAGATACACGACGTGTACATGGCGGTAAGTGGCGAGAGCGTGTGTGAAGAAGTACACCCCTGCAGGGTTAACATGATCTATTCGAATAGCCGGGTCCGCGGTTATGGACTTCTTGGATGCTTACGTGGTACATAGACAAGTGAAAGTGGGTACTCTAAAATACTCAAGACAAGTGTGAGTGCTATGGATGGCCTTCTCGTAGGTAGACGGGAATGGATCCATAGTGGTGTATTGATTGGTGAATATGTGGACTCGTGTGCGCCACCTCAAAAGAGTTACTTGCAGTCGTAGTTCAGGATAGCCACCGAGTCAAAGCTGGCTTGCTGCAGTCAAACTCCACCACCCCTTTGTTGATACTGTTGCATATGTAGTTAGTTCTCATGTAAGTCTTGCTGAGTACCTTTGTACTCACGTTTGCTTAATTTATGTTTTGCAGAGAGACTTCAGTCTCACTAGTGGTTCCGCGTGGACTTCGACGTTTAGCTTGTTACCTCAGCTACGGTCTTGTGCCCTTGGGAGGGTCTTGTAGATAGTCAGGCTTCTCAGCCATTTTCCATTTGTAGTTGTCTGTACTCAGACATGTTATGCTTCCGTTGCCTGTATGCTCTGTATGTTGGGTCATGTGACCTCTGTTTTGTAAATAATGCTATGATGGCTCTTCTGGGCCTTTATCTATATGAGTTGTTGAGTTATGTTGTGATGCCATGTTGTATAGCACATACTTGCATGTTATGCGTACGTGTAATGTGTATTGCTATGTGTGGGATCCGACACCTAGTTGTTTACCTTTGGTAGCCTATCTTACAGGGAAATGTCTCCTAGTGCTTCCACTGAGCCTTGGTAGCTTGCTACTGCTCCGGAACACTTAGGCTGGCCGGCATGTGTCCTTCTTCGTTCCTGTGTCTGTCCCTTAGGGGAAATGTCACGCGTTGTTCCTTAAGTCCTTGTAGCTTGCTACGACTTTGGTTCATACGTTGATGACCGACACGTTCGTTGCTGGGTCATGTATGCCTGTCTCTGTAATTTTGTGCCACTTTTGGTTTATAACTGGTCATGTCGGCCCGGGTTCTCTGTCATATGGATGCTAGCGACACTACCATATACGTGTGCCAAAATGCGCAAACGGTCCCAGGCAAGGTAAGGTGGCACCCGTAGGGATACCGTGCGTGAGGCCGCAAAGTGATATGATGTGTTACAGGCTAGACCTGTGTGACTTAGGATCGGGGTCCCGACAGCTTTGGTATCAGAGCCTGACTGCCTGTAGGATTAGTAAGCCAAACTGGTCGAAGTTGTGTCTAGAAATTCTTTAGTTATATAAGGGAATTGATTGTGGAAGGGAACGTAAGGCTCTTTTTACTCCTTTGCCCTATGCCCTTCTGATCTGAGTCACCTTCTTCTTTCTACGGGGATTAAGAACTAGGCTTTCTCTTCTGCCTATCAGGATCACGTTAATTGTGGATTCAACTCTCAGTTCAGTTTATTCTACTTCTGTGTGTTGAACTGTTGATCTCAGAACCTTGACATTATGATGTTGAGTGGTTATGCTATCCTTGTGCATGAGTCTCAACAGTATTTTCGAGCATTTACAGCCGTTATGCTGTCCGAGTCATCCCAGGTCTCTAAACAATCTGATGCATTTGTAAATCATTCCTCCCTGTTCTGAATGTCCTTTCAGGCCAGATTAACCACACTAGTCGGTGTGTTAAGGTACTCCGTAGCCTCGACATTTGTGTTGGAACTATTATTATGACCCTAGGTGTCTTAGAAGATCACCCAGTAATCTAGCAATGCTTTATATTCCCAGTGTGATAATTCTGTCCGTCAATCTCGAAAGCATCCCGTGATGCCATTTAGTTAGTAGGCCTTCTATCTTTGGGTTCTTGAACCCAAGATTCATTCTACCTACTTCATGTTGGTAGTATTTGCTTGTCCCTTTAGGATACTAGTAACCTTGTGATAGTCCTCGAGGTCCGTGGTATGTCATTCTTCCAATACCATGAACCGTTATGGCAGAAGTTCTCCCGAACCAAAAGATCACAACCAGAGTGCTCTTGATGAGTTCTCCATTCCACATTGTGGTTCTGCCAATTCTACCTTTCTGCATGGGTTATCCGGAAGAAATATGTTGAACTCGTTCGACATGCTAGTCTATGCATCCACAACTCGGAAAGTTATATGTTCCTTTGAGTTGTCCCTTTTTAGTTGTATTCTGACTTTCGTCTATCAGTTGATAGTCAGGAGTAGTTGTGCATTTGTGTTCATCGATGCCTTTTACTCTTGTGGTCCGTCAAGCCATTCTATTCCGGAATGACTAGGAGAAACAAACTCCAGTACCTTATCCATATCTAGGATTGGGTCAAAGCAATTGTACTCCACAGGTCAAAATAACATTCCAACTTTTGTTCTGTTCTAACTAGGAGTATTACCATCTTTATATCAAGAATGTCATGGGAATGGCACAACCTCCTACGAACCCTTGATACAGTGATACCTCTCGCCATCGTCGTTTATTCCTCGGTCTCCGTGTTGTTGTAACCGGAATACCGACAAATGAACCATGATGTGTGAATCAATACCCCTAGCAACCTCGTTGCTTGGTAGTTAAAGGACAACAATTTCATTCTTACTGTGTTGGTTACTAAATCGCCATTCTAAGATTGATCGTGCTACCTAGTCCATTTATCTGGTGCACTCTTTGATCAATGAGTTAGGATTGCGTAAATCCCTCACTCTGGTGATCATATCATCTCGCCCTGAAAAGCAAGATTGTTTGTAAGCTTAATAACATATCGGTGGCTCGTGATTTTCCGATTATCTTCTCAGAAATATTTCCAGGTTGTCCCCTGACCGCTATGTTGAGCTCGTGATCAAGTTGGTTTCTTATAACCACCACTTCTCTAAGAATCTGTGTTGGATACCCCGAACTAGTTGGTTAAGCTAAACAATAACTTGGAGGAAGATAAAAGCTTAACCGACATAGCTCACTCCAAAGGGATATCTTGTGTGTGTATTGAAGATAGACGATATCTTCTTCAGTTGATCCCCATGATCATTTGTGGATCTATTGTCTTGTCTAAACTTTGATTTGAGTATGGGTTATCGTCAAGTCAAATCAGAACCAACGATATTCTTAATGTTGTCTTACTCATGGTTGTTCCCTTGAGCATACACCATTATATCTTTTGGGTCTGACCAATGCTATCACTTTGTTCACATTCTCATGGAATTCCATCTATATGGAAACCTGGATGAGTTATTGTTGAGCCCATCGACAACATCCTTATCTTCTCCATGATTTCGTTGAACCTCCAGCTAGTGTTGGAAACTTTTATAAGAGTTATCTTCATGTCCTGTTCATGAAGTATATGTTTGGTGCAAGAAGTGACTTTCTCCCAGTTCACGTGCATTAGGTGCAAGTTGTCGCCATGAATTCAAGAAAGTTAGTTTTGCTTCCTCCGGAATCATTCCAAGTCAGTCATGCACGTGCGAAGTATGCTATGGCTTGAGAGATTAGCTGCCTCCATCCTATTGGTATTTCCTAGCACACCAAGCCACCGACTGATTTGTTCAAGGAGAATAAGTGCCTTCTTAAGAATCATGACTTATGCTAGGACTTTGATATCCTCGATGATGGTTCCCCACCTGAACTCGGTAGTGTTTTATTATAAGACTACTACGTGGTCATGCTTGTCCGCGACAGCATGTTCACATGTGTGTAGTAGAACCAGCTCGTGTTTTGGAGCTTACTATCGCAGTTCATTTCCTGAGAATCTCGCAACGTCGTCTCGTCGATTTGGGTTGCAAACTTTCTTTTTCCTCCCTAGACTTGATGAGTCTGGAATTTCCTGACACCAGCCAGATCTGAATCTCAGGCAGATATGATGGTTGGAGCATTTTCCAAGAACTATAATATTGGTCTCTCGATAACCGGTAAAGTGGATGTCGTGGCCAACACATCCAGCCGGAAGACCTATTGTTGTAGTATCGTGATTGAAGAAGTTGGCCACCTTCCCCATAAGGATTTCATAGGATTTACTTCCTAGGTGCTTCTTATGGATTCTTGTGCTTCCGAAGTCCGACCTTATACTTGTCGTTCTAGGTACCAAACCATTTTAATAAATGGATTGCACTAGCACGTCAAGGAGAACATTAGAAGCGGAGTGCTAAATGTCTCTCGGTCAATCATCCAGATTTTGCCCCTTGACTCCGCTAAGGTGAAATCTGAGAAAGTGTTATCTTCCTTTGCATCTGCATCGTCCATCGTTGTTCATCATGGTAGTATGTGGTGTTGCCAGGATCCTTGACACGGATATTGGTAAAACCTTGATGAATATGGGAATGCTCAAGTTCTTGAGAGCACGCACAAGCACCAGGCGTTATCACTGGCACTAACCGGGATTGCTCCCAGTGTTCTTGGTTATGCTATAACCCCTCAAGAGTAGATTTACTCTCTACTATTGGGATTCACCCCAGTTACCAGAATCATTCCCAGCATTTGCATTTTGTTTCCAGCTTGCACCGTCAATGTGTCGTTTTACCCTGGGTTCCGTCCATTTCCAATGATAAGAAAAATCATCCCTGGTGTTGTCTTCAACAAGGTAGTCCACATCATCCATTCTGGCCCGAGAATGTCTTTCTTACGGACTCTATCAAAGGATCGATTGTGATCCGCCTCAGGCTGGTATAGGGAATTTCAATGATCTCTATATCAAAAGTAATTCTATTTGCCACTTAAGGGATAGTTCTACGAGTCACCTCCTCTAAGGTGCCCCGTCTGGTGACATCGATCACCATCTTCCTTAGGTGTGGAATTGGTTGCCTTCCAAGTGAACCTTCATCATCTGTTTCACTCTATCCCTCCAGATGTGTGTTCCGTGTCTTAGCTCAAGAGATGTTTCAATGTCTCACTCCTTGAGTTGATCTTGAGTTCCTCGATCTTCGGGAAGATCGATTCCTACAGAGTTTGTCTCCGTTATCATCTGGTTGGATAAAGATCTCAAAGCAAGGATGACAAGATCAACATGATGCAATGAATCAACATCTCCGAGAAGGAAAATTGGATCGTGAAGATTGTGTTAGTTAGTGTCCCCTTTGATTTCATATCTCACGTCTTGAATCTCGGGACAAGATTCTTGTTTTAGTGGGGGTGAGTTGTCACATCCCTAGATCAACCCCTGTGGTCTTTGCCTGATCATCATGTCATCATGTTTAAATTTTTGCTAAACTTGAATTGGGGAATGATCAAACCCTAGCACCAAAAGAATTCAACTAGGTTCAACCTAAAAATATTTTATTTGACCAAAATGCCTTCATCAATGTTTGATAATTTTGGCAAGGCTTTGAGACCAAACCAAAAATAGTGAACATTTTTGAGGAATATTTTGGGCACAGATTTAAATCATACCATATTTGCATTTGGGCATTTAAATTTTATATATTATTTTAAATGCTCAAATAATCATAAACTAAAATGTTAACTGTTGGTTTTATTCTAAACAGTAGCCATGCTTAGTTTCATGATTTTTGGTAATGCTCTGGCATTTTTACTAAAGCCAAAACAAATATCAAAAAAATAGAAAACAGTAATTAAAATAGAAAACACAGAGAGAGAGGAACTACCTGGGCCGTTACCTGTTCAGCCTAGTGGCCCAGCACTGTTGGCCCAGCCCACTCCTGTAGAGGCCCAGCCCAGCACTGCCTCCTTCAACCTCGTGCCAGAAGGCACGAGGGCGTGTGCCCGCGGCGCGCCAGCACGCGCACGGCCACCGACGGCCACCTCCTGCTTGCCGCTTCGCCCTGGACGTCTCTGGCGTCTCCACGCACCCCCCGGACCCCTCTCACTCTCTTTCCGTGTCTCTCCCCTCCTCTGCTCTCTCCCTCGTCCCCTCCCACCATGGCCGAAGCCGCCGCGGCCGCGCCGGAGAGCACGACCATGGCCACAGCCCTCCCCACGCCCCCGCAATGTGACCACGAGCTCCGCTCCGTCCTCCACTTCATCCTCGCCGAGTAACGCACCGCGGAAGTGCCTGCAACGCCACCATCGTCGCCATCCTCAAGCTCGGGTTTCGCCGAACGCCGTCGTTGATTCGCCGCCTGCTGCACTTCCCCGAGCCCACCGAGCTGCGCTTCGACCTCGCAGTGAGCTCCTCCGCCGTTCCCCCTGTCCCCGTGGCCTGCAACTCGCCGTAGCCGTCGCCCCCTTTCTTACCGTAGCCGCCGCCGCACGGGCTCGTCGCCGGCGAAGCCTCGGTGACCATTTGGTCCCGCGTGTACGTCCGTTGCACTCGCAACGTTCCGTAGAGCAGCGCTAGCGCGAGAATCAGCCCGTTTGCGAGCCGTAGCGCTAACCCCGCGCCCACCGGAGCTCCGGCGCCGCCACGCTCGTCGGTGCGGTCGATTCCGACCACCCCGCGGCCTCTCGTCCGGTCCTTTGGATGCGGACGAGCTAGAGCTACTCCCCGGAGCCCTTAGCTCGCCAAACCACCAACCGTAGCTCAAATCCGAGCCGAGCCGCCGTCGTTTGGGTCGCCACCGGCAAGACTCCGGCGTGCTGACGTGGCACCATTAGTTTAGGGACTAATCTCGTTTAGTTAGTGCCCCTGTCAATGACATACGGGCCCCACTCCCTAACTAACCACGGCTTTATTTCTGTTTAGCTCTAATTAACTACAGGGACCCCACGTGCCAGTTTTGACTTTGCTCAAGTCAACATTGACTGGTCCCACCTGTCATCCACACAAACCAGCCCAGAGTCACTGACCAGTGGGACCCACTGGTCAGGTTTGACCTGGACCAGCCTCTGTTGACTGCTGACATCACAGTGACGTCATGCTGACGCAATAAGTGTTTTCTGGAATTTTAAATAAATCAGAAATGATTTATTTATTTCAGAAAATATTCAAAACTTCTAAAAATCATATAAAATCAACCGTAGCTCAGATGAAAATAATTTATATATGAAAAATGATCACAAAAATTCAAGGAATCTGTTTATGGCATTTTCATGCATGTTTGAACAAGTTAAACCTGCTGATCAGGTCAAATCAATTAAAAGGCATTTAAATAATCACATATGGAGTTTGAATTTGAACCTTTGGTTCAAACCAACTTCATTTAATATGGTTGCTAGTTGCATTAGCTCAATCAACAGCATATTGCCATGCCATGATCATGCATCATATTGTCGCATTGCATTGATTGTGTTCTCTCTTGTTTGCCGGTGTTTGCCCCCTTTCAGTAGACGTGTTCCGACGATGTGATCGATGACACCGATGAAGAGCTATTAATATCTTCAGAAGTGCCAGGCAAGCAGAACCCCCTTGTTCATTCCGATACAATCCCACTCTCCCGCTCCTTCTCTCCTTTACTGCATTAGGACAACAACGATTGAACTGCTTTTTGCTGCGGTAGCTGAACCCCTTTCCTCTGCATGACCTGTCATTGCCACAGTAAATAGTTGAAACCCACTAGCATGAGTAGGAGTTGTTTGAGCCATGTTGTGCCTACTCATTCATGCTTTCTGGTTATGCCTGCTATTGCTTAGAGTTGTGTCAGGTCTGATTCATCGGGGATGAATTGGAATGTGGTGAACATGTCCTACTGTGTGTGAGCTAAGTGTGTGAACACGATTTGGCAAAGGTAGCGGTGAGAGGCCATGTAGGAGTACATGGTGGGTTGTCTCACTGGAACCGTCCTTAAGAACTGAGTTCTGTGTAAGTTGTCCAATGACAAAGCTACTACCACACATTGGAATGCTTAAGTGCCCCTCTCGACTTATTAATCAACTCGATCTCTGTCCAGGAGTTGCAACTAGTTTCTGGTGTTTGTAGGTAGTGTTAGTAGTCTACCAAGTGGCACACGGTACATGTGGGCTTGGGGCAGACTAGGCACCGTGGCACGGTGTACCAAGCGTAGATCCATCCGTCGAGGTGGGCTTGGGAACCCTGCACACATCATTTGGGGCCGTGAGCGACACCCCGGCCGGATCCCCCCACGGATGGAACCCGAATAGGCGATAAACCTGGACGAGAGACTTGTGTGTTTAGTCAGGTCGTGGCCGACACCCTCGCCAGGCTTCCGCTTGAAGGTTGCCGAGATACACGACGTGTACATGGCGGTAAGTGGCGAGAGCGTGTGTGAAGAAGTACACCCCTGCAGGGTTAACATGATCTATTCGAATAGCCGGGTCCGCGGTTATGGACTTCTTGGATGCTTACGTGGTACATAGACAAGTGAAAGCAGATACTCTAAAATACTCAAGACAAGTGTGAGTGCTATGGATGGCCTTCTCGTAGGTAGACGGGAATGGATCCATAGTGGTGTATTGATTGGTGAATATGTGGACTCATGTGCGCCACCTCAAAAGAGTTACTTGCAGTCGTAGTTCAGGATAGCCACCGAGTCAAAGCTGGCTTGCTGCAGTCAAACTCCACCACCCCTTTGTTGATACTGTTGCGTATGTAGTTAGTTCTCATGTAAGTCTTGCTGAGTACCTTTGTACTCACGTTTGCTTAATTTATGTTTTGCAGAGAGACTTCAGTCTCACTAGTGGTTCCACGTGGACTTCGGCGTTTAGCTTGTTACCTCAGCTACGGTCTTGCGCCCTTGGGAGGGTCTTGTAGATAGTCAGGCTTCTCAGCCTTTTTCCATTTGTAGTTGTCTGTACTCAGACATGTTATGCTTCCGTTGCCTGTATGCTCTGTATGTTGGGTCATGTGACCTCTGTTTGTAATAAATGCTATGATGGCTCTTCTGGGCCTTTATCTATATGAGTTGTTGAGTTATGTTGTGATGCCATGTTGTACAGCACATACTTGCATGTTATGCGTACGTGTAATGTGTATTGCTATGTGTGGGATCCGACACTTAGTTGTTTACCTTTGGTAGCCTATCTTACAGGGAAATGTCTCCTAGTGCTTCCATTGAGCCTTGGTAGCTTGCTACTGCTCCAGAACACTTAGGCTGGCCGGCATGTGACCTTCTTCGTTCCTGTGTCTGTCCCTTAGGGGAAATGTCACGCGTTGTTCCTTAAGTCCTTGTAGCTTGCTACGACTTGGGTTCATACGTTGATGACCGACACGTTCGTTGCTGGGTCATGTATGCCTGTCTCTGTAATTTAGTGCCACTTTTGGTTTATAACTGGTCATGTCGGCCCGGGTTCTCTGTCATATGGATGCTAGCGACACTACCATATATGTGTGCCAAAATGCGCAAACGGTCCCGGGCCAGGTAAGGTGGCACCCGTGGGGATACCGTGCATGAGGCCGTAAAGTGATATGATATGTTACAGGCTAGACCTTTGTGACTTAGGATCGGGGTCCCGACAATAGCATAAAACCACATTTGCATAGCATAATATAGGATGAGCAAATCAAAAGTGCAAACTTGCCTTGAACGTTCTCGAAGTACTCTAACGATCAACTGCGATCCGCTTCACACTCCAGACAAACTATACGATAACAAAGACATCGATAAATAAACCATATTCAACATAACACCCCAATATAGTCAACAATAGGGAATTCAAATAAAACTTAAACAACAGAACATCAGTAGGTATATATCATCTTCATGCTAGTAGGATCACAATGCAAAAAAATTAACTAATTTGGATCTACGGTTTGAAAGATATGGCCTCCGGAAGATTGAATTCAAATTTGATCAAATTCAAATTTAAATAGTTCAAACATGTGAAATTTTGGTTCTACTGTATTCTCCTGGTCTCTACGAGTACGCAGGAAAAAGAATCGATGAATTTGGAGTTATAGGCTAAAAGATATACTACCTAATTGAAGATTTAGGTGAAAATCTAAAACTAAAACAAAACAACAGAAATCTCCTGAACTGTGCACGCGGTTACTATTGCAGATCCTGTAGTTCGCCATGTGTCAACATCCGATTGGCCGAAGCCGTTGCAATGCGCCTGCGTGCTCACCTTGAGCAGAGGAAGACGGCGGTGGTGACAAGTGGCGGAGGTGGTGGTGGTGTTCGATGGCGACGAGGTACCCTCTAGCGGCGGTGGCGAAGTGAACTCCGGCAAAGTCGTGGAGGGTGTTGTAGCACGGGAAGCGGTGGTGCTCTCCTCGGCGTCTACTTCTGCCGTTTCAACTCCGGCGAGTGCTGTGTGGGCTCGATCTTGGCTTCTGGGTCGGCAGTATTGGCCGGAGATGGAGCTCGGCGGTGGAGATCGGAGAGGCCCGTTCGCTCGATCCTCGGGACGACCTCGAGCACAGTTTACGGGAATCGGACGAGGAGAGCACGGAGAGTCTATCTGTGTCCATAGATTGGATCAAGGGGCTCGGGTTCACGCAAATCACGCGGACCTTGATCTGGTTCGGTGCAGCAGTTGTGTTCGAGCAGGAGTCCGGGCGGAGGTGGAAGATGACGAGAGGGCCAGGGGCGTCAGCGGGAGTAGAAGAAAGAAAAAAAAACAAAAGAATAACCGGTGGGGTGGGCTGCGCTGAGCGGAAATGGGCCGCCGACCTGCTGCGGTCGCGGCGCTGCGCGCGCGGGCGAGGAACAGCTGCGCCGCTGTGCAGCTCGACTCCACAGTGCGCCAGTTGTATTTTTTTAAACCTAGCTACATAAATTAAAATAAAGCTAAATAAATAGTAGGTTAAGTCCTGGAAAAATACCATAACATACAATAAAACACAAATGCTATTTTACAAAATAGTGAACATTTTTACAACAAAAACACACAACAACAAAAATGTTTTATGCAATACAAGCATATAAAGATTATCCAAAAAAACTAAAAAATATTTCAAATAATATTCTAATTGTTTTCAAACTATAATTAACAGGGAAGAAGTCATGTTTTTATTTTCTCAATATTTTTCCTTGAGTTGAAAAGGATTTGGAATATTTGCAAAATAAAAGTATGAGTCCAATGAGTATTCGGGAAAGTACTTTTATTTCCTCTCGTTAGAATATCACATAGACTCCGAAAAATTCAAATATGCATAGAAATCATGATGATAAATACTGATCCTATTAACATACGAAATTTGAAAATATTGGATGTTACAAATCTAATCTCCTTAGAAAGAATCTCGTCCTCGGGATTCTAGTTGCCTAGCAAAGGTTAAAGATGGGTACTTTATATTATCCATATTCCAAAGTATCGAGGCTGACTCATTGCATATTTCCAAATATCCCTTGACATAACTAAATATGATTCATCAATGCAAGAACGGTCACAATACTTGATCTTAATTAAGAATCTTACCAAAGACTGATGCATTATCTGGTCTTCCTACCCTCGGGTGATTCACATGTACACTCTCGAAGTGATAAATCTCCTTCTCTCTAGAATCCCCACTATCATAATTGATGTTCTTTAATAGATGATAGTTGTTTGAATAATGCCCTACCTCTCTGCACTTGTAGCAAAGTAACTGACTGATATCCTTCTTGGTGGGCGTTGAAAGGTCATGGTTGTTGTTGTTGCCATCCCTCTGGCTTCCGTGGTTGTGTCCATCATCGTTCTGATGATTATGTCCATCGTGTTTATGATGATTATGACCATTATAATTGTCCACATCAGAATCATAGTACCCAGAAGATGCTAACGAATTACGGTGCTTCCGTTGTCCTCCAGAGTTGAACTCTGTGTCACTTGCCTTCCTCTTGCGGCTCTCCACCTATTGAAACTTGCCTTCAAGTACAATAGCATTATCAATAAGCAAATGATAGTTGTTGAATGTTGCCACTGTCAACTGAATACTCAACTCATCATCCAGTCCTTCAAGAAACTTCTCCTATCTAGCTGCATCAGCACTAACATCGTTTGATGCATAGCGTGCAAGATTATTGAGTTCCTCCACATATGCATTCACAGTGCGACCTCCCTGACACAAGCCGTGGAACTCCTTCTTATATAGACTCATGGCACCAACAGACACATATGCGGCGCGAAAACCTGCCTAAAATTATTCCCAAGTGATACTAGCAATAGGATAAGTGACCAAGTAATTGTCCCACCATGCCGCGGTTGGTCCTTCTAACAAATGCGATGAAAACCTCACTCTCTGTGCATCAGTGCAACCAACTGTCTCCAAATTCCAATTAACTGAGTGAAGCCAATCATCAGCCACAACAGGTTCAGGGGTACTAGAAAACTCTGAGGATTCAACCTCAAGAAACGATTAAGGGCATCAACTGGTGGTGGTGGTGGATTATTGTTGTTGTTGTTGTTCTGGTTCTGAACAAGTAACTGGATCAACTAAGTCTGTCCCTGAAGCAACTGTTGTATGTATGGCGGTATGCCATTGTTATTGTTGTTGTTGTCTCCTGAACCACTGCCTCTAGAGTTACGCCTCGACGGCATCTGATGGGTAAGCAGGGGTGAGATATAGACATAAATAGGTCTAAGGGGAAACACTACCCATATGATCATGCTAGCAACTAAAACTCCAACAAAAAACAAACAAACACTAAATTCGCACAATTCACACAAGTCACCAAAACTATCCTAAAGTAATCACATCAAAAGAGTACATATGATCAATCAAGCACCCCATTGCATAATACAAACAATCCATGAAATATGACAACACGGAAAGCAATGACGAAACAAACATATAACATATCACACGACACAAGCAAAACCTATAGGTAAGGTCATATCCACAAGAGACATGATCTCATCATACTACCGCAAAATCATGTATCGAACAGAACTTACTAATGGTGGTCTGTCAACTAAAACTCCATAAATGACACTAATATAATTCCAGGGGTCATCTATATTTGAAAAGAAAAGGTATGAGTACAAGCACTACTGGAATCTGGCAAGGCATGGTCGGCGGGTGGCAAAGGCTTTGCCATCTGCCAGCAGATGGCAGACAGTTTGTCTGAAACCATGGCAAAGAGCATGTGCCTTTGCCATCAGCTGGCAGATGGCAAAGCCTGTTAACGGGGTTAGCGCCGTTAGAAGGCTAACGGCATACTTTGCCGTCTTCCAGCAGATGGCAAAGGCTGCAGGCTCTTTGCCGTCTGCCAGCAGATGGCAAAGGTTGCAGGCTCTGTGCCATCTGCCAGCAGATGGCAAAGGCTGCAGGCTCTTTGCCGTCTGCTAGCAGATGGCAAAGGCTGCATGCTTTGCCGTCTGCCAGCTGATGGCAAAGAGCTTTGCCATCAGCTGGCAGATGGCATATATTGCCCCATTTAATTTTGTTTTTTCTTATATAAATTCATTTTCACAGAAAATCAAACACAAATATATTTATATGACCAATATAGCATATTCAACACATTTTACCAATAGTCATGAACACATATATATCCAACACATGTTACCAATAGTAGCAAGTTTCATCCGTACATATACATAGTTTCATCCATAGGTAGCAAGTTTCACAAGGTCAAAACAAAAACTAAATACAAGCACTCCATCAAACCAAGCTTCCGTGATCTTAAGCAAATCTGTAAAATGGGAAAGAAGAAAGTTAGAAGAAGAAGACTAGAAGAAGAAGATTTTTATGATGCAACTAAAATGTGAAGATTATTATGATGCAACTTATATCTGTAAAATAGGTCATTTTGGAGCGAAGTATGGTTATTATGTCATTTTTGAGCTAGCTAAGCATACTAAGTCATTTTGGTGTAAAACATGCTAAGGTCATTCTAGAGCTAAGTAAGGTTATTATGTCATTTTGGAGCTAGCTAAGCATGTGAAGTCATTTAGGAGCTAAAATATGTCATTTCTTAAGCATATTATGTCATTTCAGAGTTAGCTAAGCATATTAAGTCATTTTGGAGGAAAAGATGCTAAGTATAGGTCATTTTAGAGTTAAATATGTCATTTTAAGCTAGCTAAGCATATTAAGTCATTTTGGAGGAAAAAAATGCTAAGTATAGGTCATTTTAGAGCTATCCTAGGTTAAATAGGTCATTTTGGAGCTAATTAACCTTATTATGTAATTTTTGAGCTAGCTAAGCATATTGAGTCATTTTGGAGGGAAAATGCTAAGTATAGGTCATTTTAGAGCTATCCTAGGTTAAATAGGTCATTTTGGAGTTAAGTAAGGTTATTATGTCATTTTGGAGCTAGCTAAGCATATGAAGTCATCTAGGAGCTAAAATATGTCATTTCTTAAGCAGATTATGTCATTTTAGAGCTAGTTAAGCATATTAAGTCATTTTGGAGGAAAATATGCTAAGTATAGGTCATTTTAGAGCTATCCTAGGTTAAATAGGTCATTTTTAAGCAAGCTAAGCATATTAAGTCCTTTTGGAGGAAAAAATGCTAAGTATAGGTCATTTTAGAGCTATCCTAGGTTAAATAGGTCATTTTGGAGCTAATTAAGCTTATTATGTCATTTTTGAGCTAGTTAAGCATATTGAGTCATTTAGGAGGAAAAAAAATGCTAAGTATAGGCCATTTAGAGCTAGCCTAGGTTAAATAGGTCATTTTGGAGCTAAGTAAGGTTATTATGTCATTTTGGAGCTAGCTAAGCATATGAAGTCATTTAGGACCTAAAATATGTCATTTTTTAAGCATATTATGTCATTTTAGATTTATCTAAGCATATTAATTCATTTTAGAGGAAAAGATGCTAAGTATAGGTCATTTTAGAGCTATCCTAGGTTAAATAGGTCATTTTTAAGCTAGCTAAGCATATTAAGTCATTTTGGAGGAAAAAAATGATAAGTATAGGTAATTTTAGAGCTATCCTAGGTTAAATAGGTCATTTTGGAGCTAATTAAGCTTATTATGTAATTTTTGAGCTAACTAAGCATATTGAGTCATTTTGGAGGAAAAAATGCTAAGTATAGGTCATTTTAGAGCTATCCTAGGTTAAATAGGTCATTTTAGAGCTAAGTAAGGTTATTATGTCATTTTGGAGCTAGCTAAGCATGTGAAGTCATTTAGGAGCTAAACTATGTCATTTCTTAAGCATATTGTGTCATTTTAGAGCTAGTTAAGCATATTAAGTCATTTTGGAGGAAAAGATGATAAGTATAGGTCATTTTAGAGCTATCCTAGGTTAAATAGGTCATTTTAAGCTAGCTAAGCATATTAAGTCATTTTGGAGGAAAAAAATGCTAAGTATATGTCATTTTAGAGCTATCCTAGGTTAAATAGGTCATTTTGGAGCTAATTAAGCTTATTATGTAATTTTTGAGCTAGCTAAGCATATTGAGTCATTTAGGAGGGAAAAAAATGCTAAGTATAGGTCATTTTAGAGCTAGCCTAGGTTAAATAGGTCATTTTGGAGCTAAGTAAGGTTATTATGTCATTTTGCAGCTAGCTAAGCATATGAAGTCATTTAGGACCTAGAATGTGTCATTTCTTAAGCATATTATGTCATTTTATAGCTAGCTAAGCATATTAAGTCATTTTGGAGGAAAAGATGCTAAGTATAGGTCATTTTAGAGCTATCCTAGGTTAAATATGTCATTTTTTAAGCTAGCTAAGCTTATTAAGTCATTTTGGAGGAAAAATGCTAAGTATAGGTCATTTTAGAGCTATCCTAGGTTAAATATGTCATTTTGGAGCTAATTAAGCTAATTATGTCATTTTTGAGCTAGCTAAGCATATTGAGTCATTTTGGAGGGTAAAATGCTAAGTATATGATTATGTCGTTGCTATCCATATGGCAGAGAACCCGGGCCGACATGACTAGTCATAGAACCAAGGTGGCACAAACATACAGGGACAGGCATACATGACCCAGCAATGCACGTGTCGGTCATCAGCGAGTGCAACCAAGTCGTAGCAAGCTACAAGGACTTCGGTGATACACCGCGTGACATTTCCCCGTAAGGACAGACACAAGAGCAAAGAAGGACACATTCCGGTCAATCATGTCTTCCGGAGAAGTAGCAAACTACCATGGCTCAGTGGAAGCACTAGGAGGCATTTCCCTGTATGGAAGGCTACCAAAGGCACACGACTAGGTGTCGAATCCCACACATACAATGCATTTCAAACATACACACATTATGCACGATATGTGTAGATACAACATGGCATCACAACAAAACTCTATTAAGAAAAACACTTGGGAAACCTACCGTCATGACGGAGGTGTAGGTGTAGGACCGGTCGCGCCAGTGGCAGACGGAGAAGGATCGGTTGATGCTTGTCGGGAGTTACGCTGCACCAAAGATTATTTCCAATGTATCGTTAGCATGATGCAACTCAAATGTGAAGACTAGTAACTAATGACCGTTCAAATGAAACTCACCGTGCCCGCCGGAGCAATGACTGGCATCGACGGAGGGGTCTGGCCGTTCTTCTCGCACATGGACTGCACATTTGGTTTTGACAAGTCAGTCATATTAGTTACTAATGAAAGGAACATTGCGTGCATGATTTAGCTAATATGCAAAAGAAACTTACCACGAAGAGATTGTACATGGCCCGGTTAGCCGAGTTGTTCCGGTTCCTCTCCTCCTCCAACAGACTAGCCATCCTCTCCTCATTCTCCCTCTCCCTCTCCGCCGCCTGCCGGTCCCTCTCCGCCAACTGCCAGTCCCTCTCCTCAAAAGCAGCATGGGTCTTAGCTCTCTCTGCCTCAATAGCAGCCTGCAACACCACTCATTAGCATTGTAATCATTGACGGCCGCAAACACAATGTAATGGAGGAAAGGCTACTGAGTCCGTATAACAAACCTGGAATTCAATTTCCACTGGTCGTAAACAAGGCGGTATCTCAGGATCAGAGCTGGTCTGGCGCTTGTTGATCTGCGGGAGAGTGCTACTACAACGTATCAGTCCATTACCCATGGCTAACGAGCCATGGGACCTCCCGCCACCAGATATCATCACCAGCTCTGGATGAAGAGGCCGGCTCGGGTTAAAGTCCGGCCCTTTCCTCGCCTTCCCCTGCTTAACGTACTGCACCATCTTGTGGTGGGAGGCCTCGTTGCTGAAGTTCTTTGCATTTTCGAGGTCAGACTCAGAGAATGCCTTGGCCTTCTTGCGGTGCAATATTGGACATTCCATAGAGGTCGAACAGCTCTGGCACTGGAGCCTTGTTGTGTTTTGACTAAAAGAGAGGAACAGAGTATTAGTTAAGGACTCAAGCTAGCACAAAGAATGAATTTGCATGAATCATGAAGCAAACCACACATACCCAGTTTTTTCCGTACCCATGTAGGTTGACGCTGCCTAGATGGTGTGGCACACCTTTCATTTTGAGACGCTTCTCCTTTGCAATGTTGTGGGCGACACGCCATTGGGGAGAGCACCACTCATCCACCAATGCCTCCCCGTAGTCCATCTTGTCCGCACACCATCTCGGGGGCACCTAAGTTAAGCAAGAGAAATTTGAGCGCTACGCCTACGAATCAAATCAAGGAAACTAAGTACAAGGCCTTAAGAATAGGTAATTACCTTCATGTACTTCTCCTTACTCAGATACTTGTTCTGGCACTTCTCTTTTCTCCTCCTAATACCAGTCTGTGCTAAGTAGTCTCGAACAGCCTGCATCCGAGCCTCGTGCCGAAAGTTTCCAAGTAGGCGCCTGCACTCGGCGTCGATAACCCAAGCCGCGGCCTCCTCCTGTCCCTCAGCACACCTGTAGAAGGTCTGCAATCAAACAAGAAAACACGGATTAGAAGGTCTGCAATCAAACAAGAAAACACATGTAGAAGGTATGCAATCAAAGAAGAAAACACAACATAAATGGCAAAGGAGAAATTACCCAAAACGTGGCGATCACAATGTCGGCCACCGTGTCGCACTCGACATCGCCGACCCTATGCTCCGGCGGGGCCGGGGCAGCCAAGTAGTGCTCCCAGGTCATTCCTAGCTCTGGAACCCGGCCCTCACCAGGCAACGTGACCCACCCCGAGAAGCACTGGCGACAAATCACACCAAGGACAGTGTTGGGCCTGCGGACACGATCTTCGTGTGTCCAAGAACTGCAGTATGACAAGGCCAACACATTAGATATTTGAAGAAACGTCAAGGCAAAAGGTTAAAAAAGAGTAAATGCACTTACTTCTCCCCGTTAGGCGCAATCAACCACCTCTGGTCGGGGGTCGCCGGGGTGGGCGGGAGCTTTGTACCACCACACTGGTAGACTTTGCGCCCCTCAACCCACTCACCCTCGCTATAGCTATCAGAATTATAGTCTGCACCCTGAACACGACCATGTGCACTCAACTCCGTCCAGTCCTCCCGTGGGCTCGGCTCCAACTCAGCGTGACCCCGTCTGAGCTCCGGAGTCTCGTGGGGCGAAGACTCGGCGGCCCGAGGCTCGTCGTCGGCCCGAGGCTCATCGTCCGTAGGCGCGTCTGCCATAGGTTCGTCGGCCGGAGGCTCGTGGAGTGGAGTCCAAGATGGGTCCACCTCAGATGGCTCGATATCAGACGGATCAGTCCTGTGGTCGGGTGACTCAGCTGGGGGTGGCGGCGAGGAAGGCGTAGCAGCCATCCTACCTCTCCTGCCGCCACGTCCACCTCTAGCAGCCTTCTCCTTCTTCTTACCCCCCCGACCTCTCCCGGCCGAAGAAGAAGCGACCGTCGCTGGACTCTGCAAACTGAGATCTAGCACTCTTCGGAGGCTATGGGGGGGAATGGAACTACCCCTCCCACCACGCGCCGAGGTAGGAGCCTCGGAGCGCTCTCGACCCGCGCCCACCATCTGTCAACACCTGGAATGACAAAGAGTAAACAAAATTAGTACAACATAAAAAAATGAATACCTGACATGAATAATAATATGTATATAAATTCATTTTAGAGGAATAAATGCTAAGTATAGCTCATTTTAGAGCTATCCTAGGTTAAATATGTCATTTTTGAGCTAATTAAGGTTGTTATGTCATTTTTTGAGCTAGCTAAGCATATAAATTCATTTTGGAGGAATAAATGCTAGGTATAGCTCATTTTAGAGCTATCCTATGTTAAATAGGTCATTTTTGAGCTAGCTAGGTTAAAACTTGAACTAATTAATAATATATATGCATATAATAATAATGGAATACCTGACATGAACTATAATATTAATCTTCATCATCATCATTAATAAATGCATCATCATCGTCTATATATGCTTCGGGGTCAATAAATGCATCATCCTCATCACTATTAGTAATGACGTGCTCATCATCATCATCATCAATAAATTCATCAACATCTGGAAGGCCTCCTGTATGTAATCGGTCAAGCATTGACAGGTCATCCGCAGCAGTAACCTCTTCTTGTTTCGGCTCTTCTTGTTCCTGCTCAGGCTCGGATTCACTGCCGCCGTCTACTTGAATGTTCTGAGGTGAGCGGTTCTTGAAACGTTTTTTGGAAAGATGTGTTTCTTGGAACAATTCTCCTTCATATGTGTCTGGATTAATGTGAGGTTCATAATCCTCTTCATTGTGGGGAGGTGGTCTAACACGTGGCGACACTTCATAAACGACATCCCAACCTTCGAGATTTGGATCACTTTGGCAGGCCCACGGTAGATAGAAAACTTGGGTTGCCTGTTGAGCCATAATATAGACATCGGGAACATACAAATGGGTGCTTTGTTTGATTTCGACTAGCCCTAGATGTTCATGAGTCCTTCTAGTCTCTTTCGGCTGGAACCAATGACATTTGAAGACTACGACGTTCGGTCGGTTTGCACCATAGAATAGAAGTTCATAAATTGCTTCAACTCTTCCATAATACTCGGTATCTCCTTCGCCGATAGCAGAGACACAACAATTTGTAGACTTTTGGTCGGCCATAGATATCTCTTTGCCATAGGTACGAAAGCGATACCCGTTGATGTTGTATTTGTCAAATGAATGGACCTTATAGTCAAAACCATTAGCGACTTGTCTCAGTTCGGCGTCCATAGACTCTGAACTAGCCTACACGTTTAATATGAAAGGATTGTTGCATTACCCAGAAATTAGAAGAAGAAATGAAATGGTCTAATGGAAATTACCGTTTGTTTGAACCAAGAGATGAAACCGGGATAGCCGCCTCCATGCATTGCCAGAAGCTCATACTCTTCGACGGAGTCCTTTTGGATAACCGCTCCATACGAGAATTTGGCGACGTATCGACTGTATCAAATATCCGGGAATAAGAGCAGTTCAAATGAAATAGAGGTTGCAAAACAATGTACTAGGAACTTACTCGATGTACTGCCGCACTTCTGTTAGATTGTTCAAGATATACAACGTAATGGTCCGCCATTCGTCGTTATCCAACAATAAGGGAGTATAAGCACCAACTGGTGCGAGCTTTCCTTTGAATAGGCTGAGGTTGGATCCACCCTATTTAGGGTCGCCAACATTGTACCGAGGCTTCGGATTATGCAAATGACGATTTTCGGCTTTGTAGTGTGCTGTCACGAAGTTTGCCGCCTCCTCAGTAATGAATGCCTCGGCCATCAATGCTTCAATTCAACGTTTATTTTTACATTTTTCTCAAAGCATCTTCTGCATCCTCTCAGTTGCATAGCACCAACGATTCTGCACGGGCCCCCCAATCGTGCCTCGGTGGGGAGATGCAAATTCAAATGCTGCATTGGATTAAAGAAGCCAGGTGGAAAGATCTTCTCCAACTTGTAGATCAACTCCGGCGCCAACTCTTCCATTTATTCTAGCAAGCCAGGCGATAATTCTTTCGCACATAGAACACAGAAGAAATAGCTCAGCTCTGCCAGTACTAGCCATTCATCCTCAGGGATAAAGCCACGCAACATCACTGGCATTACCCGCTCAAGCCATATGTGCCAATCATGACTCTTGAGACCAAATATTTTCAATTTTTCAAGGCTCGCTCCCCTCTTTAGATTCGATGCATACCCATCGGGGAACATCAACTCCTTTTTCACCCACAGGAGTATTTCCCTCATAACCGGCCTTCCAAGATTGAACCATGCCTTTGGCTTCGCCCAGTTCTTCTTTCCTTTTGGTTGTTTCATGTTTTGTACGGTCTATCACATAGAGCCTCCTGGTCAACTCTGGCCTTAGGATTATCCTTCATTTTCCCCTCTATGCCAAACAATGTACCAAAGAGGGCCTCGCCGACATTCTTTTCAGTATGCATCATGTCGGTGTTGTGTGGGCAAAGGAGGTCTTTGAAGTACGGCAGATCCCACAAGCATATCTTGTGGGTCCAGGCGTGTTCCATATTATACCCCTTGAAATACCCTAGACACTCTGGATCCGGCTCGAGAGCGTTTAACTAATCCAGGGTCTGTTGGCCTGTCAACGCAGGTGGTGCAGAGTTTTTGACATCTCTACCTTTGATGAAGTTCTTCTTGTCTTTTCTGAACTTATGACGAGGATCCAGGAACTGTCTATGCATGTCGAAGCAAGAAAACTTGCCACCTGCCTGCAGCCGACGAAACTCAAGAGCTGCCTTGCATGTGGGGCACGGGAACCTTCCATGCACACACCAGCCAACGAATAGCGCATACGCCGGCAAGTCATGCATCGAGTACATGTACCACACACACGCATTAGGAAGTTTTTTTTGTAGCGGCGTCGTATGTCTTGATCCCATTATCCCAAGCTTCTTGCAGTTCATCCTTAAGCCGCTGCATGTACACATTCATATTCTTCCCCAGATAGTTGGGCCCCGGAATTATCAACGTCAAGAAAATATTCTTTCTTTGCATAATCTGTCCAGGGGGAGATTGAGTGGAATGACAAATACAGGCCGACAACCGTACTGGGCTGCCATCATACCAAATACATTGAACCCATCCGTGCTGATGGCTACTCGAGGATTCCTTGGATCTGCCGCTTTTTCATCATGCAATGCATCGAAGTGTTTCCATGCAGCACCATCTGATGTGTGTACCATCATCAGATTCCCATCTGTTCGGTTCTTTTGCCCAATTTGTGCCATGTCATCTGTTTGGCCGTCTCTTCGACCATGAATAGACGTTGAAGTCTTGGTATGATTGGCATATACCGAAGAACATTAATGGGGATTTTCGTCTGACTCTTCTCACCCATACCGTTGTCTACCTCAACATACCTAGAAGACTTGCAAATGGGACAATAGTTCAAGTCCGCATACTGGAGCCTAAATAAGGCACATCCATTCTCACAGGCATCTATCTTCTCATAGGGCATCTTACGTACATGGAGGATTTTGTCCGACTGGTACAGGTTTGCAGGCATTATATGGCCTTTGGGTAGAAAGAGTCCAAATAGTGTCACCATCGCGTCATAGCATTCTCTGCCCAAGTTGAATTGAGCCTTCAGAGCCATTACTTGTGCGATGGCATCCTGCTGACAAAGCTCGGTGTGCTCGCGGAGAGGACGCTTTGAAGACTCCAACATATCATTGAAGGCCTTTGCAGATTCCTCCATCTCATCGTCCGAATCCCGAGCATCATCAAAGTCTTGCACCATGTCTTCCATCCTGGTACCATGCTCGTTGGTGCGACGACGGCCCTCCTCAGCTCTGGAACGTTGGGCAGACTCACCATGAAATGTCCACATCGTATAACCGGGCGTAAAACCCCACTTCCGTAGGTGTTTGATCATTTCAAACTCCAACATCTTACGATAGTTGTCTCACTCGACACAGGGGCACCAGGTTGTTTCATGTCCATTTGCAAATGCTGCTGTGATAAACCCCTTGGTTTTTGTCATCCATTTAGGGGTCATGTCTTTCAGACTAGGGTGACCGGTGTACATCCACGCACGATCACTCATCTTGCCTAGCTACTGGACACACAAGAAATAAATACATAATTCAGCAAACCATATTCATCAGTTAATAGAGTTTCTCAGTTTTATTACGTCCATGCAACCTAGATGCTAATAGGTAAAGATAGGTCCTAATCCCATGTGACACCCCGAGACCGGTGGGCCAGGTGTCAGCCAGTTATTCGTTGTCGTTGCCATGTCATCTGCTTGCATGTTGCATCTTGCCATGTCATCATGTTTGTTGCATCAGCATGTTTTCAAAACTTGCGTCCGTCCGAGTTCCCTCGTCCTCTCCGTTGTCTGTTCTGAGCCCAGACACACTTGCACACGCCCGCGGCGCCTCCGAATATTTATTTTGTGAGTGGCCGAAAAACGTTCTCGGAATGGGTTGAAACTTGGCGTGTGGTCTTATTATAGTATAGGTAGACCGCCTGTCAAGTTTCGTCGCATTCGGAGCTCGTTTGATAGCCCAACGGTTAACCGTGTTAACCGTCGGAGGCCTGTTGTCTTTTGGTCCAGCACCCCTTTCTCACAGCCCACCAAGCCCATTCTAACCCCTCCATGCTCTTGGCCATTCGATCACGATCGCGTGGCCGCAAACGGCTCCTCATTTGGACACTCCTAGCTCCCTATGCCTATATAAACAACCACTCCCCCGAAATTCACGATGCAACCCTAGCCATTTTCTTCCTCGCGCTGCCGGACGTGTCCGTCCACGCCGGACATGTCCGGCTGGACACGTCGCTCTGCCCAATGGGGACGTGCCACGTCGCCCTCCAGCCTCCCTCCTCCAACCCACGTCTGCCACGTGGCGTCTTCCCGTCGGCAGCCTCTCCACCGCGCCGCGCGGCCCGCCGAGCCCGCGGGGGCTCGCCCGGGCCCGTTCGCCGCCACCCGCATGCCCGCGCGCCCCGGCGCTTTGTCCCCGCCGCTGTTGCGAGCGCCGCCACCTTGGCCTTGCCGGCAACCTCGCCGGATCCGCGCCCTCGCCCCACTCCGGTTTTTTCCCTGCCGCCGGCGACCCAGGCCTCGCCGGAGTCGGCCCCGCCAGAAGCACATGATCGCTGATCTCCGCGTCCGCACCTCCCCAGGCCCCCTCTTCGCCGGGGATGGGATCCTCTTCGCCGGATCCGCCTCTCCCCACCTCCTCCGGGCTCCGCCGCGCCCTTAGCACTGCCGGCGCCGCGACATCGTCGGTCGCCGGCGTCCGTGCCTGCCCTCGTGCGGGCACGAGGAGGATGACGCCTCGCCAATCCGCGCTGCTGGGCTACGCTGCGGCCCAGCTCGCCCCTCCAGCCGCCGGCCCAGCTGGGACTCCTCTGAGTCGGCCTCTCCAGCGGCGCCCCGGCCCAAGTGCAGGCCCACCTCGCCTCTCCAGCAGCGCCTGCGTCCAGGCCGGCCCCGAGGCCCAACCAAGCAGGCCTGCTCTGCCCCCCTCCTTCTGGCCCATTGGCCCAATGTGAGCGCCCTTCTAAACCCCGCATGTGCGTGTTTTAACTATCTTGCGCTCGTTTTACAACTGTGTGATATGCCCAAGTCCCAGATTTCAGTAGTTTTGTTGCATCTTTGACTAGTGATAACTTTTTGTGTGGTGATCCAAATTGAGTGAATGACATGTCAAAATGATCGTGGTGATATGCTCTACACTTTGTTCCATTGTGCCATGCTCATTTGAGTTCATCTAGATGCTCTAATCTCTGTTGCAAGAGGGCTACTTGTTATAAACTGCTGCTACTTGTTATTTTGTTGCCATGTTTGAGATATGATAACTTGGTGCATGTTTATCCAAATGATGCAAATGATATGTCAAAATGTTCATCATGAGATGCTCTACATGTTGGTTGCTATAGCATGCATGTTAGAGTTCATATTGCCATGTTTATCTCTATTGCAAAAGTGCATTTGGCTGTTAAGTTCTGAAACTTGTTATGAGATGCTGATTTCACTTGGTCATTGCTAATGATGTGTTTGTCCTCTTGCCACATGCTTAGATGTTTTAGAAGCCCCATAATATGGTATTTGATGTGGTGCATTTAAATTTCCATGATATGCCTTGAGGTGACTTAAACATGCTTGTAAACATGCCATGCTAATGTTACTGTTTTAACACTTAGTGAAATTTCAGTAAGTCTGGAATCTGTAATACCCTGATGCTATGTTTGTTTGATGTCCTAGGCAAATCCATGCTAGTTTTGGGGTGGCCATTGATCATTACTTGTTTTATATGTTGTTGTCTATCCATTCATGCCCTTACTTGCTCATATGACTTGATGTAGCTTATTTAATTCTTGCTCCCAAGTTGCTATAAAATATTACTGTCATGTTTTTAACATCATGATCAAAATGTTGTAGCTTGTTGCTATTGATCCATGCCTCCTATGGAGATGCTCCAATGAAGTTGTTTGCTGTAGGTACTTCATGTCCATGCTTCTTGTTAACATGTTTGGGTGATGTAGCTTATATTTTCATTGCTCCGTAGTTGCTATGTGGTTGTTAACTTCAGCTTGTTGTTATATCTTGTTTCATGTGTATCTTTTAGCCCGTTGCTCCGTTTTGAGTGTGTCCTACATGAAACTTGTGTGATTTTGCATGTAGAATCATAATATCATCTTGTTTACATATTTCGAGTATGTTTGCTTGATGTTTGGGTGCATCTTGCATCATTGCCTTGCTCGTCTTGTTTTGCTCATATCTTCTTGGCCGTAGCTCCGAATTAAATGAAATTTATATGAAACTTGAGTAGAATTTCGTGTAGATCATCATGGTGCATGTTAACTTGCAGGTTTCCGATGTCTTGACGTGAGAGCGTTGATCGTTGTGTTGGAGTTCTTTTTTCTTCTTCTTCTTCCGTCTTGGGTTAGGTTCCGGGTCGGCAGCCTGGGATAGCAGATGGATGTCGTTGTTCTTTTCATGTTTGTATCCGTAGTCGGATACCTTGTATTGATGTTGTTGTATTCATGTGACTTGTATGCATTGTTGTATCCCCCATGTATGTATGTAATGGTACGATGTAATGATATCCATCTTGCTAAGCGCCCGAAATGCGGTTGTACCCCAATCACGTAAGTGTCACATGATCAGGATAGAATCGCATCTTGGGCCTGGCAAGTTGGTATTAGAGCCTCGACCGACCATAGGATCCCCCTTGATTTATCGTAGTCTGGCTGTTGTTGAGTGTAGCGAAAACTTGTTTTCGGAGTCTAGTTATATCGGAGAGTAGGATTTCTTTTTACACCCCTGCCCCTTCGTCGCTCTGGTGAGGAATCTTGACGTAGGTGTTTTGAATTACCCCTCTTCCCCTTCAAATTTTTTTAAGATCTCACGGTTAGTTTTCATTCGTTGCATTCTTTCATCTGGTGCATCTCTCATCAAGTGGACTCGACCCTCTTCTTATTTGCAAGTGCAACCTCAGTTCTTTCAACCGACGTTGTTTTCCCGTCCATTGTGGTCTTTGTTTTTCCCACCCGCCCACCCTTTTGCTTCTCGGAGCCGGAGTCCTTAATCAAGTATCCATTCTACTGGTGTGAGTCTTGCTTTCTTTCATCAATTGTTCCTACTGGTGATTTCTCGTCTAGTTCGTCCTTCTTCATCTCTTTTCTTTTTCGGTGGTTCTAATTCAATTTGTATCTGGTGCTTGTCATATTCTTTTTCCTCTGCTCAAGTGTTTCCCCTTTGCTCATTTACCTCTCGCCATTTAATTATTCCGGAGTTCCGAAGACATCTCAAGAGATTTGTCTGTGTTCAAAATAATTTGAGGTTGTCACCTCATTCGAGTTTTCAATTGTTCCGATGCATCATCTCCTTTCGATCATTCCAACGATGTTTTCTCTTCGGTGGGCTCATAACCCACAGGTCATTTCCCAGGATCTTACCTGACTCTCCTAAGTTTTCCGGAGTTTTCCCAGATTCTTTCAAATGTGACGTAAGTATGAATTTCATCAGTCATATGACTTCTCCAAGATAACTTTCAATTCTTTTCATCGGTGGTTCAACCTTTTCCTCATTTCGTTCATCCGGAGTATTTCATTAATTATTTTCTCCGTGTTCCTCTGAAGGCCATCATTTTAGAAGATTTCGTCGTTCTCAGTTTTCAACTTCGCCCTCTATCAGGGATATTACTAGCAGGTATAAACCGGCTAGGGAGATCCGGATTACATTAATATGGCTATTATCATAAGCCCAGTAGGTTAGGAGTTAGAAGTTATGGCCCGCAGAGGATTAGGGCCCATATGTAAAGTTTACGGTTTATAAACCGTCTATCATGTAACTTGAGGTATAAGGAAGAAAGAGTAGAGACCGAGGCGGACATGATTATGAGCCGGCCTCGGGACTCTATAAATCGGACCGGGCGTCGCCTCCTATATAAAGGGACGACCCGGCGACGGTTCAAGGACAAGCAACAACCCGTCGAGATACAGGCAAGCGATCCGCTCCCTGTTCATCGACGCCCAAGCAATACCAAACCAAACTAGACGTAGGCTTTTACCTTCATCGAAGGGGCCGAACTAGAATAAACCCTCTGTGTTCTTTGTGTGCTTTAACCTCTTTAAGCTAACCCGCGCAATGGCTCCACACCTAAGTCCTCTAAACCAGACATCTGCCGTGCTAATTCCACGACAGTTGGCGCCCACCGTGGGGCAATCGCACAATGGTTTCGAGTTCTTGAAGGGCAGATTTGAAGGACTCAAGGGTTACGCGGTCGGCCGGATGACCAAGAGTCGCCGCGGCCGGATCTACATCGATGACGCGGGCTGGGGCCCTGAGGCCGATTCAATCGAATACGGGTACCGGGTCCCCTTCGGCGGCATCCACGTCTTCATCGGCAAGATTGGTGAACCGGGACCTGAGCCGGACATCTTTCCCAACATCGTCGAGCCGGCTCAGTGTGCGAGATCAGCCCGGATTCAGCCCGCCATGAAGCGTGTTTTCGTTGGAGCAGTACATGGAGTCCAAGCCGAGGACGGATCGGATTCTAGTGGCGAGACGGTTGTCTACTCCGATGATGAATCTTCATCCGGAGATACCAAATCTTTGTATCTATTGCGGGACGGTCGATCCGGGGGTGTATCCGATGGTGATAGTATTCCGGACCCCTTTGATCCGCCAAACCGGGTGGCTGTCTTCATGGCCGGATCACAATCCGCGCAACAGCCCACGGTGATGTTCACAGCAAAGGTAGCTGGTGCGGGGGCGAGCAACCAAGCCCCCTCACCATCTGACGCTCTATCCACCTTGGTTGAGGAGTTGACAGCCCAAGCAATAGCGGAGGTGCTCCTGCTAACAAGGCGCAACATGATGCAGAGATCCTTCAGTTAAAGGGCCGGATCGAGCAAGCCAAACGGGATCTGGATGCAGAGAAAACCATGATAGTGACAAGGCAAGCAGAGCTGGATTCCCAAGCTCTCCGGCTCAGGATTGATCACGCCTCTGCGCAGGAAGTAAGGAACAGAAGGTATCAGACTCGTCTACCGCCGGTCTATGAGGCGATAAATCTCTTTGGCACGCCAGGAGCGGGAGCCAGCGATAATCTAGAAGTTAACCGGAGGGGAGCCCCAGCAACAGGCGCACCGGTTCAACAACCAACCGCGGAGCAAAATCGTCGGGTTGTACCCACGCCGCACGTCCCCACACCTCTTGGCCATTACTCAAACCCCCTGGATAACATTGTCGCCGCCGCTTCACGGCTGGCCGCTATGCCCATCAAGGGAACATCCCCCGTGGCGATGGAAGCACGCAGGGTCAAGGATTTGCTGGACACACCGTTGACACAGCAACAGGCGTACTCCTATAGCAGGAAGAGACTTCATTCAACACCCCGCCACAGCAGGAGTTACACTAGGCATTGGGATGAACCGGAGGTGTCCAGCAGTGAGCGGAGACGTCACCGTCACAGGCAAGATAATCCGGCGGGAGCAGAGGTGCACGCCCAGGAGGCGATGAACCGGGCCAGACCTACTGCCCGCGAGGATATCCGTCAAACGACGCCGGTTCACTCAACCACAGCAGAGACGGGAGTCACGGCGAGTTCTTTTGGAGTATAGTGTCTTGTTCCCGCTTTACAAAGCGTAAGGTTACCTAGGGACTTCAAAGGTCCGCGCAAGGTGCCTAACTATACATCAGATCTGGCCCTAGAGGCTTGGGTTGAGAGCTATGAGATGGCCATGGAGATGCTAGAGGTGGATGAAGCGGCGTGCGCAAAGTATTTTACCATGATGCTCGAGGGTACAGCCCGTACATGGTTAAAGGGCTTACCACCAAACTCCATCGGATCATGGGGCGAGCTGCGTCGCCAGTTTATAAAAAATTTCAAGGACACGTGCAAGCAGCCAATGTCAGTAGTAGACTTAGCGGCATGTGTTCAAGGAGAGCAGGAGCCTACGAGCGCCTGGGTGCGGCGATTGTCAGAAATCCTGCACTCTTCCAATAGCATCAATCCCAGTACGACAATAGTGACACTGGAAAATAATTGTCGGTTTGAGTCTCTGAAGCTGAAGCTAGGACGGCTCAAGCGGGACTGTAACAATATGGGGACACTCATGAGTGCTCTGGTGAAGTATGGGGACTCTGATAACACAAAGTACCCCGAAGCAGAGGGAGACAAATCTGGGAAAGCAAACGAGGCTGGTAAACCAGCGCAGGCTAATCCGGCAGGAACAAGCTTCAATGGTAAGCGAAAGGCAGAGAGCAGCTCTGATTTCGTGGCCAATACCAATGTTCAAGGAAACTTTCAACGCCGCAAAGGTAGGCCACCTCCATGAAGCGGCGGATGATTCATTAATCTTGGTCAGCAGTTGAACGAGCCTTGCCCGAAGCATAGCACGGAGGAACGCCCAGCTAAACATACATGGGGGCAATGCTAGGTTATGGTAGAGGCCATGAGACAGGCCAAATTTGACAACGGACCACCGGGCGGCGGATCAGGTCCCGGTTATCATGGTCCGGGTCACCAGGGTAATTGTTCCGGATCAGGGTATCATGGCGGCAACAATAGCTACAACCAAGGAAACCACCAGCAGCATGGTCAGGGCGGTTACAATAACCAAGGCAACCACCAGCATGGTGAAGGTAGTCACAATAACCAAGGCAATCAGCAGCGTCAGCAGCAGCAGCAATCCGGATATCAGAGTAATCCGAAGGAGCTAAGTAGTGGACAGTATCATGTGTTTACTACGAGTTTGTGCAAACGAGATCAAAAAATCCTAAAGCGGGCGGTACACACAGTTGAACCGGCAACACCACGTTTCCTGCGGTGGTCGGAACAACCTATTGTGTGGAGTAGAGAGGATCACCCTCCACGGGTTGATAATCCGGGCCAGTTGGCCTTAGTGGTGGCACCACAGGTGGGTGGCTACAAATTCACTAAAGTACTCATGGACGGCGGCATCAGCATTAACATCTTATATTACGAGACTTTCCGTCGCATGGGGTTAACGGACAAGAAGCTAAGACAGTCCAATACGGTGTTCCGTGGAGTGGTGCCAGGTAAATTGGCTTACTCAGTTGGGAAAATTGATCTAGAAGTTACCTTTGGGGATGAATAGGATTCCAGGTTAGAGACAGTAACCTTCGAAGTTGTAAAGATCCGGAGCCCATATCATGCCCTCTTTGGACGGCCGGTTTATGCCAAGTTCATGGCTAGACCGTGCTATGTTTATCTACAGCTCAAGATGCCGGGTCACAAAGGAACCATCACGGTTCATGGGAGTCGCAAGATCGCGTTGGAGTGCGAGTAAGGAGACGCTGCTTATGCAGAGGCAGTATGTGCTACGGAAGAGTTGAAGTTCTACAAAGACAACGTTGATCCGGCAGATATGACCCCATTAAAGAAACCAACTACAGAGCAGGATCCGGTGTTGAAGTTTAAATCGGCGGAGGAAACCAAGCAAGTTGACTCGTCCAAGCAGTTCACTATCAGCGCTAACCTTGACCCCAAATAGGAAAGCACGCTCATCGAGTTCATCCGTGAGAACCGGGATATCTTTGCATGGAAACCTTCTGACATGCCAGGTATACCGAGGGAACTCGCTGAGCACAGTCTTAATATTGATCCGAAATTTAAACCGGTCAAGCAGTATCTGCGCCGCTTCAATGAAGAAAGGCGCAAGGCTATAGGTGAAGAAGTGGCCAGGCTTTTGGCCGCAGGGTTCATAGTTGAAGTGTTCCACCCGGAGTGGTTGGCTAATCCGGTTTTGGTGTTAAAGAAAAATGGAAAGTGGAGGATGTGTGTGGATTACACAGACTTAAACAAGGCTTGTCCAACCGATCCTTTTGCTCTCCCCCGTATTGATCAGATCATTGATGCCACGGCGGGATGTGAGCGGCTAAGTTTTTTGGATGCATATTCAGGGTATCATCAGATCAAGATGGCAATTAAGGACCAGGAGAAGACAGCCTTCATAACTCCCTTTGGAGCCTTTTGCTACGTGTCTATGCCTTTTGGGCTCAAGAGTGCCCAAGCAACTTACCAGCGTTGCGTGTAGAACTGTCTTGAAGGGCAGATAGGGAAAATTGTTCATGCTTATGTGGATGACATTGTTGTAAAGTCGAGGAAAGAAGAGACGCTGATAGAGGACCTAAAGGAAACCTTTGATAACCTCCGAGTCTATAAGATGATGCTTAATCCGGAGAAGTGTGTTTTTGGTGTTCCAGCTGGCAAGCTCCTCGGATTCTTGGTATCAAACAGAGGAATAGAGGCCAATCCAGAGAAGATCAAGGCGATCACATCCTTGACTAAACCAGCTTGTATCAATGATGTCCAGCGTATCGCTGGCCGGATTACAGCATTAAGCCGATTCATCAGCCGTTTGGGAGAGAAGGCAATTCCGCTTTATCAGATGCTGAAGAAAACCGTCCGGTTTATATGGAGCGATGCTGCAAACACCACGTTCGAGGACTTGAAGCGGCAATTAGCAGAACCACCGGTCCTTGTTGCCCCTGTTGATAAGGAGCCGCTGCTGTTATACGTGTCCGCCAATGCCCGGGCAGTTAGCGTGGCAATCATGGTCGAGCGCAAAGAAGCAGGCAAGGAATATCCGGTTCAGCGCCCGGTTTATTATGTCAGTGAGGTTCTAATTGAGTCAAAACAAAGATACCCACACTGGCAGAAGCTGGTGTATGGCGTGTTTATGGCAAACCGGAAGCTGAAGCACTACTTCCAAGGCCACCCAATAACGGTTGCCAGTTCAGCTCCGTTGGGGGATATAATCCAGAACAGAGAAGCCACTGGCAGAGTAGCAAAGTGGGCCATTGAGCTTAGCCCACACGGATTGAAGTATGTGCCACGTACTGCTATCAAATCCCAAGCATTGGTAGATTTCATCAATGATTGGACAGAATTGCAAGCACCAGAGGAGAAGCCGGATCATACATACTGGACTATTCACTTTGACGGTTCAAGGCAATTAGAAGGCTCGGGGGCTGGAGTTGTGTTAACTTCCCCGTGAGGTGACAAATTTTGTTATGTCCTCCGTCTAATGTTCCTTGCACTAATAATGCGGCCGAATATGAGGCATTGCTTCATGGCTTGCGGATGGCTAAGGAGATGAACTTGAGCCGGGTCAAGTGTTTTGGTGATTCAGATTTAGTGGCACAACAAGTATCCGGCAAGTGGGACTCTAAAGACCCTCTCATGGCGGCTTACAGACAAGAATTTGAAGCAGTTGTAGGATATTTCAAAGGATATCAGGTGGATCACATAGACCGGCGGAAAAATGAAGCGGCCGATGCTCTAAGCCGGCTGGGTTCTCAGCGTAAACCGGTGCCACCAAATACTTTTTTAGACGAGCTACACAGTCCGTCAGTTCAGGTACCATCGAAGGATTTGTCTGTTCCTGATCCGGAAGCGCAACTGGTTGCAGCACTTCATGTTATTCCGGATTGGACGCTCCCTTACTTGGCGTACCTGAGCCGAGGAGAGTTGCCAGATGATGAGATTGAAGCAAGGCAGATAATCCGGTGGTCCAAGTCCATGACAATTGTAAACGGGGAACTTCATCACCGCAGCGTGTCTGGAGCGTTTCAGCGGTGTGTGTCATTCAAACAAAGGCTGTGACATTCTTCAAGAGATTCATGAAGGGGATTGTGGTCATCACGCCGGTTCAAAATCTTTGGTAGCTAAAGCTTTCCGTCATGGGTTCTACTGGTTGACAGCCCACGCTGATGCGGAGGATCTAGTTCGGAAATGCGATGCTTGTCAGAAATTTTCATGACGTGCTCTTGTTCCGGCACAGGAGCTGCGGATGATTCCAATTACTTGGCCGTTTGCGACTTGGGGGCTTGATATGGTTGGGCCTTTTAAACGATCCCAAGATCAAAAAACTCACCTGTTGGTCGCAGTGGATAAGTTTACAAAATGGATTGAGGCAGAGCCTGTGAGCAAGTGTGATGCGGCAACATCGGTTAAATTCATCAAGAAGGTAATTTTCCGGTTTGGCTTTCCACACAGCATTATCACTGACAATGGCACCAATCTATCTAAAGGAGAGATGGAAGAGTTTTGTCAAAGGGAGCATATTCGCCTAGATGTGTCTTCTGTAGCTCACCCTCAATCCAATGGTCAAGCTGAAAGGGGCAATCAAGAGATTTTGCGAGGTATCAAGCCCCGGCTTATGACTCCCTTGCAAAGAACACCAGGGTGCCGGGTTGAAGAGTTACCTTTTGTCCTCTGGAGCATCAATACTACACCGAACAGGTCCACATGCTACACCCCTTTCTTCATGGTCTACGGTGCTGAAGCGGTTCTTCCAAGTGATATCCGCCACGACTCACCACGGGTGGCAGCTTATGTTGAAGCAGCCAATGAGAAAGCAAGACAGGACGGCTTGGACCGGCTGGATGAAGAGCGTGACATAGCAGCAGCACGATTTGCAATTTATCAGCAGGACCTGTGCAGATATCACAGCCGCCGGGTTAAAACTAGGACGTTCCAGGAGGGGGACTTAGTACTCCGGCTCATCCAGGACCAAACAGATATGCACAAGCTATCCCCACCTTGGGAAGGGCCCTTCGTGGTCAGCAAGAACCTACACACTTGTTCATACTACCTAGTGGACTTTCGAGAACACAAAGACCCACGGACATCAGAAGAAGAGACGAAGAGGCCGTGGAACATTGCCCTCCTGCGGCCTTACTACACTTGAGCCATGAGCTCCTCTTCATGTATCCTATATATATTATGATTAAAAAATAAACCGGCACCCCTGATAAACCGGGGGATCAGCCTTTTTTCTTCCAAATAAGTGTCTTATGAAATTTAAACACAGATACTTTGAACAGTCTATTTTGCTATGCAGGACAATTCTATAAGGGACCACACAAGACTTGCCTTTCAAGTGCAACTCCTTCATAGGAACCCTACCTCCAGGATCACTAGGGGGCTACGGGTCACATTTGAATCCTCGCTTAAACCCCTTCTGGTCCGGTTTATATGATCGTCTTCACATCAGCGCCCTTTGGATTACATCCATTGATTGGCAAAAAATGTTCTTGTCCCTTGGAGTACATCCTTTGATGGCAAAAGAAAAAATTCTTGCCCCTTGGTTGATACATCCTTTGATGGCAAAAGAAAAATTGTTCTTGTCCCTTGGAGTACATCCTTTGATGGCAAAAGAAAAAATTCTTGCCCCTTGGTTGATACATCCTTTGATGGCAAAAGAAAAAATGTTCTTGTCCCTTGGAGTACATCCTTTGATGGCAAAAGAAAAAATTCTTGCCCCTTGGTTGATACATCCTTTGATGGCAAAAGAAAAAATGTTCTTGTCCCTTGGAGTACATCCTTTGATGGCAAAAGAAAAAATTCTTTCCCCTTGGTTGATACATCCTTTGATGGCAAAAGAAAAAATGTTC
>LR738712.1:418958615-418973388 GCA_902687465.1 Secale cereale
TTGTCCCTTGGAGTACATCCTTTGATGGCAAAAGAAAAAGTTCTTGCCCCTTGGATGATACATCCTTTGATGGCAAAAGAAAAAATGGTCTTGTCCCTTGGAGTACATCCTTTGATGGCAAAAGAAAAAGTTCTTGCCCCTTGGATGATACATCCTTTGATGGCAAAAGAAAAAATGTTCTTGTCCCTTGGAGTACATCCTTTGATGGCAAAAGAAAAAGTTCTTGCCCCTTGGAGTACATCCTTTGATGGCAAAAGAAAAACGTTCTTGCTCCTTGGATTAAATCCATTGATTGGCAAAAGAAATCATTGCTCCTTGGATCGCACCCATTGATTGGCAAAATGAATCATAGCCCTTTGGGTCGCATCCATTGATTGGCAAATATGGAGCCTGGAAGCTCGTAAAAAGCCTCGACTACATGGTCTTATTTGCAAACGGTGTTTTGTGTTTTGTAATTTTTCAAAAGTTTTCTATAGTTTTTTGATCCGGAACTGGGCAACTTCAAAGTTGACCACGTATTTACAAAAGTCTGGGTCATAGAGCACAAGCATGATTTAAATCGGTAGTTATTATAACCCGGAACAATCATTGGGCAAACACCAACAGAGCCAAGAGCCTCTTCGGAATCTACAATGTCCACCGGATTAAGGATGTCAAGCATACTTAATTAAAGGTATGAAAGTATTTTTGGGTATAAATTAGATACTTGTTCAACATATATGTCTATGAGAGTACTATAATCGGTCCGGCGGTAAACCGCCAGGACATTCTCTTAGTGTTGTCTATGCAGATTCAGGTAATATAAAGGATCAGCCATAGCAGACAAGGGATTAAAATTGGCAGATGCCAAATCAAAGATGTGACATCCGGATTAAGACAAAAAATGTTTCGAACTATCCTATTACAAGGCACTGGCAAGCCTGAACGGATTAAAGTTTTCAAGGCAATAGATTACAACAGCTAAGAGTTAAATTGAGCGACTTATGCTTCTTCTTCCTGCTGCGAAGGCTGAGGATCGGCTTGTTCCGGAACTTCTTCGTCCTCTTGAAGCGGCTGAAAAGCAGGAACGCGCCAGTCAATCTTGGATAGTGCACGGAAGTACATCTCCTCAGTAATGAGATCGGACGGATCAACATCTGGGGCGAAAGTATGGGCGCGCACTGGTGGGATTAGATTCTCGGTGTCATAAACCGGCCGGTCCACCCGCTCATTCTCTAAGTCATATGCCGGATGATACCTGGTCAGGTCCGCTTCATCAGCAAGCTTGCTAGCAAGAGGGCGCATTTCCTTAGTGAAAGCACGAAGGTCCTTGCCAGAGAAGGCAGATCCATCCTCCTTGTTGCTGGGGTACCCGTTCATAGCTTCCTCCGGATCAAAGTCCGGAACCCATGCCTTGGCTCTGGTCAGCGCTACAAGAGAGCCGGCCCGTGCAGCAGATTTCTTCACTTCTTCTAACCGTACATGCAATATAGAAAGCTTCTCCAAAGTACCTTGGATAGTAGTGGGGGCCGCTTTGTAATGGGACATCGCACTTATAATCCTTTGAGCGCCGGAATACAGCTGCTCAACCAGAGTATAAGAGGCCTTGAGTTTCTTCCGGATATCATCCCCAAGGTGGGTGTTGCGTCGCCCTGCATATGATTATTACAGTTAAACCGGAGCAGAATAAACATTGCAGAGATGAAAGCATATGTAAATTAAGTGCTTACCAAAGATGGCACAGGTCATAAGCTCTATTTGCTGCCTTAAACCGGTCAGCTCTTGCGTCACCGGGTTAAGGGCCTCTTCCGCATCCTTTGCCCTTTTCTCAAGGGCGTTCCTCTATACTTCCCAGGCTGATCGCTCCGCTTCAAAATCATTTTTCAGTTTTTCAGTATTGGTCAACTTCAGCACCAGCTTATCCTTGGCCTTGGTAGAAGCAGTTTCAGCGGCAGCAAGTCTATTCCGGAACTCAATTACTTCTGCAGCCCTCCGGGTCAAGTCAGCCTACAAGAAAATCAAGTGGAGTAAATGACAATTAAGACAAGTCTCAAGCGCATAAGCAAGTTATCCACTTGACACTTGGGGGCTAATGGGCAGTTGAAGTATCAAAAAAGAGATTCAGACAAGTCCCAGGCACATAAAACAAGTTATGTCCTTGGCACTTGGGGGCTAATGTAAGTTCATTTTCATACATTTGGAAGTACCGGTTCACCTACAACGAAGCTAAACCGGAACTTGGGGGCTACTATGGCATAAAGACAGAAGTATAAAGAAGGCAAAACAAAGACAAGTGAATGAAGGTACCTCGTATTTATCCTTCATCATATTAACCAAGCCCAGTTCATAATCACGGCTGGTATGAAGCCGGTTCAAATACCCGGAATAAAGTTCCTGGGCGCTTAATTCGGCATAGTTGGACAAGTCCGTGCTCCACTTGCCCTCCTCTTGTTGAAGCTTCTCCGCTTTAGCAGTGTGCTTGGCCAAGATGATAGGCTCAGCCGGAGCGGTAAAACCTGTCCCGGTTATCTAAACATCCGGAGAAGAGGCAGTGGTTGGCTGAGAAGGGGCAGCAGTAGGGGCCGGGCTAGCAGGAGCCGGATTAGTCCGAGGAGGGCTAACCCGGACATGACTCGCCGGTTCAATGACATTTTCCAAATTCGTGTCTTCTGGAGCAACAAGGTTATCATGGTCCATGGGAGCAGGATCATCAATTTGAGTTGCAGGATCGCTCTCTGGAGGGGTGACTTCATCCGGATCAGCCGCCGGATCAGCGGCAGTAGTTTCGGCAGCCGCTTTGGTGGCCTTCGCCTTCTTGCTAGGCTTGGGCTTGCTGAAGGAAATTGAAGGGACAATGAGAATCATCAAGGAACAAATACAAACATAAACCGGATGTTGAAAGGAACATGCCCAGGCACAGTCTTCAATACAAGAACCTGTGTGGCAGTCGATTCACCGGAAGATGATAAAGGTGTCTCCTGATAGTTAGGGTCAGACGGTTTAAGCGGTTTGCATATAAGTCCGGCCTTTGGATGGAGAAGAGTTGGAAAAAGTAAAACCTCATAGTGGCGCCTGCGAGCCGGAGTGAGAGATATTCCGGAATATTCTACTACATGGCCACTATGGCGCGTAGTCCGGCGGGCTTCATGTTGCTGTTTCTTCAAAAGAAATTTGGGGTCCAGTTGAGCGTAAGGATGAGAAAAAGGGTACTTCCAGGATGCCAGACGAATTTTGCGCACCGGCGGTTCAGAGTCTGAAGAAAGAGAGATTACCTCAATTTCTGCCGCTTTACTTCCTTCAGCCAAATCCTGTGGAAAGACACTGTTAACATAGATTTGGATAAAGAGAGATCAAAACATATCAGGATCAACTCATACCTCAGAATCCGGGTCATCTTCCTCAAGATGTGAACCGGAGCCAGCGGCCGCCTTCTTCTTCTTGACAGCGCATGTCTTCCGGCGTGGCTGTTTACCTGACTTGTCCTGAGGTTTTCTTTTCCAAAAAGGATCGTTGGCCTGTGCAGAAGATGAAAGATAAATAGAAGATAATTGATATGAACGGATTAGAAACAAACAGAAGAGGTCAGAAAAAACTTACTACTGGCAGTTTGTTTTTCTCATAGTATGGAGCCAATCCGGTCTGACTGCACTCTTCGAGAGAGATGTTGAGCATTTTCTTTGCGGATTCAGTGACTTCCTTCTCAGGAAGCATTATGTCAATGTGGCGCTGAGGGTCGTCCGTCTTTCCGGTATACTCATACATCAGATCAGAGCGCCGGCTCAGAGGAAGGATGCTCCAAGCAAGCCAACAACGAACGAAATTGACTCCAGTCAAACCGTTGGCCATAAAGGCCTTAAGCTTGGCAAGCTGAGGGGCAAACCGGGCCAGCTCTGAGGAACTAAGGCGATGCGGCAGGGGATGATCCTTAGGAAGACGATGTTCACGGTAACCCGGCAGTGAGTTTTCTCCTTGAGGAGAGGTATCTTTGCAATAGAACCAGGATTGGTTCCAGTCCTTGGGGTGTGTATGGAGAGCAGCATGAGGGAAGACCACATCTCTTCTCTTCTGAATACTAACACCGCCCGGCTCTTGATGTGGTCCGGCAGTAAACTCTGTCCGCCAGTTTAAGTGGAAAAAGTCTCGGAACATATCTACTGATGGTTCTTCTTGAAGGTATACTTCCGAGAAGACTTGGAAATTGCAGATGTTTGATATAGAATTCAGACCTATATCTTGAGGATGGAGCTGAAAAGCGGCCACCACATCCCGGAAAAACTTAGAACCGGGAGGGCTAAAGCCCCGGGCCATATGATCAAAGAAAACGATGGCTTCTCCTTATTTAGGGGTAGGAGGAAACTCATTCCCTGGGGCCCACCATTTCAGAACCGCTTGGGGGCCCAGAATGCCAATTGAAGTGGCGTTGGTTAAGTCCTCCTCCGTAATGCGGGAAGGAACCCAGTTGCAACAAATGAACTGTTTGGCAGCCATCTGAGCAAAAGGAAAACGCTGAAAAAGTGCAGTGCAAAATCCGGATTATTAGGTACTGAAGCATAAACCGGAGTGTATCATCAAATTACATCGACAGTTTAGACAAGGGACTAATGGCATTGGCAACCCGGAAGTAGATGTGAAACGAACTGCTGCCGGTTTATGATAACAAAAAAGAGGAGGCTAAACCGTCGGGCTCATGGTTAATTCTTTGTAAGAGGAATATATGATTGGTTAAACCGGCGAGTAACTTACAGATCTATCAAGACGAAGAATCAGGTTTCTACAGAAGGCTAAAGTAAAAATGGATCTGAGCGATAAGAAAAAGATGAAATATACGCGAGTCGGATATAGGAAAAACTATGAAGGATTTCTATAGATCAAATGAATCTAAGGTTTGAGTCTGAGGTCCGAATCTAAGATTAAACTACGGAGCAGGGACGCGTTCGAAACAAATCCAGGGTTTAAATCTACTGCAAATATAACCTACAGGGCGAACAACAAAGCTTCGAGTTTTCATGGCGGAAGCCATGGAGGAACCCTAGATTAAAGATCTACGGTGAGAAGAAAGGAATACCTGAGAAAGAAGGAGACGACGGTGAAGTACTCTGGACACGTTTCAGGGTGATGCAGCGGCCTGGCTGGACGACGGCGACGAGCTCGAAGGCAGCGGCGGAGCTTCGGGCGACGGAGGAAGAAGAAGTGCGGAAGGAAGGAAAAGAATAGGGCTCAGCGGTATTTATAAAGACTGGTGAGGTGAAACGGCAAGCGCGGGAATCAAGGAGGTCAGAGATTGGATAAAGATTCCATTGTCGCCTCGATTTTCGGGATAGCCCTTAAACAAAGGTAACAAACAGCTGTTAGCAATAAATGCGGAGGTGATGTCATGACAGATCGAGATGATTTATGGAGATGATGTCATAACCGATTTACAAGGCAGAGAAGCTACAAGGAGGAAATTTATACAAGATTTAGAAGACTGACATGAACAAGTTCAAATCACTCTCGGGCCTAATGTCAGAGATATTACTAGCAAGTATAAACCGGCTAGGGAGATCTGGATTACGTTAATATGGCTGTATTATCATAAGCCCAGTAGGTTAGGAGTTAGAAGTTATGGCCCGCGGAGGCTTAGGGCCCATATGTAAAGTTTACGGTTTATAAACCGTCTATCATGTAACTTGAGGTATAAGGAAGAAAGAGTAGAGACCGAAGCGGACACGATTATGAGCCGGCCTCGGGACTCTGTAAACCAGACCGGGCGTCGCCTCCTATATAAAGGGACGACCCGGCGACGGTTCAAGGACAAGCAACAACCCGTCGAGATACACGCAAGTGATCCGCTCCCTGTTCATCGACGCCCAAGCAATACCAAACCAAACTAGACGTAGGCTTTTACCTTCATCGGAGGGGCCGAGCTAGTATAAACCCTCTGTGTTCTTTGTGTGCTTTAACCTCTTCAAGCTAACCCGCGCGATGGCTCCACACCAAAGTCCTCTAAACCGGACATCTGCCGTGCTAATTCCACGACACCCTCCAAATATTCTTCATTGATGCCTCTTCATTCGTCTCACATTCGTCCGGTGCTTCGTTCAAGTATTCTTTAATCAGTTCACGATCTCTTTGTTCTTGTCATTCAAATTCCCTCAAGTGCTTTATTCTTCCCGGAGATTCATTCGCTTGTGTTCACTCAATTTCAATTCTTCACGGTGGCTTGTCCTCTTGCATCGTTCAATTTCATTCCTTACGGTGGTCATTCTCGTTCTTCACTCGATTTTAATTCTTCCCGGTGGTTTGTTCTTTCCTTCAGTCGGCTTCAATTCTTTACGGTGATCCGCTCAAGAGTTCTTTTCCGATGCTATCATATCAATTAATTCTTCTTTCCAAATCTACCGGTGTTTCATGAAGATTCTCGCAAGTTCGCGATATATCCCTTTTTATTCAATTTCATCGAGAATAAGTGATATGCAAATCCATTGCTTCTCATCAATTTAATCGGTGGATGATAAGCATAACATAAATCTTATTCTTTCTTCAAGTTCATTTAATCTTTTCCTATGGAGTTTATTCTTGATGAATAAATTCTAGTTCCGAGTGCTTCATCTTTTCTTCCCCGGAGTTCAAAATTTTTCTCGACTATCTCGTCGGACCCCGTTCTAATCATCGCAAGGCTTAATCTTATTCCTTTCGATTCGTCATTTCTAAATCATTATCCTTTCATTACAGGAGTTCTTCATGGTGGTTCCTCATGTTTTAATTCATTCTTCAATGTTCTTCTAATTCTTATGGAGCAGCTCAAGCATTCTTATTCTTTTGCCTCTCGAGTGCAAATAATTCTCCGTATTCTTTGAAGTGGAGTTTTGCAATTTTTAATTCTCAGATAATCCTTCTTTTCGTTGCGGCGGTAATTCACCTCAAGCTTTGAGATGTTTTTCTTAAGTCCACAAAATCCTATTCTTTTGTTGTTGATTTCTCAACAACTTCGTTCAAGCATTATTTTCAAGATGCTCTTCGGAATTCAGTCGCGATAGAAGTTTCCATCTTCTTATCCGTTCTTCTCATTCCATTCTTTAATTCTCCCGGAGGTTTTTCTTATTCATCCCGTCATGGATCGTTCCATATTCTAAAGTTCTTGTCCTATTCCATCCATGTTCAACCGGTGTGTTATTTCTTTCAGTTTGAGCCAGAGTGCTGCCCAATTCTTTCATTCAAATTCCTTTCTATCTCTTTTAACCGGAATGGCTTTCAATGTATTCTTGATCCTTCAGTTCGGGTTTCATGCCTTCCAATCTAATTGGTTCTCATGTGTTCCTTGTTCCTCTTTTGTAATGGAGCTTCCCTTTCTCGTTCTTCTCCATTATATTCTTTCTTTCGAAGTTGTTCATCCTCTCAAGGTTCTTTTCTTTCACTCTTTTGTCCTCGAAGAACTTTGTTCTTCCTTTTCCCTTCCATCTCGTTCCTAAGATCTCGGGATGAGATCTCTTGTTAGTAGGGGAGTGTTGTGACACCCCGAGACCGGTGCGCCAGGTGTCAGCCAGTTATTCGTTGTCGTTGCCATGTCATCTGCTTGCGTGTTGCATCTTGCCATGTCATCACGTGTGTTGCATCAGTATGTTTTCAAAACTTGCATCCGTCCGAGTTCCCTCGTCCTCTCCGTTGTCCGTTCTGAGCCCAGACACACTTGCACGCGCCCGCGGCGCCTCCGAATATTTATTTTGTGAGTGGCCGAAAAATGTTCTCGGAATGGGTTGAAACTTGGCGTGTGGTCTTATTATAGTATAGGTAGACCTCCTGTCAAGTTTCGTCGCATTCGGAGCTCGTTTGATAGCCCAACGGTTAACCGTGTTAACCGCCGTAGGCCTTTTGTCTTTTGGTCCAGCACCCCTTTCTCACAGCCCTCCAAGCCCATTCTAACCCCTCCATGCTCTTGGCCGTTCTATCACGATCACGTGGCCGTGAACGGCTCCTCATTTGGACACTCCTAGCTCCCTATGCCTATATAAACAGCCACTCCCCCGAAATTCACGGTGCAACCCTAGCCATTTTCCTCCTCGCGCAGCCGGACGCGTCCGTCCGCGCCGGACATGTCCGGCTGGACACGTCGCTCCGCCCAATGGGGACGTGCCACGTCGCCCTCCAGCCTCCCTCCTCCAACCCACGTCTGCCACGTGGTGTCTTCCCGTCGGCAGCCTCTCCACCGCGCCGCGCGGCCCACTGAGCCCGCGGGAGGCCCGCCCGGGCCCGTTCGCCGCCACTCGCATGCCCGCGCGCCCCGGCGCTTCGTCCCCTCCGCCGTTGCGAGCGCCGCCGCCTTGGCCTCGCCGGCAACCTCTCCGGATCCACGCCCTCGCCCCGCTCCGGTTTTTTCCCCGCCGCCGGCGACCCAGGCCTCGCCGGAGTCGACCCCACCAGAAGCACATGGTCGCCGATCTCCGCGTCCGCGCCTCCCCAGGCCCCCTCTTCACCGGGGATGGGATCCTCTTCGCCGGATCCGCCTCTCCCCGCCTCCTCTGGGCTCCGCCGCGCCCGTTAGCCCTGCCGGCGCCGCGGCATCGCCGGTCGCCGCCGTCCGTGCCTGCCCTCGTGCGGGCACGAGGAGGACGAGCCTCGCCAATCTGCGCAGCTGGGCTCCGCTGCGGCCTAGCTCGCCTCTCCAGCCGCCGGCCCAGCTGGGCCTCCTCTGAGCCAGCCTCTCCAGCGGCGCCCCGGCCCAAGTGCAGGCCCACCTCGCCTCTCCAGCAGCGCCTGCATCCAGGCCGGCCCCGAGGCCCAACCAAGCCGGCCTGCTCTGCCTCCCCCTCCTTCTGGCCCATTGGCCCAATGTGAGCGCCCCTCTAAACCCCGCATGTGCGTGTTTTAACTATCTTGCGCTTGTTTTACAACTGTGTGATATGCCTAAGTCCCAGATTTCAGTAGTTTTGTTGCATCTTTGACTAGTGATAACTTTTTGTGTGGTGATCCCAATTGAGTGAATGACATGTCAAAATGATCGTGGTGATATGCTCTACACTTTGTTCCATTGTGCCATGCTCATTTGAGTTCATCTAGATGCTCTAATCTCTGTTGCAAGAGGGCTACTTGTTATAAACTGCTGCTACTTGTTATTTTGTTGCCATGTTTGAGATATGATAACTTGGTGCATGTTTATCCAAATGATGCAAATGATATGTTAAAATGTTCATCATGAGATGCTATACATGTTGGTTGCTATAGCATGCATGTTAGAGTTCATATTGCCATGTTTATCTCTGTTGCAAAAGTGCATTTGGCTGTTATGTTCTGAAACTTGTTATGAGATGCTGATTTCACTTGTTCATTGCTAATGATGTGTTTGTCCTCTTGCCACATGCTTAGATGTTTTAGAAGCCCCATAATATGGTCTTTGATGTCGTGCATTTAACTTTCCATGATATTCCTTGAGGAGACTTAAACATGCTTGTAAACATGCCATGCTAAAGTTACGGTTTTAACACTTAGTGAAATTTCACTAAGTCTGGAATCTGTAATACCCTGATGCTATGTTTGTTTGATGTCCTAGGCAAATCCATGCTAGTTTTGGGGTGGCCATTGATCACTCCTTGTTGTATATGTTGTTGTCTATCCATTCATGCCCTTACTTGATCATATGACTTGTTGTAGCTTATTTAATTCTTTCTCCCAAGTTGCTATAAAATATTACTGTCAGGTTTTTAACATCATGATCAAAATGTTGTAGCTTGTTGCTATTGATCCATGCCTCCTATGGAGATGCTCCAATGGAGTTGTTTGCTGTAGGATATGTTTACTTCATGTCCATGCTTCTTGTTAACATGTTTGGGTGATGTAGCTTATATTTTCATTGCTCCGAACTTGCTATGTGGCTGTTAACTTCAGCTTGTTGTTATATCTTGTTTCATGTGTATCTTTTAGCCCGTTGCTCCGTTTTGAGTGTGTCCTACATGAAACTTGTGTGATTTTGCATGTAGAATCATAATATCATCTTGTTTACATATTTGGAGTATGTTTTCTTGATGTTTGGGTGCATCTTGCACCGTTGCCTTGCTTGTCTTGTTTTGCTCATATCTTCTAGGCCGTAGCTCCGAATTAAATGAACTTTATATGAAACTTGACTAGAATTTAGTGTAGATCATCATGGTGCATGTTAACTTGCTGTTTAATAACTTTAACATAAGGTTTGTTCAGATCTGGACTAATTTCAATCTATGCATATGGGGACTACCGGATTTGTTATATGTAGTTTCCGGCCTCATTTAAACTTGTTGACTTGTGTTGTTTTTGAGTGCTTCCTGCCTTGCCATGTTTTGCATATTATATATACTTGTCTTGCATCATACTTGCTTGAGCATATTGTCATGTTCTTGTGTTGTTTTTCTGTGCTTCCTACCTTGCCATGTATTGCTTCCTGTATATACTTGTCATGCATCATACCTTGCCATGTATTGCATCATATAGACTTGTGGTGTTCTCCTGTGCTTCCTACCTTGCCATGGTTTGCTTCCTGTATGGACTTGTAGTGCATCCTATGTAGTCTTGTGTTGCATCATACTTGTTTGAGCATATTGTCATGTCTCGTGTGGTGTGTTTACCGTGTTGCTTGTTAATTCTCGTTAGTGCTTGTTCCGTTGCGTTCGTGAGGATTCATTCGTCTACCCGTGGTTCTTCTTCAAGGCTTCTTCTTCGTCTTATTCCTGGATCTGTTCTTCTTCCTTGCAGGATCTCAGGCAAGATGACCACACCCTTGGATACCTTTACTATCATTTCCTTTGCTTAGTTGTCTCGATGCTATCGTTATATGTCGCGCTACCCATCTTATTGTCATCCCCTCTCCTTGTTGCCATGAATCCTCTAACCTTTGAAACCTTCCTAGCAAAACCATTGTTTGGCTATGTTAACCGCTTGCTCAGCCCCTCTTATAGTGTTGTTAGTTGCAGGTGAAGATGAAGATCATTCCAGGAGGGAACTTGTTGTTGGAATATCACAATATCTATTATTATTATTATTAACACACCTATATACTGTGCATGGGTGGAAGGCTTGGCCTTTTGCTCGGTGTTTTGTTCCACTCATGCCACCTTAGGTGCCGATAAACTGGCATTATGTTCCTTGATTTTGCGTTCCTTACACGGTTGGGTATATGGGGACCCCTTGACACTTCGTCTTTGAATAAAACTCCTCCAGCAAGGCCCAACATTGGTTTTAATTTGCCTCATAATAACAACTTAATTAAATAATTAAAATTGCATAGGGGCTCGCGTCCCCGGGGATTCTTTCTACATAGCAGGGGGGCCAGTGCTGATGGTGTTGGTCCCAGACGGGGGTTCTGTGGGGCCGCCACGGGGAAACTCGAGGTATCTGGTATAACCTGTAGAATCGCCCATTCGGTCGTGGCCTGAGACGAGATACGCACGGCTACTATCAGGGTGTCGGCACGCCGGGAGGTCTTGCTGGACTTGTTTTACCATTGTCGGAATGTCTTGTGCACCGGGATGCCGAGCCTGATCGGATTTCCCTAAGATAACGGGTGATAATATTATATTTATCACTTCAGCTGATCGTGAGAGCTTGTGATGGGCTAAGTTGGGACACCCCTGCAGGGTTATGATGTTTCGAAAGCCGTGCCCGCGGTTATGTGGCAGATTGTAATTTGTTAATGTCCGGTTGTAGAAAACTTGACAGAGGATCCGAAGTAAAACACACAACTATGTGAGTAACCATGACTGTATATTTTCACTTTGAGAAGAGAACACGGTGGGGTTATGTTTGACTCGTAGGTAGTTCAGGATCTTTAGCGATCATTACTAGTTTGCGACTGTTTGCGTAGATGCTCATCTTATTCTTGTACTCGTAAGTTAGCCACCATATATTGCTTAGCCGCTGCTGCAACCTCACCACTTCCCCTCTACCTACCTATTAAGCTTTGATAGTCTTGTTACCCATGGTTATGGGATTGCTGAGTCCTCGTGGCTCACAGATACTACAACAACAGTTGCAGGTGCTGGTTTCCGATGTCTTGACGTGAGAGCATTGATCGTTGTGTTGGAGTTCTTTCTTCTTCTTCTTCTTCAGTCTTGGGTTAGGTTCCAGGTCGGCAGCCTGGGATAGCAGATGGATGTCGTTGTTCTTTTCATGTTTGTATCTGTAGTCGGATACCTTGTATTGATGTTGTTGTATTCATGTGACTTGTATGTATTGTTGTATCCCCCATGTATGTATGTAATGGTATGATGTAATGATATCCATCTTGCTAAGCGCCCGAAATGCGGTTGTGGCCCAATCACGTAAGTGTCACGTGATCGGGATAGAATCGCATCTTGGGCCTGGCATCCCACCCGAGTATGTGTAGATTGGGTTCGTTTTCCCATGCTCTGCTCCGGATCCGACACAAAATTTCGGCAGCACCTCCCCGCTGTTCTCCTGATACATGTCTCGGCAATAAGCAGAGAGGATGTGTACCCGGAGAACAACAGAGAGGCACTGATGAAATTCTGCATCAGATTCGAAGCAGAGCATATGGGAAAACGAACCCAATCTACACATACTCGGGCTGTTCATGGATAACGTTGGACAATTCGAAAGAATTACGGTTATAAATATGCAAATGAATGCATATTTATAATTGTAACCCTTTCGAACGGGAGACGCATAGTGGTCACGCATACTGATGATTGAATACACCTATAGCTAGCAAGTTTCATCGCCACGAAGACCGGAATAGAGCAAATGAAGGGGGAGAGGAGGAGATGTCATTTGTGCTCACCCACGAACGCAGGGGCGGAGCTCGTTGAATGCACGGGGAGGTCGCTGAACACCAGACCCTCACAGCGATGAAACAACTGCACATTTAAATCCACCCGATCAACGCAAATATATATGATGTTTTTCATAACAAAATTGGAAAATATATGACCTAACTCATAATTCACAAATATATGACCCCGTCGGCCTCTGGAAGGCCGAAAAGCACCTTTTCGGTCAACGGGAGGCCGAAGAGGTGTCGGGTGTCGGGGGTGTCGTGGACACACCGGTTTGTTCATCCAAATAAGCAAATATTACAAACTGCTTGCCATAGTTTACAATTTTTATGTGTTGTGGCCTTCTTGATTCAGTTTGGCAACCGACATATTTGAATGCCATCCACATGTCCAAAATTGATTACTTCATCTCTGTCCAAACTAAAGTTGTCAATATAGATCATGTTTGTGAGTTCTTTCTACCCTCGACTATTGACTATGATGTTTATATGCACAAGTTATCTGTTTTGACTTGATAAAGTGACAACTAGCACAAAAACACAATATATAGAATATATTTATCGAGAAATGACATGATGGTATGAATATATCATCCGAAAGAAGCATATGAAAAGTAACATCCGAGAAAAGAATCAACCCTTGTAGTCTTCCATACGAAATATATCATCCATATATGGACCAACCATCATTCTTACATACGTGCACATATCAACCAAAATCTTATATTTACTAATTGGAAGCACCATCCGAGCCACCACGCTAATTTTGACAAACTAATCAAATTGGCCGTCCGATCCCCTAATTTACTATCTACAGCCGTACAATGATTTCCATCAAAGAGTCCTGACTGGATATCTCACGTGCATGTCTCTTAGAGAAAAACCATCTCCCTCCTGTACCTCTTTCTCCACCGAGCCGCATTAATTAATCTAAAAAGGAATCCATCCAATTTGTCCCCGATCATCCCCTTTTCTTGGAATCTGAGCCCTAAACCATGATGCAGCTTCTCCTTTGAAGTCAATCTCATCTTCAATGTTGCGTCTACATTATTTGATCTAGAAAAACATGGTACGATTTTATCCATCATCTCTTTGTATCCTAATTCCTTCATCTAAAACCTAGCATAGTAGCATTGAGTCTCCTCCCATCCATATTCTGATCATGGTAAAATCTACTCCATCCGTTCGAAAATAGTTGACTCAAATTTATACTAACTGTAATATAATGTTAGTATAAAGTCGAGTCAACTATTTTGAAACGCAAGGAGTAGCATCTAATTTCATCCTGTAGACGAAACCATGTCAGAAGCCACGATCATGGGTGCAGAGGAAGTCAAGATGCAAGTGGACATGTTCGTGGGGTGTCCACCATCAGTCGCATCATTCACGAGGGCTAATGATGGAATTAATTAGCAGGTGCCCACGTACCAGAGTGTTCGCCTGGCCACAACACCGAAACATGCTACGCGGGCACATGCGGATACACAACTTCAAAAGTTAAGCACCGGACAGCTACTACCAGGGCGTCTTTATGTATCTATCTTTGCGTTAAAGCAAGAAAATAGTGCATGAAAAAAGCTGAGTTCCAGCAGCACCAAAAGCAATCTTTGAGAAATTGTTAGACCTTCTTTCCATGTCCAAATTGTCTGATGCATTATTAATCTCCGAGTTTGTTTATAAAAAATGCACTGGGATGATAAAAAGCATAGGAGCTAAAGAGCTTTACATAGTGATACGTTAGTCTTAGTTCTTATGAAGTTCTTGATTTTCTTGAATTGAATATATCACTTTGACTTTGTTTGTCACGGTACTGTTCAGTTAGCAACAAAACCACTTATCTTTCTCGGATATGCCGTTAATATATCAAGAGGAAGGAGATGGGACTGAACAATTAACTTTTATCCTCACAGGAAGGAGATGGGGCACAGCTGGTGCAGCCAGGGAGGACGTGGAGACGGGGGGAAGGGGGGCCTCCGGCGTGGTGCGTGGGCCGGCGACGTGGATGGCAAAGGGGCCGACGATAGGGCGGCGACGGGGGCAACGATGGGGCGGGGA
>LR738712.1:418974659-419028861 GCA_902687465.1 Secale cereale
GAAGGGACGGCGACGGGGCGGGGGAGGGCCGGCGATGGGGCGAGGGAGGGCTGGCGATGGGGCGGGGGAGCGACGGCAATGGGGCGGGGGAGTGACGCGGCCAGTGACAGGGCGGGGGAGCGACGGGGCCGGTGACACGGTGGCGGCGGGCGAGCCTAGAGCACCATCGATGGGGAGTGTGTGATGTGTGGATGAGATGCGAAGTGACAGTTTTTTACCTGGATGGGTGGGAAGAGAGGGAGGGGATAACCCCACAATTTTTTTTACCTGGAAAAAATAACCCCATCTCTTTGCCATCTGGCAAAGAATCTTTTAATCTTTGCCGTCTGCTAGCAGATGGCAAAGAGGTGGGGCTGTTACGCCGTTACACCCTTGACGGCCACAGGATTTGCCAACCTCTTTGCCATCTGCTGGCAGATGGCAAAGCTTATTTGCCATCCACTAGCAGATGGCAAAGAATTGGCTGATGGCAACCATGTTCTTTGCCATCTGTCAGTTCTTTGCCATCTCTTTTTTATAAGCAGATGGCAAAGCGTTCTTTGCCATCAGCTGGCAGATGGCAAAGAGCTGGCAGATGGCAAATTCCCTATTTCCAGTAGTGAAGAGTATGAACTAACAAGTAGACAACAAGTGGGAAAGCATTTTTTCACTCCTTTGGCTTTTCTACTCCATTTTCTAGGGTCACGACCTACAGTCAACACACTGCTTTGATACCATATGTAACTACCCAAATATGATAAGATTCGATGTCTCTGTGCTCACTGTGTGCCAGTACCTGGATCGACTCGCTAGCACACACAGTACATAGGAATATGAAATAAGAAGTGCATCATTTACTACAACGTATGATCCAGAATTTATAAAGTATTACAAACTGGATAGCACATGGCTAACTTATTCAATAATAACAACGGAAATTTAGCATAAGCAAATGATGAGTCCCATCAATGCCCACTGGAGAAAATGCTGAGTGAAGACTCACGACCCTATGTATCTCAGTGATCATCTGAAAATCCAGGAACATGATAAGTTGTAGCCACAAAGGGTCAATACATTGAATATATTGGCAAATCACACTTAACGATATAGCAAAACTACATCCACAAGCAAGGTCTGATAACAGAACACTCAAGTTTGATTTTGCATAAAACTACCTTCACCTACCTCCATGACATAGGCAAGGTGCGCACAACACAAATGATAAAGATCTTCAAGATGCCTCAAGTACGCTCAGCCCTGGCACATTCTTTAGGGACAATAGAGCGCTCAGCCAGTGACGCATTCACATGAGAAAAAACACCAACAACTCAAGTGCGCTGAGTCATGACACATTCTCTAGCGACAATAGAGCGCTCAGCCATTAACACATTCACCTGAGGAAAAGCCCCGAGCCTAGAGCTATAATGACTCAGCACTTCCATGCATCACTCGACACATGCCTGCGTCTACCATATCAAGTTGATGACACCATCACATAATATAATCAACAACAAAATTGTTGGAAATATGAGCAATATACCAAGTGATTTTATTAACAGAAATAGTAGATAAAACATGACTAATATAGAAGAGATAAAACAAGTCATGCGATCTAACAGAGAGAATGTAAATAATATCTTCATATATGAACTAGAACCGAACGTATGCAAAAACATCCGCATATATGAACTAGAACCGATCATATGCAGAGCACATACTAGAACAAGAAGCTGTAGCAGGACCTCAAGCAAAAGAAACATAAACACGTACTGTGCAGTAGGAGAAGCACTGCTCTTGGGGTCGACATCCTCGCCAGCCACGTCGTCGAAGATGTTGTCGATGTCGGGGAAGAAGTTGTCGTTGGGGAAGTAGTCGTCGGCGACTGGATCGTCCGTGATGAATCAGCCAGTAGTCGCACCGAGCGCTCCCCAAAAACCTTATCACCCTTCTCCCATACAGGACTCAAGGTGGTGCAGTTTCGGAGGACTACTATCCCCACCTGCGGTGCACGCCGCAAGCCGGGATGAGGAAGACAATAGCAGCTCAGAGATGGAACCGAGGGCGAGCGGAGGAAGTAGTTCTGGTGCGTTTCTCTGGAAGGAGCAACCTCCCTTTTATAGGCGCAAGAGAAGGAGGCGAGAGGCTGCGCCGGGAGCTGAAGAGAGCGAGGGAGATGAAACAAACAAGCAGCAGCCGAAGAGGCGCACTGTTTGGATTCAGTGTCCACTACAGAAAATCATTTCAACTTCTGACTGACCTTTCGTATACCCGTCGTGTGTGGCAAAAATTAGACATCTGCTCGGCTCATTCCCGCAACCCGCGGCGTATCGTGACGAGGCGTGGCGTGGCGAGGCGGGCGGCGGAGGAGGAGCGTGCATGGATGTCCCTCTTGTTCTCATGCTCATACAAGTGGAGAAAGAGCCTTCCTTATAAAGAGGTCCAACTCTTTGTAAACTAGCAATGTGGGACTAAACTTTAGTAGTGCCCCTTGCCTTGCACGAATGGGCTAAGTGGGCCTCTAGGATTTATTAGGAATTTTTGAAATTAATATTGGGCTGGGTAGCCCATAAGACAAAATTCCAGCAATCCCCCACCAGATCGCAGAGGCACACAAAATTTGCCTTTGGTTTCAAAACACCGTATTATATACCGGTACTGCAGTGGAGACTGTTAAGTTGAACTTCCACCTAGAACTCTATGTTACACTAGTAAGCAACTTGAACAGTGGACTGGGCCTTGAACTGCAAGTTTTCTGTGAATCTAGCTTCACACAAAGCCTTGACCGCTACTTGGCTACCGTGGGTCTTCCCCGTGGGTGGAGCTTATGCGTCATACTCCGTGACCTTTCATGAGTTTACTAGAGAGAACCCTACTCTCATAGATTGCGACGTTTGACAATCAGACTCATATAGGTGTGTTCTTCAAAAGATGTTCTGCAGGACAACATCTCTGCTCACATGAGCCACGTAGAACACATTAAGATATACATCAACCTGCCATGTAGATTTAAGAGAGTATTGCATCTTCATGGAGTGGTATTGTTAATAGTAAGGATACTCTCCTCTCAGTTGACCAACAGCTTGTCTTCCACATCTAATTCACGGGATCTCCGATCACATAGACTAGGTTACCACTGTGAACAACTCATATTGTGGGTCTCATACCCATCTCCCTCAATGCATTATCTATCACATTTCGTGATAGACCCTTAGTAAAAGGATCTGCCAGATTTTTAGACGTTTGGATATAATCCAATGCAATCACTCCGGAGTTTTTCATTTTTCTGACAGACTTTAACCTTCTCTGAACGTGTCTTGATGACTTCATGTTATCCTTTGAGCTGCTCACTTTCGTGATCACAGTTTGATTGTCGCAGTTCATAAGGATACCGGTATAGGTTTCTCAACTACCGGTAAGTCATTCAAGAGCCAACGAAGCCAATCCGCTTCGACCGTAGCTGTATCTAGTGCTGTGAGCTCTGCTTCCACTGTTGACCTCGTTAAGATGGTCTGCTTGCAAGAATTCCAAGAAATAGCGCCACCTCCATGAGTGAATACATATCCGCTCGTGGCCTCTATCTCATCAGCATCTGAGATCCAGTTTGAGTCACTATACCCTTCAAGCACCTTTGGGTGCCCAGTGTAGTAAATTCCATAATTTGCAGTGCCTTTCAAATAACGCAAAACTCTCTCTAGAGCTTTCCAATGCACATATCTTGGTTTTGAGACAAACCGACTCGGTTTGCTAACAACAAAAAAGATGTCAGGTCTTGTAGCACTTGCTAAGTACATAAGCGAGCCAATAATATGAGAATATTTCAATTGATCTCTAGCAATTCTTCGATTCTTTCGAATTAACACGCTGGCATCATATGGTGTTGGAGAGGGCTTGCAGTCACTATAGCCAAAGTGACTCAAGATCTTTTCCACATAGTGAGATTGAAGCAAAGTAATCCCACCATCATCGTCTCTCAACAACTTGATGTTCAGAATGACATCAGCCACTCCTAAATCCTTCATCTCAAAACAATGAGATAGGAAATCCTTGACCTCCTTAATAACATTCAAATTTGTTCCGAAAATCAGTATGTCATCAACATACAAGCAAAGGATAACTCCCTCGCCCCCACCATGGCGATAGTACACACATTTGTCAGCTTCGTTCACAACAAAGCCTGCAGCTGTAAAAGTTCTTTCAAACTTCTCATGCCACTGCTTTGGTCCTTGTTTGAGTCCATACAAAGACTTCAGCAACTTGCACAATTTTACTTCCTGACCATGTATTACAAACCCATCTGGTTGTTACATATAAATTTCCTCATCCAACTCTCCATTTAGGAAAGCAGTCTTAACATCCATTTGATGAACAAGAAGACCATGTGAGGCGGCTAGTGAAAGTAGAACTCGAATAGTGGTCAATAGCGCCACAGGTGAGTAAGTATCAAAGAAGTCTCCACCTTCCTTTTGGGTAAACCCTTAGCCACGAGCCGTGCCTTGTACTTTTCTATAGTACCATAAGGCCTAAGCTTCTTCTTGAATACCCATTTGCACCCTATAGGTTTGCACCCATAGGGACGATAAGTAATATCCCAAGTTTCATTCTCCAAGATGGAATACATCTCACTACGAACCGCTTCCTTCCAGTAGTCAGCATCTTCAGATGCATAGGCTTCTGAAATAGAACTGGGAGTGTCATCTATTAGGTAGACAATAAAATCATCACCAATGGATTTTGCAGTCCTCCGTCTCTTGCTCCTAGTAGGAGCTTCATTGTTTTCCTCCACGGGTTTGTCAAAGTGTTCCATCGAAATGGTAGGTTCAATAATTGTAACCGATTCTTGATTCGATGAACTAGGCATCTCCTGAGTAGATGAGGTAGCCATATCCTTCATGGGAAAGATATCTTCAAAGAAAGTTGCATCATTCGACTCCATGATTGTACCGACATGCATGTCAGATACTTCAGATTTTACAACCAAGAATCTATATCCAATGCTTCAAAAAGCATATCCCAGGAAAACAAAATCCACAGTATTTGGTCCAAGTTTGCGCTTCTTTGAGATTGGCACATTGACTTTCGCCAAACCACCCTAGGTTCGTAGATAAGAGAATTTTAACCTTTTCTTCTCCCATTCCTTGAATGGAGTTATCTCTTTGTTCTTTGTGGGAACTTGGTTTAGGACATGACATGCAGTCAATATCGCCTCCCCCCACCATGACTTGGATAGACCCGATGTATCTAACATGGCGTTAACCAAATCAGTTAGAGTACGGTTCTTTCTTTCGGCCACCCCATTTGACTGGGGTGAATAGGGAGGCGTCCTCTCATGGATTATACCATGTTCCGCACAAAAAGCATCAAATTCATTGGAAAAATACTCTCCACCACGGTCGGACCTAAGCCTCTTGATCTTACGATCAAGTTGGTTTTCCACTTCAGCTTTATAGATCTTGAAAAAGTTCAAAGCCTCATCCTTAGATTTCAGAAGATACACATGACAGTATCTAGTGGAGTCATCAATTAACATCCTGAAATATTTCTTTCCACCTTTTGTCAAAACACCATTCATTTCACAAAGATCTGAATGTATGAGCTCTAGTAGTGCAAGATTTATCGTTTCCGCAGTCGTGTGAGACTTACGAGGTTGGTTAGCTTGCACACAAACTTGACACTTAGATCCCTTGACAGTGGTGAAACTAGGGATTAAGTTTAATTTGGCTAGCTCCGACATGCAACCGAAGTTAACATGACACAGACGTGAATGCCACACATTTGATTCACTATTGTTGCAAACATGATTAACAACTTTATTGCAAACATCTGACAAGGATAAACGAAACAGGCCTCCTGACTCATAGCCTTTGCCAAGAAACGTTCCATACTTGGATATTACAAATTTATTAGACTCAAAGACAAGCTTGTAGCCATCTCTACATAACAAAGATCCGCTAACAAGATTCTTATTGACGGAGGGGACATAATGCACATTCTTCAGCCGCACGATATTCCCCAAAGTAAACTTCAGATCGACCATGCCAACACCACGAACAGAAGCACTTGAAGCGTTGCCCATCAACACGGTTTAAGTCCCTGCGGTCTGATAAGATGAAAACATGGAATTATCAATGCATACATGCGCATTAGCACCCGTGTCAATCAACCAATCAAGAGAATGACATACTGAAAGAATAGTGGGAAATATACCATACCCATCATCCTTCATGTCAGTGTATCCAATGACAACATTGACGGTCTTGCTGCCTTTCCCAAGATGACGTTTGTCATAGCGATTAGGGAAACTAGGAGCCCAATGATCAGGATCTCCACACACATGACAGACACCTTTCTTCTTGTCATTCTTCTTCCTGAAGTTGGGGTGTTGCACAGCCTTGTTCTTCCCATCAAACTTTGCTTTACCATCAAACTTTCCCTTGTTCTTGAACTTGTGGGACTGGAAGTTTTTCTTATGTACCAAATTGGCACTAGATCCTCCTTCAATAGCTCGAGCACGTGTGTCCTTTGCTCTCGCCTTTTCTTCCACATCAAGAGTACCAATGAGATCCGGAACGGAAAACTCATGTCTCTTATGCTTCAGTAAGGTAGCAAAGTTCCTCCACGAAGGAGGAAGTTTAGTGATGATACCCCCGGCAACAAACTTGTCCGGCAGCATGCAGTTGAAGTGCTCAAGTTCTCAAGCAAATGACTGTAAGGCTTTGCTAACTTATAATCAACACACGATTCTAGCAGCAATGACTGTTGGATGTCCATCCAACGGCCAACGTACTTCTTTAATCTCTGATCTTCCTGCTCCAGCCGCCTAAACCAGCGCCGACGGGACTGCCTGGTCCCTCCTCTTGTGGCCGGCTATGATGTCGTGCAGGCATAACTGGCCCACCCTACTCTCTCCACTGGCCTGGCCATCCCTCTACCCACCCGCACCTCCTGTTATTCTCTAGTGATAGCAGCCTCACACCGCAGCCGAACCAGTCAACCGTGATATTCCCATCACCGTGGGCATCCACTGATGTGTCTTCGCCGGCTCTAGTTCGTTCCATTACTAGGCCTCACCCTCGTCCACCGTGTTGGTGCTCTAGGATCGGCGTGTTCAACGTGGTTAACATTCAACAAAGCACATCCATCGGAATAGGGATGTACATGGAGAGGCTGATAATAGGTGATAACCCACAAGTGTAGGGGATCACAATAGTTTTCGAGGGTAAAGTATTCAACCCAAATTTATTGATTCGACACAAGGGGAGTCAAAGAATACTCTCAAGTATTAGCAGCTGAGTTGTCAATTCAACCACACCTGGAAACTTAGTATCTGCAGCAAGGTAATTTAGTAGCAAAGTAATATGGAAGTAACAGTAGCAGTAATAAAAGTAAAGGTAGTGTTTTTGTAGTTTTTGTAATAGCAGCAATGAAAAAGTAAATAAGCAACAAGCAATATGTGAAAAGATCGTAGGCATTGGATCGGTGATGGGGAATTATGTCGGATGTGATTCCTCATGTAAAAGTTATAACCTAGGGTGACACAGAACTAGCTCCAGTTCATCAATTGAATGTAGGCATGTATTTCGAATATAGTCATACATGCTTATGGAAAAGAACTTGCATGACATCTTTTGTCCTACCCTCCCGTGGCAGCGGGGTCCTAGTGGAAACTAAGGGATATTAAGGCCTCCTTTTAATAGAGTACCGGACCAAAGCATTAACACTTAGTGAATACATGAACTCCTCAAACTGTGGTCATCACCGGGAGTGGTCCCGACTATTGTCACATCGGAGTTGCCGGATCATAACACATAGTAGGTGACTATTGACTTGCAAGATAGGATCAAGAACACACATATATTCATGAAAACATAATAGGTTCATATCTGAATTCATGGCACTCGGGCCCTAGTGACAAGCATTAAGCATGGCAAAGTCATAGCAACATCAATCTTAGAACATAGTGGATACTAGGGATCAAACCCTAACAAAACTAACTCGATTACATGGTAAATCTCATCCAACCCATCACCTTCCAGCAAGCCTACGATGGGATTACTCACGCACGACGGTGAGCATCATGGAATTGGTGATGGAGGAAGATTGATGATGACGATGGTGATACATCTCCAACGTATCTATAATTTTTTATTTTTCCATGCTATTATATTATCCTTCTAGGATGTTTTATGGGATTTTATATACAGTTTTATATGATTTTTGGGACTAACCTATTAACCCAGAGCCCAGTGCCAGTTTCTGTTTTTCACCTGTTTTAGAGTATCGCAGAAAAGGAATATCAAACGAAGCCGAATTGACCTGAAATTTAACGGAGCTTATTTTTGGACCAGAAGAAGCCCATGAAGTGCCGGAGGGGGACCAGAAGGTCCACGGGCTGCCAACGAGGGTGGGGGGCGCGTGCCCCCCAGGGCATGCCCCCTGCCTCATGGATAGCTCGGAGATCCCCTTTGCTTGGCCCCGACTCCAACACCTCCTATATATACTGAAACCTCCGGAAAATAACCTAGATCGGGAGTTCCGCTGTCGAAAGCCTCTGTGGCCACCGAAAACGAATCTAGACCCCGTTCTGGCACCCTGCCGGAGGGGGGGACCCTCACTGGTGGCCATTTTCATCATTCAGGTGCTCTCCATGACGAGGAGGGAGTAGTCCACCCTCGGGGCTGAGGGTATGTATTGTACCAGTAGCTATGTGTTTGTTCTCTCTCTCTCTCTCGTGTTCTTGAGATGGCACGATCTTGATGTATCGCGAGCTTTGCTATTATAGATGGATCTTATGATGTTTCTCCCCCTCTACCTTCTTGTAATGGGTTGAGTTTTCCCTTTGAAGTTATCTTATTGGATTGAGTCTTTAAGGATTTGATAACACTTGATGTATGTCTTGCATGTGCTTATCTGTGGTGACAATGGGATATCACGCGATCCACTTGATGTATGTTTTGGTGAGGGTTCCGTGACCTTGGGAATCTATGCATAGGGGTTGGCACACGTTTTCGTCTTGACTCTCCGGTAGAAACTTTGGGGCACTCTTTGAAGTACTTTGTGTTGGTTGAATAGATGAATCTGAGATTGTGTGATGCATATCGTATAATCATGCCCACGGATACTTGAGGTGACAATGGAGTATCTAGGTGACATTAGGGTTTTGGTTGATTTGTATCTTAAGGTGTTATTCTAGTACGAACTCTATGATAGATCGAACATAAAGAATAGCTTCGTGTTGTTTTACTATGGACTCTTGAATAGATCGATCAGAAAGAATAACTTTGAGGTGGGTTCGTACCCTACTATAATCTCTTCGTTTGTTCTCAGCTATTAGTGACTTTGGAGTGACTCTTTGTTGCATGTTGAGGGACAGTTATATGATCCAGTTATGTTATTATTATTGAGAGAACTTGCACTAGTGAAAGTATGAACCCTAGGCCTTGTTTCCTATCATTGCAACACCATTTATGCTCACTTTTACCTTTAGTTACCTTGCTGTTTTTATATTGTCATATTACAAAAACCTATATCTACCATCCATAATGCACTTGTATCACCATCTCTTCGCCGAACTAGTGCACCTATACAATTTACCATTGTATTGGGTGTGTTGGGGACACAAGAGACTCTTTGTTATTTGGTTGCAGGGTTGTTTGAGAGAGACCATCTTCATCCTACGCCTCCCATGTATTGATAAACCTTAGGTCATCCACTTGAGGGAAATTTGCTACTGTCCTACAAACCTCTGCACTTGGAGGCCCAACAACGTCTACAAGAAGAAGGTTGCGTAGTAGACATCAAGCTCTTTTCTGGCGCTTGCCTGGGAGGTGAGTGCTTGAAGGTATATCTTTAGATCTTGCAATCGAATCTTTTTGTTTCTTGTTTATTCACTACTTTAGTTTATAAAAGAAAACTAAGAAAAATGGAATTAAGGTTACCTCATATGCTTCATCTTTTTAATATCTTTTGTGAAAATGATGGGAAGGAAATTTGTGCTCAAGTACTATAAGAAGAATTACATAGAATGCTCAGCAGAAAATATGTGTATGATGAGCATGATTGCAATGTTGTTAGTATGAATTCTTTGAATACCCATGATGCTAATGATATGCAAAGCCACAAGCTTGGGGATGCCATGTTTGATGAAGATGATATGTTTAGTCCCCCAAGTCTTGATGAGAAAATTTATTATGCTGAAAGCATGCCTCCTATTTATGATGATTTTATTGATGAAAGTGGATTTGGAGAGGTCGTGACTTTATTTAGTGAGGAATCCACTATTTCGGAAGAGGTTCCAATTGATTATGAGAACAAAGTTGCTATCTACGATGATTATTGTGATGACTTGTATGCTATTAAGAATAATGATGACCATGAAACTTGTCATCATGATTTTAGTTTTCAATTGAATTATGCTTCACATGATAGTTATTTTGTTGAGTTTCCTCCCACTATTATTCATGAGAAGAAATTTGCTTATGTGGAGAGTAATAAAATTTCTATGCAAGTAGATCATGAAAAGAATGCTTTATGTGCTGGTTATATGGTTGAATTCATTCATGATTCTACTGAAAATTATTATGAGAGAGGATCATATGCTTGTAGGAGTTGCAATAATATCAAGTTTCCTCTCTATGTGTTGAAAATCTTGAAGTTATGCTCGTTTTCCCTTCCTATGCTAGTTGATTATCGTTCACATAAGTTGTTTGCTCACAAAATCCCTAGGCATAGGAAGTGGGTTAGACTTAAATGTGCTAGTCATATTCTTCATGATGCTCTCCTTATGTTTCAATTCTTATCTTTTACACGAGCATCATTGAAATCATCATGCCTAGCTAGGGGCGTTAAACGATAGCGCTTGTTGGGAGGCAACCCAATTTTATTTTCTTTGTTTTTGATTTTGTTTAGGAATAAATATTGCATCTAGCTTCTATTTAGATGTGGTTTTGTGTTTTAATTAGTGTTTGTGCCAAGTAGAACCTTTGGGAAGACTTGTGTGAAGTTTATGCGATCATGCTGTAAAAAACAGAAACTTTAGCGCTCACGAGATTAGCTATCATTTTTTTACTGGAGAGTGATTTTTAGTTGATTCTTTTTTCAGATGATTAATAGACAAATTCCTCAGGTCCACCAATTTATTTCAGAATTTTTAGAGTTACAGAAGTATTCGAAAGTTACAGATTGCTACAGACTGTTCTGTTTTTGACAGATTCTGCTTTCTATGTATTGTTTGCTTATTTTGATGAATCTATGAGTAGTATCGGAAGGTATGAACCATACAGAAGTTGTAATATAGTAGATATTACACCAATATGAATTTAGAATGAATTCACAATAGTACCCAAGTGGTGGTTTTATTTTCTTATACTAACGGAGCTTACGAGTTTTCTGTTGAGTTTTGTGTTGTGAAATTTTCAAGTTTTGGGTAAAGATTCGATGGACTATGGAATAAGGAGTGGCAAGAGCCTAAGCTTGGGGATGCCCAAGGCACCCCAAGGTAAAATTCAAGAACAACCAAAAGCCTAAGCTTGGGGATGCCCCGGGAAGGCATCCCCTCTTTCGTCTTCATTCATCGGTAACTTTACTCGATGCCATATTTTTATTCACCACATGATATGTGTTTTGCTTGGAGCGTCAATATGTTTCAATTTTTTTTCTTGCTGTTTGAATATATCCCAAGATCTGAAATTCTTAAATGTTAGAGCGTCTTCACATAGTTACATAATTATTCAACTACTCATTGATCTTCACTTATATCTTTTGGAGTAGTTTGTTATTTGCTCTAGTGCTTCACTTTTATTTTTTAGAGCGCGGAGGTGGTTTTATTTTGAAGAAATAGATGAAATCTCATGCTTCACTTATATCTATGTGAGAGTCTTTTAGAACAGCATGGTAATTGGCTTTGGTTATAAAACTAGTCCTAATATGATAGGCATCGAAGTTGGGTATAGTATAAACTTTCACATAAAGTGCATTGAATGATAGGAGAAGTTTGATGCTTGATAATTGTTTTGAGATATGAGGATTGTGATATTAGAGTCATGCTAGTGGATTTATTATGAAATTGAGAAATACTTGTGTTAAAGTTTGTGATTCCCGTAGCATGCACGTATGGTGAACCGCTATGTGACGAAGTTAGAGCATGAGGTATTTGTAGAGTGTCATCCTTTGTGTGGAGGTCGGGGGCGCGCGATGGTTAACTCCTACCAGCCTCCCCCCTAGGAGCTTGCGTTGATTGCTTTGTTTTGATGACTTGTAAATTTTTGCAATAAGTATATGAGTTCTTTATGACTAATGTTGAGTCCATGGATTATACGCACTCTCACCTTTCCACCATTGCTAGCCTCTCTTGTACCGCGCAAATTTCGCCGGTACCTTGCACCCACTATATACCTTCCTCAAAACAGCCACCATATACCTTCCTGAAAACAGCCACCATACCTACCTATCATGGCATTTCCATAGCCATTCCGAGATATATTGCCATGCAACTTCCCACCGTTCCGTTCATATGACATGCTTCATATTGTCATATTGCCATGCATGATCATTTAGTTGACATCGTATTTGTGGCAAAGCCACCATGCATAATTTTTCATACATGTCACTCTTGATTCATTGCACATCCTGGTACACCGCCGGAAGCATTCATATAGAGTCATACTTTGTTCTAGTATCGAGTTGTAGAATCGAGTTGTAATTCAATATAAGTGTGATGTTCATCATTATTAGAGCATTGTACCATGTGAGGAAAGGCCAAACAAAAGAAAAGGCCCCTCCAAAAAAAAAGAAAAAAAAAGAAGAAAAAAAGAAAAAAAAGAAAAAGAGAAAGGGACAATTGCTACTATCTTTTTCCACACTTTTGCTTCAAAGTAGCACCATGTTCTTCATGATAGAGAGTCTCATGTTTAGTCACTTTCATATACTAGTGGGAATTTTCATTATAGAACTTGGCTTGTATATTCCAACGATGGGCTTCCTCAAATGCCCTAGGTCTTCGTGAGCAAGCAAGTTGGATGCACACCCACTTAGTTTCTTTTGTTGAGCTTTCATACATTTTTAGCTCTAGTGCATCCGTTGCATGGCAATCCCTACTCACTCACAATGATATCTATTGATGGGCATCTCCATAGCCCGTTGATATGCCTAGTCGATGTGAGACTATCTCCCTCCTTTTTGTCTTCTCCACAACCACCATTCTATTCCACCCATCGTGCTATATCCATGGCTCACACTCATGTATTGTGTGAAAGTTGAATGGTTTGAAAGAATAGAGTATGAAAGCAAGTGCTTGGCTGAAACTGTGGTTGTGCATGATATGAATATTTTGTGTGATGAAGAGGGAGCATAGCCAGACTATATGATTTTGTAGGGATAACTTTCTTTAGCCATAGTATTTTGAGAAGACATGATTGCTTTGTTAGTATGCTTGAAGTATTATTATTTCTTATGTCAATATAGACTTTTGTCTTGAATCTTTAAGATCTGAACATTCATGCCACAATAAAGAGAACTACATTGAAAATTATGTTGGTTAGCATTCCACAGCAAAAATTCTGTTTTTATCATTTACCTACTCGAGGACGAGCAGGAATTAAGCTTGGGGATGCTTGATACGTCTCCAACGTATCTATAATTTTTGATTGTTCCAGGCTATTATATTATCCTTCTAGGATGTTTTATGGGCTTTTATATACACTTTTATACGATTTTTGGGACTAACCTATTAACCCAGAGCCCAGTGCCAGTTTCTGTTTTTCTCCTGTTTTAGAGTATCGCAGAAAAGGAATATCAAACGGAGCACAATTGACCTGAAATTCAACGGAGCTTATTTTTGGACCAGAAAAAGCCCATGAAGTGCCAGAGGGGGACCAGAAGGTCCATGGGCTGCCCACGAGGGTGGGGCCGCGTGCCCCCCTAGGGCGCATCCCCCTGCCTCGTGGACAGCCCGGAGATCCCCTTTGCTTGGCCCCGACTCGAACACCTCCTATATATACTGAAACCTCCGAAAAATAACCTAGATCAGGAGTTCCGCCGCCGAAAGCCTCTTTGGCCACCAAAACCCAATCTAGACCCCGTTTCGGCACCCTGCCAGAGGGGGGAATCCTCACCGGTGGCCATCTTCATCATCCCGGTGCTCTCCATGACGAGGAGGGAGTAGTCCACCCTCGGGGCTGAGGGTATGTACCAGTAGCTATGTGTTTGATCTCTCTCTTGTGTTCTTGAGATGGCACAATCTTGATGTATCGCAAGCTTTGCTATTATAGTTGGATCTTATGATGTTTCTCCCCATCTACCTTCTTGTAATGGATTGAGTTTTCCCTTTGAAGTTATCTTATCGGATTGAGTCTTTAAGGATTTGATAACACTTGATGTATGTCTTGCATGTGCTTATCTGTGGTGACAATGGGATATCACGTGATCAACTTGATGTATGTTTTGTGATCAACTTGCGGGTTCCATGACCTTGCAAATCTATGCATAGGGGTTGGCACACGTTTTCGTCTTGACTCTCCGGTAGAAACTTTTGGGCACTCTTTGAAGTACTTTGTGCTAGTTGAATAGACGAATCCGAGATTGTGTGATGCATATCGTATAATCATGCCCACAGATACTTGAGGTGACAATGGGGTATCTAGGTGACATCAGGGTTTTGGTTGATTTGTATCTTAAGGTGTTATTCTCGTATGAACTCTATGAAAGATCGAATGGAAAGAATAGCTTCGTGTTGTTTTCCTACGGACTCTTGAATAGATCGATGAGAAAGAAATAACTTTGAGATGGTTTCGTACCCTACCATAATCTCTTCGTTTGTTCTCCCCTATTAGTGACTTTGGAGTGACTCTTTGTTGCATGTTGAGGGATAGTTATATGATCATGTTATGTTATTATTGTTGAGAGAACTTGCACTAGTGAAAGTATGAACCCTAGGCCTTGTTTCCTATCATTGCAACACCATTTATGCTCACTTTTACCTTTAGTTATCTTGCTGTTTTTGTATTTTCATATTACAAAAACCTATATCTACCATCTGTATTGCACTTCTATCACCATCTCTTCGCCGAACTAGTGCACCTATACATTTTACCATTGTATGGGGTGTGTTGGGGACACAAGAGACTCTTTGTTATTTGGTTGCAGGGTTGTTTGAGAGAGACCATCTTCATCCTACGCCTCCCACAGATTGATAAACCTTAGGTCATCCACTTGAGGGAAATTTTCTACTGTCCTACAAACCTCTACACTTGGAGGCCCAAAAACGTCTACAAGAAGAAGGTTGCATAGTAGACATTAGATGGCGATGATCTCCCCTCTCCGGAGCCCCGAACAGACTCCAGATCAGCCTTCCCGAGAGAGATTAGGTCTTGGCGGCGGCTCCGTATCGTAAAACGCGATAATTCTTCCGCTCTGATTTTTTTCTCCCTAAAAGTGAATATATAGAGTTCGGGGATACGTCGGTGGAGCAACAGGGGGCCCACGAGGCAGGGGGTGCACCCAGGGGGAGGGGGCACGCCCCCAACCCTCGTGGACAGGGTGTGGGCCCCCTAGCTTGGTTCTTTCCACATATATTTTTTATATATTCCAAAATAATTCTCCGTTGAATTTCAGGTCATTCCGAGAACTTCTATTTCTGCACAAAAATAACACCATGGCAATTCTGCTGAAAACAGCGTCAGTCCGGGTTAGTCCCATTCAAATCATGCAAGTTAGAGTCCAAAACAAGGGCAAAAGTGTTTGGAAAAGTAGATACATTGGAGATGTATCAACTCCCTCAAGCTTAAACCTTCGCTTGTCCTCAAGCAATTCAGTTGATAAACTGAAAGTGATAAAGAAAAACTTTGACAAACTCTGTTTGCTCTTGTTGTTGTAAATATGTAAAGCCAACATTCAAGTTTTCAGCAAAGATCATGAACTAACCACATTCATAATAACTTTCAGGTCTCATGTCTACTCATATCAATGGCATAATCAACTAGCGAGCAATAATAATAAACCTCGGATGACAACACTTCCTGAAAACAATCATAATATGATATAACAAGATGGTATCTCGCTAGCCCTTTCTGAAACCGCAAAACATAAATGCAGAGCACCTTTAAAGATCAAGGACTGACTAGACATTGTAATTCATGGTAAAAGAGATCCAGTCACAATCATACTCAATGCAAATTAATAGCAATACATGCAAATGACAGAGGTGCTCTCCAACTGGTGCTTTTTTATAAGAGGATGATGACTCAACATAAAAGTAAATAGATATGCCCTTCGCAGAGGGAAACAGGGATTTGTAGAGGTGCCAGAGCTCAATTTTGAAATAGAGGTGAATAATATTTTGAGCGGTATACTCTCATTGTCAACATAACAACCAAGAATCTCGATATCTTCCATGCTACACACATTATAGGCGGTTCCCAAACAGAATGGTAAAGTTTATACTCCCCCAACCCCCAACAAGCACACTCCATGGCTAGCCCGAAACAAACGGGTACCGTCCAAACCAGCAATAGCCCTGGGGAAATTATTATGATTTGAGCATGGGACTGGGCATCCCGGTTACCATCCATTTTGTCATGAATGATGAGCGGAGTCCACTCATCGTGAGAATAACCCACCTAGCTTGGAAGATATAGACATCCCTAGTTGATACATGAGCTGTTCGAGCATACAAAACAGAATTTCATTTGAAGGTTTAGAGTTTGGCACATACAAATTTACTTGGAACGGCAGGTAGATACCGCATATAGGAAGGTATGGTGGACTCTTATGGAATAACTTTGGGGTTTATGGAAGTGGATGCACAAGCAGTATTCCCGCTTAGTACAGGTGAAGGCTAGAAAGAGACAGGGAAGCGACCAGCTAGAGAGCGACAACAGTCATGAACATGCATTAAAATTAATCAACAATGAATGCAAGCATGAGTAGGATATAAATCACCATGAACATAAATATCGTGGAGGCTATGCTGATTTTGTTTCAACTACATGTGTGAACATGTGCCAAGTCAGACCACTTGAATCATTCAAAGGAGGATACCACCCTATCATACCACATCACAACCATTTTAATATCATGTTGGCACGCAAGATAGACCATTATGAACTCCTAGCTAATCAAGCATGGCATAAGCAGCTATGGTCTCTAATTGTCATTGCAAGCATGTTTCATTCATAACAAGCTGAATCAGGAACGATGAACTATCATATTTACAAAAACAAGAGAGGTCGAGTTCATACTAGATTTTCTCATCTCAATCAATTCATCATATATCATCATTATAGCCTTTCACTCGCACGACCGAACGGTGTGGATAATAGTAATAGTGCACGTGCATTGAACTAAGCTGGAATCTACAAGCATTTAATACAAGAGAGAAGACAAAGTAATATGGCTCATGGTTAAATCAACAATAAATCATATGAGAGCCACTAAACATTTTCATCATGGTCTTCTCCTCTTGACCCTGAAAGAAAAGAAAAGAAACTATTTACACAGGAAAGCTCCCAACAAGCAAAATAAGATCGAGAAATCTTTTTGGGTTTTCTTTTAATTACTACTACTACAGGCATGGAAAGTGAACTAGCTAAAAGTTACAACTAATTTTGTTTTGTTTTTCTTAAGGTTTTTCTAACACATAAGAAAAGGACTAAAAAAAGAATTAAAACTAGCATGCATAGTACAATGAAAGAGTGTGAGCACCGACTACTGGAATAAATGTGTGAACATGAATGTAATGTCGGTGAGAAATACGTACTCCCCCAAGCTTAGGCTTTTGGCCTAAGTTGGTCTATGGCCACGGGTCAAAGCTACTCTCTCCGGTGTACTGAGAAGTGTCCTCTGGATGCCACTAGTTGGCCATCTCATCCGGATCCCACCCATAAACAGACTGCCGGTGCGGGTCAAGAGGTGGCTCCGGCTCCGGCTCTGAAGCTTGTGCCTAGCTCTAGTACTTGTAGAAGGCATCTGACGAAACGAGGTATATGCCTGAAAACAGATCAAATAGAGATGGTGCAGGCAGGGTAATAATCTCACAATATTTTTCATCAAACCTCAATTTATACTTAAGCAACTTCTCCTTGTCTTTAACAATAAAATCATGTGCTATCATACTCTTATAATCTATATAAACAGGGGCCAGCAATTTTTATTCCTTCCCATGATGCCTAATAGGTATTCCAAAATGTTCAGCAAGGCGAGAAGCAAAGATGCCTCCAAAAACGGGGCCTTTTGTGCGGTTCAAACTTAATCATTTAGCAACGACGGCACCGAAACTAAAGGTTGTGTCTTGAAACAAAGCATGGCGCAAAATGAAAATATCAGGGGCACTAAGATTCCCACTGTTCCCGTGACCAATTAAAACATGATAATGCACTTTAATAAATAATAGTTTGGGTATAAATTTGAATCTTTGATTCAAATGGGCTCAAACCCTTCTGTTTATAGTTGCATTAGCCCAAAACACATTCATCCTGCCATATCATGAGCATGCATCATATTGTTGCATTTGTTTACTTATTGATTGTATCGCCGGTGTTCTCCGTGGTAGGTCCTGCTCCCGAGGATACTTCTGCATATCCAGCTGAAGAGCAGTACCCGATAACCACTCTGTCAGGCAAGCAACCCATTGATCATTCTGATACAAACCCATCTTCTCGCTCCTGCTCTCTTTTACCGCATTAAGGCAACAACGTGTGAACTGCTACTTGCTGCGGTAGTTGAATCCTATTCCTTGCATGACCTGTCATTGCCACAGTAAATAGTTGAAACCCACTAGCATGTGTAGGAGTTGATTGAGCCATGTGATGTGTGATCCACCATGCTATTTGTTTATTTTGCCTGCTATGCTTAGAGTTGTGTCAGGTCTTGTTCATCTGGGTGATGGATCAGAGTGAAATGATCATACTCGGTAAACAGAGGGAAGTGTGGAACATGTTTGGTAAAGGTATCGATGAAAGGTCATGTAGGAGTACGTGGTGGGTTGTTTCATTGGAACCATCCATAGGACCCGAGATCTGTATGTGTGATTCAAGTTACAGCTACTACCACGCATTGGGTTCCGGGCGCTCCAAGCCCTCTCGACTTATTAACTGCCCTTGTCCTCTGTCCAGGAGTTGCAATTAGTTTCTGGTGTTTGTAGTCTACTGGTGGTCGTGCACAGCGCTGACCCCCGGGGTGGGCTGTGATGCGACAGGTACGTGGCACAGTGTACCGGTCGCCCGTTTGGTGACTCGGGAGCCCTGTACACATCGTTTGGGGCCGTGAGCGACACCCCGGCCGGATCTCCCGACGGATGGAACCCAAATAGGCGATAAACCTGGACGATAGACTTGTGTAGTTAGTCAGGTCATGGCCGACACCCTCGTTGGGCTTCCGCTTGAAGGTTGCCGAGTACATGTCGAGTAAACGGCGATAAGTGGTGGGAGCGCGTGTGAAAAAGTACACCCCTGCAGGGTTACCAATCTATTCGAATAGCCATTGTTCGCGGTACGGACTACTTGGTTGCTCTTACAGTTCATAGACAAGTTGATGGATACTACTAAAAGCCTCATGACAAGTGTGAGTGCCGTGGATGTCCCTTCCGTAGGATGACGGAAGAGGATCCACAGTGGTGTATTGTTGTGGTGAGTAGAGGACTCGTGTACGTAGTCTTATCTTGTAATCTGCCGAGAGTCGTAGTATAGGTTAGCCAAGAGTCAAAGCTAGCTTGCTGCTATGAACTCCACTACCCTTGTTGATAATGACGCATGTATGATAGGTTCTGTTGTAAGACTTGCTGAGTACCTCTGTACTCATGTTTGCTTAATAACTGTTGCAGAGGAGAACCCTGCCCCTTCTAATGGGTTTTACATAGACGTTGACGTCGACGAGTAGGTTGCTACCCAGACGGAGATCCTGAGCTTGTGATGGGCCTTGTAGATAGTCAGGCTACACGAAGCCTGTTTTATTTCCGAGTTGTCTGTACTCAGACATGTTAGCTTCCGCTTGTGCTTGTATGATTGTATGACTTGAGTGTTGGGTCATGTGACCCCTACCTGTATGGATATGTTATGTATGGCTCTTCGGAGCCTCTTAAATAAAGTACTTTGAGTCATAGAGTTCTGTTGTGATGCAATGTTGTATTTGCACAGATTGAGCATATTGTGTGTATGATTGAAATGCTTGGTATGTGTGGGATCTGACACCTAGTTGTTTTACTTTGGTAGCCTATCTTACAGGGAAATGCCTACTAGTGCTTCCACTGAGCCTTGGTAGCTTGCTACTGCTCGGAACACATAGGCTGGCCGACATGTGTCCTTCTTCGTTCCTGTGTCTGTCCCTTAGGGGAAATGGCACGCGTTGTTCCTTAAGTCCATGTAGCTTGTGACGACTTGGGTTCATACGTTGATGACCGACACGTTCGTTGTTAGGTCATGGATGCCTGTCTCTGTAATTTAGTGCCACTTTTGGTTTATAACTAGCCATGTCGGCCCGGGTTCTCTGTCATATGGATGCTAGCGACACTGTCATATACGTGTGCCAAAATGCGCAAATAGTCCCGGGCCAAGTAAGGTGGCACCCATGGGGATACGGTGCGCGAGGCCGCAAAGTGATATGACGTGTTACAAGCTAGATCAGTGTGACTTAGGATCGGGGTCCTGACAGCAGTATTCAGAAAGGGTCTACCAAGGATAATAGACATACCATCGTCCTCGAGAATATCAAGGATAACAAAGGCTGTTACAATAGTAACATTTGCAACGACAACAGGCACATCCTCACAAATACCGACATGTTTAGCAGTTGATTTATCAGCCATTTGCAAAGATATTTCAGTAGGTGTCAACTTACTCAAGTCAAGTCTATGATATAAAGATAGAGGCATAACACTAACACCGGGTCCAAGATCACATAAAGCAGTTTTAACTTAGTTTCTCTTAATGGAGCAAGGTATAGTAGGTAATCCTGGATCTCCTAGTTTCTTAGGTATTCCACCCTTAAAAGTGTAATTGGCAAGCATGGTGGAAATTTCAACTTAAGGTATCTTTCTTTTGTTGGTAATAATATCTTTCATATACTTAGCATAAGGATTTGTTTTAAGCATATCAGTCAAATGCATACGCAAAAAGATAGGTCTAATCATTTCAGCAAAGTGCTCAAAATCCTCATCATCCTTTTTTTTGGATGGTTTAGGAGGAAAAGGCATGGGTTTCTGAACCCATGGTTCTCTTTCCTTACCGTGCTTCCTAGCAACAAAGTCTCTCTTATCATAACATTGATTCTTTGATTGTGGGTTATCAAGATCAACAACAGGTTCAATCTCTACATCATTATCATTGCTAGGTTGAGCATCATCATGAACATCATCATTAACATTATCACTAGGTTCATGTTCATTACCAGATTGTGTCTCGGCATCAGAAACAGAGATATCCTTGGGATTCTCAAGTGTGTCAGCTACAGGTTCACTAGAAGCATGCAAAGTCCTATCATTTTTCTTTTTCTTCTTCTTAGAAGAACTAGGTGCATCTAAATTAGCTCTCTGAGAATCTTCCTCAATTCGCTTAGGGTGGCCCTCAGGATAGAAAAGGTTCCTGAGTCACTTTACCCCCTCTAGTTACAACTCTGACAACATAGTCATTATTCTTACTAGTTAATTCATTGAGCAAATCATTCTAAGCCTTAAGTACTTGTTCTACTTGAGTGGTAACCATAGAAGCATGTTTACTAATGAGTCTAAACTCACCTATAACTCTAGACATATAATCACTCAAGTGATCAATCGTATAAGCATTACATTGCAATTGTCTACCAACATAAGCATTGAAGTTTTCTTGCTTCACAATAAAATTGTCAAACTCATCTAAGCATTGGCTAGCAGACTTATAACGAGGAATATCACCTTCATCAAATCTATAAAGAGAATTTACCTTTACTACCTGTGTCGGGTTATCAAGACCATGTATTTCTTCAATAGGCGGTAAATTTTTAACATCTTCAGCTTTAATACCTTTTTCTTTCATAGATTTCTTTGCCTCTTGCATATCTTCAGGACTGAGAAACAGAACACCTCTTTTCTTCGGAATTGGCTTAGGGGCTGGTTCAGGAAGTGTCCAATTATTTTCATTGGCCAGCATATTATTCAATAGTAATTCAGCTTGATCAACTGTTCTTTCCCTGAAAACACAACCAGCACAACTATCCAGGTGGTCTGTGGAAGCATCGGTTAGTCCATTATAAAAGACATCAAGTATTTCATTCATCTAAAGAGGATGATCAGGAAAATCATTAAGTAATTGGAGAAGCCTCCCCCAAGCTTGTGGGAGACTCTCTTTTTCAATTTGCACAAAATTATATATTTCCTGTAAGGTAGCTTGTTTCTTATGAGCGGGAAAATATTTAGCAGAAAAGTGATAAATCATATCCTGGGGACTACGCACACAACCAGGATCAAGAGAATTAAACCATGTCTTAGCATCACCCTTTAACGAGAATAGAAATAACTTAAGGATATAGTAATAACAAATCTTTTCCTCGTTGGTGAACAGGGTTGCTATATCATTCAACTTGGTAAGATGTTCCACAACAGTTTCAGATTCATAGCCATGGAAAGGATCAGATTCAACCAAAGTAATTAGCACATGATCAACAGAGAAATCATAATCCTTATAAGTAACAAAGATAGGTGAAGTAGCAAAAGCAGTGTCATATTTCATTCTAGCATTCAAAGACTTTTCTTTCAGCTTAGCTAATAATTTCTTAAGACCATATCTGTCGTTGCAAGCAAAAAAGTCTCTAGAAGTTTCTTCATCCATAACATAACCCTCACGAATAACAGGCAATTCATATCTAGGGGGAGAACCTTCATCATCACTTTCATAAATATTACCAGTTTCAATATTTGCATCCTCCCTAGTTCATCTTGAAATTCACCTAGTGGCATAGTATTATCAAGCATAGAAGTAGTTTCATCATACATAGCAGAAGTGGCATAATCCAGAACATGCGACATATCAGATTCAATAGCAGGAGTAGGTGTCACAAATTTACTCATAACAGAGGGTGAATCAAGTGTAGAGCTAGATGGCAGTTCCTTACCTCCCCTCGTAGTTGAGGGAAAGAGCTTGGTTTTTGAGTCTTTCAAGTTCTTCATAGTGATCAACAGATATAAATCCCAAGTGACTTAAAGAATATAGCTATGCTCCCCGGCAATGGCACCAGAAAATAGTCTTGATAACGCACAAGTGTAGGGGATCGCAACAGTTTTCGAGGGTAAAGTATGCAACACACATTTATTGATTCGACACAAGGGGAGCCAAAGAATACTCTCAAGTATTAGCAGCTGAGTTGTCAATTGAACCACACCTGGAAACTTATTATCTGCATCAAGGTAATTTAGTAGCAAAGTAACATGGAAGTAACGGTAGCAGCAATAAAAGTAAAGGTAGTGTTTTTGTAGTTTTTGTAATAGCAACAACGAAAAAGTAAATAAGCAACACGCAATATGTGAAAAGATCATAGGCATTGGATCGGTGATGGAGAATTATGTCAGATGCGATTCCTCATGTAAAAGTTATAACCTAGGGTGACACAGAACTAGCTCCAGTTCATCAATGTAATGTAGGCATGCATTCCGAATATAGTCATACATGCTTATGGAAAAGAACTTGCATGACATCTTTTGTCCTACCCTCCCGTGCAAGCGGGCTCCTAGTGGAAACTAAGGGATATTAAGGCCTCCTTTTAATACAGTACCGGACCAAAGCATTAACACTTAGTGAATACATGAACTCCTCAAACTACTGTCATCACCGTGAGTGGTCCAGACTATTGTCACTTCGGGGTTGCCGGATCATAACACATAGTAGGTGACTATTGACTTGCAAGATAGGATCAAGAACACACATATATTCATGAAAACATAATAGGTTCAGATCTGAATTCATGGCACTCGGGCCCTAGTGACAAGCATTAAGCATGGCAAAGTCATAGCAACATCAATCTTAGAACATAGTGGGTACTAGGGATTAAACCCTAACAAAACTAACTCGATTACATGGTAAATCTCATCCAACCCATCACTGTCCAGCAAGCCTACGATGGGATTACTCACGCATGGTGGTGAGCATCATGGAATTGGTGATGGAGGAAGGTTGTTTATGATGATGGTGACGATCTCCCGTCTCCGGAGCCCCGAACGGACTCCAGATCAGCCCTCCCGAGAGAGATTAGGGCTTGGCGGCGGCTCGTATCGTAAAACGCGATAATTCTTCCTCTTTGATATTTTTCTCCCACAAAGTGAATATATCGAGTCCGAGGATACGTCGGTGGAGCAACAGGGGGCCCACGAGGCAGGGGGGCGTGCCCAGGGGGAGGTGGCGCGCCCCCACTCTCGTGGACAGGGTGTGGGCCCCCTGGCTTGGTTCTTTCTGTAGATATTTTTATATATTCCAAATAATTTTCCGTTGAATTTCAGGTCATTCCGATAACTTTTATTTATGCACAAAAGTAACACCATGGCAATTATGCTGAAAATAGCGTCAGTCCGGTAAGTTCCATTCAAATCATGCAAGTTAGAGTCCAAAACAAGGGCAAATGTGTTTGGAAAGGTAGATACGTTGGAGATGTATTAGTAGGGACCCACATGGTCCATGGCCGCACACAAGCAACTGCCTCCTTATTACACACAAAAAATGATTCCTCCCATTGACATCTAGAGCGCACCGGTTCAGAGGCTCACCTATAGGCCTACTAAGTTGAAGCGTATGCAGGGCTTTGTCAACTTAGTCAACCAACGATTCTAGCAGCAGCGACCGTTCAATTTTAATCAAACAGTCCTGCTGCTTCTTCAATCTCTGATCTTCTTACAGCAGCTCCCCAAACTAGCACCGGCGGGACCGCCTGCTCGTGCCTCCAATGGTAGGTTATGCAGTCGCACTGGCCTCACTGCCCCATGCTACTTCTCGAGCCTGCGTTGTATTCCCTCGAAGAGGAAAGGGTGATGCAGCACAGTAGCGTAAGTATTTCCCTCAGTTTTTGAGAACCAAGGTATCAATCCAGTAGGAGACCATGCGTGAGTCCCTCACACCTGCACAAACAAATAAGAACTTCGCAGCCAACGCGATAAGGGGTTGTCAATCCCTTTACGGTCACTTACGATAGTGAGATCTGATAGAGATGATAGTTTGATATTTTCGGTATTTTTGGTTATAAGAACAGAAAGTAAAAGCTGAAAAGTAAAGTAGATTGTATATTGATATGTTGAGAATAGACCCGGGGGCCATAGTGTTCTCTAGTGGCTTCTCTCATGATAGCGATATTCTAAGTGGGTAAACAAATTAATGTCGAGCAATTGATAGAAAAGCGAATAATTATGAGACTATCTAGGCATGATCATTATATATAGGCATCACATCCGAGACAAGTAGACCAAAACGATTCCGCATCTACTACTATTACTCCACACATCGACCGCTATCCAGCATGCATCTAGAGTATTAAGTTCATAAGAACAGAGTAACGCCTTAAGCAAGATGACATGATGTAGAGGGATAAACTCAAACATAGTGATATAAACCCCATCTTTTTATCCTCGATGGCAACAATACAATACATGCCTTGCTGCCCCTACTGTCACTGGGAAAGGATACCGCAAGATTGAACCCAAAGCCAAGCGCTTCTCCCATTGCAAGAACTATAGATCTAGTAGGCCAAACCAAACCAATAATTCGAAGAGACTTGCAAGGATATTATAATCATACATAAAGAGTTCAGAAAAGAACCAAATATTTCTCATAGATAATCTTGATCATAAACCCACAATTCATCAGATCTCGACAAACACACCGCAAAAAGAGATTACATCGAATAGATCTCCCCGAAGACCGAGGAGAACTTGGTATTGAGATCCAAAGAGAGAGAAGAAGCCATCTAGATACTAGCTATGGACCCGAAGGTCTCTGGTAAACTACTCACAACTCATGGTGAGGCGATGATGATGATGTAGAGGCACTCCATCGTAGATACCCCCTCTGGCGGAGCTCCGGAACAGGCCCCAAGATGGGATCTCATGGGAACAGAAGGTTGCGGCGGTGGAACTAGGGTTTTCTCTATTGTTCTGATAGTTTCGGGGTACGTAGGTATATATAGGAGGAAGGAGGTCACCGGGGGCCAGACGGGGTGCCCATGAGGCAGGGGGCGCGCCCTATAGGGCGGCGCCCCCACCCTCGTGGACACCACGTCAGCCCTACTCCGTGGTTCTCAAGTCTCCCGTGCATATTTTGCTCCAAAAATATCTCTCCCGAAGGTTTCATTCCGTTTGGACTCCGTTTGATATTCCTTTTTTGTAAAACCGTAAAACAGGCAAAAAACAGCAATCTGGACTGGGCCTTTGGGTTAGTAGGTTAGTCCCAAAAATAATATAAAAGTGTATAACAAAGCCCATTAAACATCCAAAACATCATAAATAATAGCATGGAACAATCAAAAATTTTAGATATGCTGGAGACGTATCAAGCATCCCCAAGCTTAATTCCTGCTCGTCCTTGAGTAGGTAAATGATAAAAACAGAATTTTTGATGTGGAATGCTAACCAACATAGTTTTTTAATGTAATTCTGTTAATTGTGGCATGGATGTTCAGATCTGAAAGATTCAGGACGAAAGTCTATATTGACATAACAAATAATAATACTTCAAGCATACTAACAAAGCAATCATGTCTTCTCAAAATACTATGGCTAAAGAAAGTTATCCCTACAAAATCATATAGTCTAGCTATGCTCCCTCTTCATCACACAAAATATTCATATCATGCACAACCCCGGTTTCAGCCAAGCACTTGTTTTCATACTCTATTCTTTCAAACCTTTCAACTTTCACGCAATACATGAGCGTGAGCCATGGACATAGCACTATGGGTGGAATAGAATGGTGGTTGTGGAGAAGAAAAAAAGGAGGGAGATAGTCTCACATCAACTAGGCGTATCAACGGGCTATGGAGATGCCCATCAATAGATATCAATGTGAGTGAGTAGGGATTGCCATGCAACGGATGCACTAGAGCTAAATACGTATAAAAGATCAACAAAAGAAACTAGTGGGTGTGCATCCAATTTGCTTGCTCATGAAGACCTAGGGCATTTGAGGAAGCCCATCGTTGGAATATACAAGCCAAGTTCTATAATGAAAATTCCCACTAGTATATGAAAGTGACTAAACATGAGACTCTATATCATGAAGAACATGGTGCTACTTTGAAGCACAAGTGTGGAAAAAGATAGTAGCAATTGTCCCTTCTCTCTTTTCTCTCATTTTTTTATTATTTTCTTTTTTGGAGGGGCTTTCTCTCTTTTTTTTAGCCCCTCTCTATATTTTTTTTGGCCTTTCCTCACATGGGACAATGCTCTAATGATGATGATCATCACACTTATATTGAATTACAACTCGATACTAGAACAAAGTATGACTCTATATGAATGCCTCCGGCGGTGTACCGAGATATGCAATGAATCAAGAGTGACATGTATGAAAAATTATGCATGGTGGCTTTGCCACAAATACGATGTCAACTACATGATCATGCATGGCAATATGACAATATGAAGCGTGTCACATGAACGGAACGGTGGAAAGTTGCATGTCAATATATTTCGGAATGGCTATGGAAATGCCATGATAGGTAGGTATGGTGGGTGTTTTGAGGAAGTATATATGGTGGCTGTTTTGAGGAAGGATATATAGTGGGTGTATGGTACCGGCGAAAGTTGCGCGGTACAAGATAAGCTAGCAATGGTGTAAGGGTGAGAGTGCGTATAATCCATGGAATCAACATTAGTCATAAGAACTCATATACTTATTGCAAAAATCTACGGGTCATCAAAACAAAGAAATCAATGCATGCTCCTAGGGGGGAGGTTGGTAGGAGTAAACCATCGTGCGCCCCCGACCTCCACACAAAGGTTGACACTTTACAAATACCTCATGCTCTAACTTCATCACGTAGCGGTCCACCATACGTGCATGCTACGGGAATCACTAACCTTAACACAAGCATTTCTCAATTTCATAATAACTCCACTAGCATGACTCTAATATCACTATCCTCATATCCCAAAACAATTATCAAGCATCCAACTTCTCATCATATTCAATGTACTTAGTGTGAAAGTTTTTACTACATTGATCTTGGATGTCTATCATGTGAAGGCTAGTTTTATAGCCAAAGCACATTACCATGCTGTTTTAATAGACTCTCAAAAGGATATAAGTGAAGCATGAGAGATCAACAATTTCTACAAAATATAATTCCCACCATGCTCTAAAAGATATAAGTGAAGCACTAGAGCAAAAACTATTCAACTCAAAAGAAATAAGTGAAGCACATAGAGTGTTCTATCAATTCCTAGGACATATTTAACTCACTCAAATTGGTGTGTCCAGAAAGGATAATTGTGGCGAACTAACAAGCAAAGACTCAAATGATACATGACGCTCCAAGTAAAACACATATCATGTGGTGAATAAAAATATAGCTCTGAGTATAGTTACCGATTGATGAAGACGAAAGAGGGGATGCCTTCCCGGGGAATCCCCAAGCTTAGGCTCTTGGTTGTCCTTGAATTTTACCTTGGGTGCCTTGGGCATCCTCAAGCTTAGGCTCTTGTCACTCTTTGTTCCATAGTCCATCAAAGCAATACTCAAAACTTGAAAACTTCACAACACAAAACTTAGACAAAAATCTCGTGAGCTCCGTTAGTATAAGAAAGCAAACCACTACTCAAAGGTACTGCAATGAATTCATTCTTTGTTTGTATTGGTGTTAAACCTACTGTATTCCAACTTATCTATGATTCATACTTTCCAATACTACTCATAGATGCATTGAAATAAGCAAACAACACACGAAAAACAAAATCTGTCAAAAACAGAACAGTCTGTGGTAATCTGCAATTTTCGCATACTTCTGTAACTCCAAAAAATTGAAATAAATTGGTAAACGTGAGGAATTTGTCTATTAATCATCTGCAAAAGGAATCAACTAAATAGAACGCTCCATTAAAATCTGGTGACCATTCTAACGAGCGCTAACGATTCTGTTTTTCACAGCAAGATCATATAAACTTCACACAAGTCTTCCCAAAGGTTCTACTTGGCACAAACACTTATTAAAACACAAAACCACATATAAACAGAAGCTAGATGCAATATTTATTCCAAAACAGAAGCAAAAACAAAAATATAAAATTGGGTTGCCTCCCAACAAGCGCTATCGTTTTACGCCCCTAGCTGGGCATGAGAATTCAATGATGCTCACATGAAAGATAAGAATTGAAGCACAAAGAGAGCATAATAAAACATGTTACAAACACATATAAGTCTAACATACTTCCTATGCATAGGCATCTTATAAGAAAACAATTTATTGAGGCAAGCAAAAACTAGCATATGCAAGGAAGCAGAAAGGAAGGATAGCAATCTCAACATAACGAGAGGTAAATTAGTAACATGAAGATTTCTACAACCATATTTTCCTCTCACATAATAATTACATGTAGGATCATAAGCAAATTCAACAATATAGCTATCACATAACATATTCTCAACACGATCCACATGCATGCGAAGTTGACACTCTTCCAAAATAGTGGGATTAACATTAGCTGAAGTCATGACCTCTTCAAACCCACTTTCAATATTATTGCAAACATTATTATGAATCTCATATTCATCATGGGGCCTAAATAAATTTTCAAGATCGTAAGAAGCATCACCCCAATCATGATCATTGCAACAAGTAGTGGGCATAGGAAAATAAGCATCCCCAAGCTTAGGGTTTTGCATATCATTAGCACAATTGACATTAATAGAATTTATAATAACATCATTGCAATCATGCTTTTTATTTAACAAGCTATCATGAATCACTTTTTCCTTTAAAAATTCCTCACAATTTTCAGATTCATGAATTTCAAGCAAAACCCCATAAAGATAATCTAGTGCACGCAGCTCACTAGCAATAGGTTCATTATAATTGGATCTCTTAAAGAGATTAGAAAGTGGATCATGATCCATGCTTTAGAAAGCGGAGATGCAAGCTGTTTGAGGGCACATAGCACACAAGAAAACAAGAGGCAAGCAGACGGTAAACACACGGAAAAAGAAGGGCGAATGAAACGACAAGGGTGAAGTGGGGGAGAGGAAAACGAGAGGCAATAATGTAATGCGAAGGATAAGGGTTTGTGATAGGTACTTGGTATATGACTTTTGCGTAAGCCTCCCTGGCAACAGCGCCAGAAATTCTTCTTGCTACTTCTCGAGCTTGCGTTGTATTCCCTCGAAGAGGAAAGGGTGATGCAGCACAGTAGCGTAAGTATTTCCCTAGTTTTTGAGAACCAAGGTATCAATCCAGTAGGAGACCACGCGCGAGTCCCTCGCACCTGCACAAACAAATAAGAACTTCGCAGCCAACGCGATAAGGGGTTGTCAATCCCTTTACGGTCACTTATGATAGTGAGATCTGATAGAGATGATAGTTTGATATTTTTGGTATTTTTGGTTATAAGAAGAGAAAGTAAAAGCTGAAAAGTAAAGTAGATTGTAGATTGATATGTTGGGAATAGACCCGGGGGCCATAGTATTCTCTAGTGGCTTCTCTCATGATAGCGATATTCTACGGCGGGTAAACAAATTACTATCAAGAAATTGATAGAAAAGAGAATAATTATGAGACTATCTAGGCATGATCATTATATATAGGCATCACTTCCGAGACAAGTAGACCAAAACAATTCTGCATCTACTACTATTACTCCACATATCGACCGCTATCCAGCATGTATCTAGAGTATTAAGTTCATAAGAACGGAGTAACGCCTTAAGCAAGATAACATGATGTAGAGGGATAAACTCAAACATAGTGATATAAATCCCATCTTTTTATCATCGATGGCAATAATACAATAGTGCCTTGCTGGCCCTACTGTCACTGGGAAAGGACACTGCAAGATTCAACCCAAAGCCAAGCACTTCTCCCATTGCAAGAACTATAGATCTAGTAGGCCAAACCAAACCAATAATTCGAAGAGACTTGCAAGGATATTATAATTATACATAAAGAGTTCAGAAAAGAACCAAATATTTCTCATAGATGATCTTGATCATAGACCCACAATTCATCGGATCTCGACAAACACACCACAAAAAGAGATTACATCAAATAGATCTCCTCGAAGACCGAGGAGAACTTGGTATTGATATCCAAAGAGAGAGAAGAATCGATCTAGATACTAGCTATGGACCCGAAGGTCTGTAGTAAACTACTCACAACTCATGGTGAGGCGATGATGATGATGTAGAAGCACTCCGTGGTAGATCCCCCCTCCGACAGAGCTCCGGAACAGGCCCCAAGATGGGATCTCACGGGAATAGAAGGTTGCGGCAGTGGAACTCGGGTTTTCTCTGTTGTTCTGATAGTTTCGGGCTACGTAGGTATATATAGGAGGAAGGAGGGCAACGGGGGCCAGACGGGGTGCCCATGAGGCAGGGGGCGCCCCCCCAACCCTCGTGGACGCCACGTAAGCCCTACTCCGTGGTTCTCAAGTCTCCCGTGCGTATTTTTCTCCAAAAATATCTCTCCCGAAGGTTTCATTCCGTTTGGACACCGTTTGATATTCCTTTTCTATAAAACCCTAAAACAGGCAAAAAAACAGCAATGTGGACTAGGCCTTTGGGTTAGTAGGTTAGTCCCAAAAATAATATAAAAGTGTACAACAAAGCCCATTAAACATCCAAAATATCATAAATAATAGCATGGAACAATAAAAAATTATAGATACGTTGGAGACGTATCACCCCACCCTACTCCCATTGCTGGCTAGGCCTTCCATCTATTCACCCACACCCCCTGTTATTCTCCGCGACAGCAGCCTCAAACCGTAGCCGAACCAGTCAACCCTCATAGTCCCCTCCACGTGAGCATCATTGATGCGTATTCCCTGGCTCTGGGTCGTTTCCCTTCCTAGGTCGCGCTCTTGTCCAGCACCTTGGTGCTCTCGGATGGTACGACGTCGTCAACACGGTCAACGAACGACAGTCATCAGAAGAGGACTGTACATGGAGAGGCTGACAGCTTGGTCCATGGCTACACGCAAGGAAGTGCCTCCTTATTACGTGCAAAATAATGATTCCTCCACCTAACAGCTCAGACCCACCGGAAGAGCCTCTGTATTTCGCGAAAAAATGTTACCCCCTGACAGCCGGGACCCACTGGCATTATCTTCACATGGAAGGAAGTGCCTTCTTAACCCCTGACAGATGAGACCCACCTGGTTGAAGCGAAGGTAGCGTTATCTGTCTAGCCGCGAACGTGTATGTACATACCGGTCGATCGGTCTCTGTCGGTGTACTAAAGTAGGGGTACCTTAGTATCCCAACTTGTGCACGGGCAGTAGCAGCGTCCCGTGGCAGGGTTTGCCACGCGCCCAACGAGGACCACTATGGTTCCTTTGGAGCCATTCAAGAACAAAGTATTCAAGTTAAAAAGAACAAGACCCCGGCAAGAGGAGCTTGCCGGGAAGGCCGCTCCAGGCTCAAGACCACCCTTTTAGCACAAGACCCTGGCAAGAGGAGCTTGCCAGGAAGGCCAAAACATGGCATTTCAGGAGACTTGCTGTGGCGCATCGCGCGCCCCGGCAAGGCCCGGAGAGCGACAAGCCCCCGGGCGCGACAAGTTAACAACCGCGGCAAGTTGCAAGCCGCGACAAGTTTCCACTACGTGCCCGCGCTCCAGCTCATCCGGCCACGCGTCGCCCTGGGGCCCTTCCAGGTGCACGTGGCGGAAGGCTGTGCAGCCTGGGGTACACAGTGGCGAGCTGCGATGATGAGGCCACCATCGTGGCGAACGGAGACGCCTTGACGGACGCTTTTTGCACTATTTAGGGCGACGGCAACGGGCATTTAATGCCCCTGTCCCCTGCCGTCGGGGTTAGGTATAAAGCACTATGCATACACTGTTACAACTACCACCTTTTTTACATTTTTACCCTCGACTGCGTTGCCACCTGTCGGTGACCCCTTTGACCTATAAAAGGAGGCCCATGCGCAACGTAGAGGGGGTTCCGATCCTCGATCACTCTCACGCTCGGTGTTGCTAGCGACAAGCACTGTAGCCTTCCTTGCTCCCGAGCTAAGAGCACAATACAAACCAAGGCAGGAGTAGGGTTTTACACATCCGTGCGGCCCGAACCTGGGTAAACTGCTCGCGTGCTCGCCTCGATCCGCTCTTCGTGCACCCTCCGCTCCCTTGCCGTACCGAAAAGGGGCTCCGGTCCCATAGGTGTTCGTAGGCGATCAGTTTCCCCGACATCTTTGGCACGCCAGGTAGGGGGCGTCGAGGTTGTGCGAACCTGATCCGGCGTTCACGCGGGCGAAATCTTCATGAACTTCATCGACATGCCGCCGAAGAAGAAGGCTTCGGAGGTAGCAGGCCCGTCCGCGTCGATCCCACCATCGTCGGAGCCAACGGTTGGTGGGGTAGACGCTGGCGGAAGGACGGACGCCGGCGAGGAAACTCACGGCGCCGCCAAGTCCAAGGACAAGACGGACGACCGGACGCATTCCAAGACCTCGGCGTCCGTGCACGCACCGCGCCCCTCTCAGGAGGTGCCAGACCGGCAGCGACGTGGTACCCAAGGTACCATACGCTTGCTGGGACAGGGTCAAGTTGGCGGGTCGCGGGACGCTCAAGGCCAACGTGCTGGCACAAGCAAGGCGCGGTCGCCGGGACGAGACGTTGCTCCTTCTAACGCTATTAGAAGTCCGAGCATATCTCGCTCCTCGCACCGCTCGCCACCGCTCCCCTCCACTCCAGCAGAAGCTCTAGCTCGAGCTGAGCTGCTCCTCGACTTCCCTCCAGCAGCAGACAAGGCCGAAGACTGGAGGGCCACCATCCAAAGCCTCATCGCCTTCGCCAATAACGACACTCCGCAGCAGCCGACGACGTCGCGGCCGCGGGAAGTCAGCCAGGCGCGGGCTGATGGAGACAAGACCGCAGGGAGTGCAACTACCGTGCACTCCCCGCCCCGAACGCCGAAATCGCCGGCTCGCCGGATCAACATCGGCGACGACTCCACGACGTCGTCGGATCCACGAGCTCGCCGCGATCAACGGCAAGTCCTTGATGACAGACGACAAGAAGACGCTCGAACTCGCATTGAGCGTCGAAGAGAAGCGCGACGATAGTCCGACCAGTGCGCTGGGCCCGCTGTCGACATGCACGCGCCCGGAGAACCAGGCGACTTGCCGTACGCGGCGGGCTGCCCTGCGTTCACCCGTGAGCTGCGGCAAGTCCAGTGGCCCAGCATGAAAAACTTCAAGCCCGACGTACCCGAGAAGTACGACGGCAAGACTCATCCGTCGGAGTTCCTCAGCATCTACACCATCGCGGTGCAGGCTGCCGGGGGACGAGACGAGAAGATACTCGCGAACTACTTCCCGCTCGTGCTTAAGCCAAACGTCAGATCTTGGCTCATGCACTTGCCGGAGAACTCTATTTCTTCTTGGGCTGACCTGTGCCACCAGTTGGTCGGCGCCTTCATGGGTGGCCACAAGCCCCATGGCCAGGAGAGCGACCTTCATATACTCGCCCAGAAGGAAGGAGAGTCCCTGCGAAAGTACATCCAGAGATTCAGCCGCATCCAGCACAACATCCCGGACGTCCACCCTGCCGCGGTTATTAGCGCGTTCCATCAGAACGTGTGTAACCGCAGGATGAGGGAGGAAATGGCGATGTGCAAGATACGAGACGTCAGTGAGCTCTATGCCCTGGCCGACAAGTGCGCACGCGCTGAAGAGGGGAGGAGACTCCCCGGGGAGGATACTGGAGCAGGGGGAACAGATAGTGAGGATGCCGCCCCGGCAAGGAAGAACCGGCGGCGGAACAACAAGAAAAAGAAGAACAAGGAAGTACTGGTCGTTGAGAAGTCCGGCAAGGAGGCTGGCGCCAAGAAAGCTCAGGCTGGTGGCTCCGACAAGGAAGCTACCACTATAGCGGCCGCCGACAAGCAGGACGGCTCCGACAAGCAGTACTGCAAGATCCACCGCACCAAGGGCCACGATCTCCAGAACTGCAAAAGGGTCGAGTACCTCGTCGAACAGCAGAAGGCTGAGTATGAGCGACGCGACAAGGAGAAGGCCCAGGGAGGTGGAGGAGAGTCCGGCAAGAAGCGGCCATTCAATGGCCGGGGAGGACACCGCGGCAAGGCCAAGCAGCGGCAAGGAGATAGACCTCCCCGCGGTCGCGACAAGGACGAAGATGAAGACGACGACGAAGACATGGATGACGGAGAAAAGAACGAGCAGTAGTTCTAGAAGGCCACATAAGTTTTGTGCGTCGATGGAGGTGCCTCTCTGCATACTTCCCACCGCCAACTCAAACAATGGGTGCAGGAAGTTAATGCGGCAGAGCCACCCGTCGAGTCGCGCAAACTCCTGAAGTGGTCCAGCACGCCCATCATCTTAGACATTGAGGACCACCCTGACCGCACAACTGCGGTCGGGTGTTTGCCGATGTTGGTTTCACCAACATCCGCAACCTCAAGGTCACCAAGATGTTGGTTGACGGCGGGGCCGGCCTGAACCTGATCTCCTCCGCTATGGTCCGGAAACAACAGATCCCCGACAGCGAGCTTGAGGAAACCGGCACATTCCAAGGGATCAACCCGGGAAGGAGCAAGCCGAAGGGGAAGATCACACTATCAGTAACCTTTGGCGGAGAGCTGAATTTCAGGACTGAGAGGATCACCTTTGACGTTGCCGATATCCCATTGCCTTACAATGGGATACTTGGTCGTCCAGCGCTCGCCAAGTTCATGGCAGCCTCCCATTATGCCTACAACATGCTCAAGATGCCAGGCCCGATAAGCGTCATCTCTGTCCCCGGCGACAATAAGGACGCGCTTATCTGCGCCGACAAGATTTACCGGGACGCAGCAGCCGCAACAGACAGCGAGACACTTGCCACCGAAGCTCCCGGGGGGAAGAACAAGACCAAGTCCGGCAAGAGCTCTGGGGCCCACTCCGGCAAACGCACCTCTTCGGAGTGCTACGCTGTTGTCGAGGAAGCACCATCGAGCTCCACCGGCAAGTGCAAGAAGGGAATGGCAGCTCCTCCTGCAACCAAGAAGGTGTCCGCCAAGGAGGACGGCACTGGTGGTACTTTCACCATCAGTGCCACGCTCGATCCTAAATAGGAAAGCGCGCTCGTTGCTTTCCTGCGGGCGAATGTCGACGTGTTTGCATGGCAACCGTCTGACATCCCCGGTGTTCCCAGGAAAGTAATTGAGCACAAGCTTGCCGTCTGTCCTCACGCGCGGCCCGTCAAGCAGAAGGTCAGGAAGCAAGCGGTGGAGCGCCAAGAGTTTATCGCTGAGGAAATCAAGAAACTAGAAGCGGCAGGCCTTTTCAGAGGTGTACTTCATCCCACGTGGTTGGCCAACCCTGTCGTCGTGCGCAAGGCAAATGGGAAGTGGAGGCTTTGTATAGACTTCACCGATGTGAATAAAGCTTATCCCAAAGATCCATTTCCCTTGCCACGCATTGACCAGATCGTTGACTCCACGGCTGGGTGTGAGTTGCCTTCATTCCTTGATGCATACTCCGGGTACCACCAGATATTTATGGCTGAAGAAGACGAAGAGAAGACCGCGTTCATTACTCCATGTGGCACTTACTGCTTCATACGCATGCCCTTTGGATTGAAGAATGCAGGTTCAACGTTTGCGAGAGTAGTCCACACTGCTTTTGAGCCACAGATACACAAGAATGTAGAAGCTTACATGGATGATATAGTGGCCAAGAGCAAGGACAAAGATACCCTGATTCAAGATCTAGATGAAACTTTTGCGAATCTGCGCAAGATACAACTCAAGCTTAACCCCGAGAAGTGCGTGTTCGGAGTCCCCTTCGGCAAGCTTCTCAGGTTCTTTGTGTCCCAAAGAGGGATTGAAGCCAATCCCGACAAGATCAAAGCCATCGAGTAGATCGAAGCTCCGAAGCGCGTCAAGGATGTACGAAGGCTTACCGGCTGCGTGGCTGCTCTCAGCAGGTTCATTTCTAAGTCCGCAGAACGCGCCCTGCCGTTTTTCAAAATCTTGAAAAAGGCGGGTCCGATGAGATGGACTCCGAAAGCGGAGGCAGCACTGCAAGACTTGAAAAGGTACCTGTCCTCCACTCCAATACTTGTCACACCTAGGCCGCAAGAGAAGTTGCTGCTGTACTTAGCAGCAACCAATCAAGTGGTTAGTGCTGCGTTGGTAGCGGAAAGGGAGAACGATGAGGAGCCTACAGCCCCGGCAAGCACATCCAGCGACAAGCAGGGGGCTTCCCCGACAAGCTCTGGCCCCGACAAGGATAAGTCTGCGCAGATACAAGAAGAGGTGCGGAAGAAGATGGCGCAGCGCCCAGTTTATTTTGTTAGCTCCCTCTTGCAGGGGGCTAGGTCAAGATACTCTGGGGTGCAGAAGCTGCTCTTCGGCCTCCTCATGGCCTCGAGAAAGTTGTGCCACTACTTCCAAGCACACGAGATAACAGTGGTCACTCTATTTCCGTTGAAGAGGATATTGCAAAATCCAGAAGCAACAGGCAGGATTGTCGAGTGGGCACTGGAGCTGTCAAGCTTTGGCCTCAAGTTTGAAAGTACTTCTACTATCCAGAGAAGAGCATTGGCAGAGTTCATAGCAGAATGAACGCCAACGCCAGACGAAGAAATTCCAGAGACAAGCATCCCCGTCAAAGAAGCGAGCAAAGAATGGATAATGTACTTCGATGGTGCCTTCTCGCTGCAAGGCGCCGGCGCTGGTGTGCTGCTTGTCGCGCCCACCGACGAGCACCTCACGTACGTCATCCAGATGCACTTTCCCAAGGAGCAAGCAACGAATAATACTGCAAAGTATGAAGGTTTGCTTGCCGGCCTCAGAATCGCAGCAGAACTTGGGATCAAGAAGCTGATTGTGCGGGGTGATTCGCAGTTGGTTGTCCGCCAAGTGAACAAGAGCTACCAGAGCCCATTGATGGAAGCTTATGTCGACGAAGTGAGAAAGCTTGAAGAGCACTTTGAAGGCCTACAGATGGAGCACGTTCCAAGAGCTCAAAATGACGTCGCAGATGGCCTGTCAAAGTGTGCTGCACTAAAGCTACCTGTGGAACCACGGATCTTTGTGCTCAAGTTAACTCAACCATCCATTACATCATCAATTGGACAAAGTAAGAAGAGAAAGTTGGTCTCTGGTGACTACTTACCGGCAGAGCTTCCCGAAGCTGCCGCCAACAAGGTCCCCAAGATCAACGACAAAATTGCTGAGGAACAGTCTACTCCTGCAAGTTCTTGCCCCGGCAAGCTTTGCCCCGGCAAGCTTGCCGGGGAACGTCAAGCTCCGGCCGAGCCACAAGTTCTTGCTGTAGAAGCTGACGTTCCCGCAGTAGCACTGATGCCTTTAGTCCTTGTTGTTGAGCCTCAGGCTCCAGCATGGGCGCAGCAGATTGTCCGTTTCCTTCAAACTGGAGAACTTCCCGAAGAGCCAGAAGAAATAGAAAGAATAACCCGGCAGTCAAGTATGTATCAGTTCGTCGGCAATGAACTGTACAGAAGAAGGCTCAACGGCGTGAGATTGAAGTGTATTCCCCGGGAAGATGGACAGAAGCTGTTAGCAGAGATACATTGAGGCATATGTGGTCACCACATCGGCGCAAGGGCACTTGCCGGCAAGGCGTTACGACAAGGTTTCTTTTGGCGAGAAGCCCTCCAGGATGCAACTGCACAAGTAACCAAGTGTGAAGCATGCCAGTTCCATGCCAAGCAAATACATCAGCCAGCTCAAGCTCTCCAGACGATCCCTTTGTCCTGGCCATTTTCGATCTGGGGGCTCGACATCCTCGGCTCCCTTTCCCCGCGCAGCCGGGGGCTTTGAGTACTTGTACGTCGCCATCGACAAGTTCACAAAGTGGCCGGAAGTGGAACCAGTCAGAAAGGTGACCGCACAGTCAGCAGTCAAGTTCTTCAGGTCAATTGTTTGCCGTTTCGGGATCCCCAACAGGATCATCACCGACAACGGCACACAGTTCACAAGTCGCACCTTCATGCAATACGTCCAAGACCTTGGCGCCAAGGTCTGCATCGCTTCTGTTGCTCACCCGAGGAGCAACGATCAAGCGGAGAGGGTAAACACTGAAGTGCTGCGCGAGCTCAAGACGAGAACTTTCGACAGGCTGCACAAATGCGGAAGAAACTGGATTGAAGAGTTGTCGGCGGCTCTTTGGTCAATCAGAACGACACCAAATCGAGCCACTGGACAGACACCCTTTGCTCTTGTCTATGGAGCAGAGGCAGTTCTCCCCACGGAACTCGTATATGGGTCGCCTTGAGTGCTCGCTTACGATGAGCTCGAGCAAGAGCAGCTGCGGCAAGACGACGCACTGCTCCTTGAGGAGGACCGTCTTCAGGCTGCTGTACGAGCTGCTCGATACCAACAAGCTTTGCGCCGCTACCATAGCCGCAAAGTTAAAGCCAGAAGTCTCGAGGAAGGCGACCTTGTTCTTCGGCGCGTTCAGTCCGCCAAGAATTCCAACAAGTTGACGCCAAAGTGGGAAGGCCCTTATCGAGTGAGGCAAGTCACAAGGCCCGGCGCTGTCCGCCTTGAGACCGAAGAGGGCTTACCGGTGAGCAACTCCTGGAACATTGAGCACCTTCGCAAGTTTCACCCATAAGGCGCGGTTGCCGTGATCCGCTCCGGCAACCACCTTTTGTACAAGTCTTGCCGCTGTTGCATGTAAACCTTTGTACAAAGCCGGGCGCAGATCCCGTGCATCTGTAAAACTTTTGTGCCTTGCACAACTTGTCGTTTTCATGCCTTTTCGCTTTTCTTGCATGTATTATCTGACATTTTGTGCAGCACGCGCCCCCGGTAAGCAATAACGAGCCGCAAGGCTCCATATCTATGTTTCCTCCCTTTTTCTTTTTCTCTCAAGCAGAAAGAAGTTTTTCCTCGCACACAAGTTTGCCGGGGGGGAAGGAGACAGTGGTATGGGCCAAGTGCCGTTCAAGAAAGCCTCGCCTTGCCAAGAAGCAAACAACACAAAAGCTAAGTCGCCAAAGTTTGAGCATTCGAATTTTTTAATTTTCAAGGTTATCTTCCTTGAACGACCGCACTTTGTATGGAAAACCTGTGCGCGGAGGAACCAACTCGTGGCTAGCCGCGCCCTTACTTTGTTTCGAGCACGCTCAACGGCTTAAGCGTGCTGCGACAAGTGTCGCGCCTTTACGTCGTTTTCGAGTTCGCTCAACAATCTAAGTGTGATGCGACTTGCTGCGACAAGGTTTCTTGTCGGCGATGGCACCACCAGCAGGCTGCTGAAGTTCCGCACTCAGCGCTCGCGGCAAGGGTCCCTTCGCCGGCAAGTTCCCTAAAAGCGTAGGGTGAAAGCATACAAAGCAAAGAAGTCAAGTAAAGGAAATAACACTGCGTTAACTACCCAAAATAGAGTTATATTACAAAAGCAACTTGTCGCAGCACTAATAGATTTTTGTCCATGACATGGTTGGCAGCGACAAGGGAAACAGAAAGAAAAACAGCCTAGTCCGTGCGGTCGCCGTCGACTCTCTTGATCTTGCCCACCTTGGCCACGATGGGCGCGACAAGGGCCTTGAGCGCCTCCTGGTCGGCGTCGGGCGGCAAGGTCCTGAGGACGTTCTCGAGGTTGAGTCCTGGGTTGCGGTAGGCTATCTTCATCAGCACCCTCTCCATGACTCCTGTGCAAAGCCTGCGCGCCTCGTTCGCCAGCTGCGTGGGGATCCTCTCCCGGAGCTGCTCGAGGGCCGGCGCCACTCCCCTGAAGAACAAGCTCAGCTTGGCGCTGTGAGGGAGGTTCTCGTCGGGGGAGTACCCGAGGTGCTCCATCCCCAGCCCCGCCAACTCCCTGTCGATGTCAGCGGCGGCGGCGACAAGCCCCTCGGTCCATTGCTCCACCGTATGTGTGAAGTTGTTTTGGGTGAGGGCGGCGCTGTCCAACAGTGCCCTCTCAGACCTGAGGTCCTCCTTCAGCTTTGTCTCCCGATTTCTGGCGCTGTCAAGTGACGCGGTGAGGGTGGATAGCTTCAATTCCAAGTCTGCAACAGAATCCTTGGCGATGGCGAGCTCCTTGCCCTTGTCGGAGAGACGGACCTGCAGCTCGGAGTGGCTATGGGCGTCCTTCTCCCTCTCCAATGTGAGCGCAGCAACCTTCTCCTCGCTCATCTTCAAGTGGATCTCCAATTGTGCCGCCCTCGCCTCCAAGTCTCTCTTGGCGGTCTCTGCAGCTGCAGCGGCGTCCCTCGCTTCCTGCAGAGCTCCACCGAGGGACTGTTCGCACGCGGCAAGGTCGTCCTCGTGGCTATTGAGGTCGACCTTCCGCTGCCTCAGTTCACCTTCCCGCCGAGACAGCTCTTCGGCGGAGAGCCGTTGCTGCTCCTCTACTTCGGCTTTCTCGAGTATGAACGCCTGATGCGCCTCGGCGAGCTCCTCCCGCTCCTCCGCCAAGGATCGGAGGGCCGCCTGGTTGGCGGCCCGGAGCTCTTCGGCGCGCTTCTCCAAGTCGACGCCCGCCTTGGCGGCCAGAGCCTCCCGGGACTCCAGCTTGGCCTGCCAGGCGCGGTACAAGGCCAGGAGCCTCCGCAGAAGCTGCTCCTCCTCGGGCTCGCTACTGCTGCCGGGCGCGTCGACAAACTTTAGCCCGGCGGAGGCAAGGACTTCCCCATCGAAGACCTCTCTCTTCGCGGGCGCCCTTGACGTAGATGCCCACGGGAGCTGAATGAAGACCCCGTTCCCAGCCTCCAGGTAGGCGCCAGTTTCGACCGCGGCAGCAGCAGGGTCGGCGGTCGGCGCAGCGTCTGACGCTCCTGCGGCCTGAGGGCCGTCAGTGCGACCGCCGGTCCCCTCCTCAGCTGCCGCATCGGCGGCCCTGGCAGCCTCTTCGACGGCGGGCTCGTCAGTACCGATCGCCTCTTCGGTAGCCGCGGCGTCGCCAGTGTTGTCGCGCGCATCCTCCTCGGTGGCGGCCTCCGTCTCCATAGGCTCTGGAGCGGACGAATCTGGAGACGGGAAAATAAGAAGAAAGAAGAAAGTAACTGTCAAGCAAATATCCAAAAAAAAGAAAAATTCAAGAGAAGAAAAGCACAAGGGTTACCTGCGCGGGCCTCTTCTTCGACGGGGTTCCTCGCCGGGGAGTCCTCCCTCGGCGGCGTGGTGGTAGCCCCCGCCGGCGGAGGGCCGCTGGCGCCTTCCCTTGGCGGAGTGCCCACCCTTGGCGGGGTTCTCGCCCTTGGCGGGGTACTCGCCCTTGGCGGGGTACTCGCCCTTGGCGGAGTACTCGCCCTTGGCGGAGTATTCTCCCTCGCCGGGGAGCTCCTCCTTAGCGGAGAGGTCAAGACGTGCAGCTCGTCGGGAGCAACCTCTTGGTGCTCCTAAGGCTGCGGCTCTGCTTCTGCACAAGTCAACAAACAAGCAAAAAGATTAACAAGGATGAGAAGCCTGCGCGTGCCCGACAAGCGAAGAAGTGAACAGAAGACTTATGCTGGGGGCTGCGCTGGGGGCTGCGCTGGGGGCTGCTCTGAGGAGCAGTTGCCTGGTCCGGCAAGCTTGTCGCCGGCGCATCCCCTGCAGCTGCGACGGGCTCGTCCTCAAGATCGACCACTGGGATCTTGGCCCTTTACGCCGCCCTCTGGGCCAGGGTCCTGGAAGAAAAACAAAATCAGAATCTGGCAAAGAAGATTCAAGACAAAGAGCAAATCGAAGGAAACAAGAGTTGACAGTGCTTACTCTTCCTCCTCCTCATCAGAACTAAGCACGGAGAAGTCAAAGTCCGCCTCACGCATCCCGGCGCGAGGAGTTGGAGGAATGGGCTCCCTCGGGCGCTTGCCGGGCGCTGGAACGGTGGTCTGAGACGACCCCGCTCCGGTCGTCGCCGAGGCCCGAGGGGTGGAGGGAACGGTGGAGCCGACGCGGGAAGATCCTCCTCCAGCCGCTGCTAAAGCGCGGGGCACTCCCTTGGCGGCCTTGCCCGCCGCGGTGGCGCGTGTCGGATGGCATTGCGGCTGCTGGCCCGTCGGCTGCCCCGCCACGTCTGCGGCTTTGCGGATGCGCCTCCTCGCTGGAGCCGGAGGACTTGCCGGTGGTGGTGAACTCCCCGAGGATGAAGAAGAACCGAGGTTCAGAGACCCGCCTGAGTCTTCTGCAGAGGCGCTCGATTCGGCGCCCTGCTCGGCGGGCCCGCTCGACTTTGTGCCTTGCTCGGCAGCCTCGCTCGTCCCGGCAGGTTGCCCGACAGGCTTTATCAGTTTGAGGATCTCTTCCTCCTTGGCCTGACTTACCGCCTCCACTGCATCCGCCTCCTCCAAGGTATACCCAAACTCGCCCGCGGCCGCGGCTGCGGCTGCCTCTTCCAACCTGGTGGCAATATAAGACATCTCCTCATCGGTGGTGTCGCGGGTGAGGCCTTTCTTCTCGTCGGGATTGATTGGCAGCTCCACCAAGTTTTCGAAGAACGTTTTCACGGCTTCGTCAGAAGGCTCCCGCCAAGTGGGGTCAATTCCATGGGAGTCACACCAGGGCATCGCCTCGCGGATAGCGCTGAGCGACGAATTGTTGCATAGCGGAACTACGCCCCGCGGCAATGCGAACCACTCTGGGTGTTTGGGGTCGTGCTTGAATAGCTCATGGAGCATTCCGTTGAGCTCCATGACAGTGAAATTGTAGTTGAGGCCTGGGCGCAGCCTCATAAAGTCTGCCGCGTTGCCAAAATCCCAAGCAGGCCTTTTTCTCTCCTGCAAAGGAGCGATGCGGCGGCGAAGGAAATCTGCTCCGACAGCCCCTACAGTGAGCCTGGCTTGCCGGAGGCGAAGAATCCTAGTGGTGGCTATCTTCAGCTTGTCGTCCTCAGGGGCCAGGTCACTCCAGTCATTGCCGCGCACTATTGCAACTTGGCGCGGGGAAGTGAACTGCTGGGGTTCATCCTCCATGATCCAACACCAGTTGGCTCTCCACTCCTCCCACTTGCCGCGGAGTTCCCCAGTCAAGTATGCCTCTTTCTTATGAAGCCTAAAGATCCAAGAAATCCCACCGAACAGAGGAGACCCAGACTCGACTCGAGGTGTAAAATAATGGCGGAAGAGGGCTACGTTGGGGTAGACTCCGACAAAGTTCTCGCACGGATGTGCGAAAACGGCCATGGTCAAGATAGCATTTGGGGTGAAATCAAGGATATGAAACCCGTAGGTATACATAATATCACAGAAGAATTCGGAATATGGTGGGCAGAGTCCGCAATAGAAGAACAGAGCAAAATAGGCGTATCCTCCCGGAAACATGTCGCTGGCTTCAGCGGGGAGTACCTTGGTGCGCGGGTGCGCTTTTGTCTCCTTCGGCCAGAAGAGGTAGAAGGAGTCCTTCAGCTCCCTCGCGCCGAGCCTCGGCGGGAAGACCGCCATCTTCTTCCGCATTGCTGCTAGCTTCAGCGCCCTGGCAGTCTTCGCGGCTTTCGCCTTGTCGCCCTTCGGGGCCATGGCGGGGACGGCGAGGGAAGTCGACGGCACTGGAGAGGCTGGTGGCGGCGGAGGAAGGGCGGAGCGCTGCTCTCTTTCAACCTTCGGGGAGGAGGGGAGCAGCGAGGGTTTCTGGAGGTTGAAGAAGCAATGAGCGAATCGAAGGAACTGCCCCTGTTTCCCCTGCTTTTAAGGGGGTAAGGGGGACGTTCCGCATTTTCTCCATTAAAGAAACAAGCCACGATCTCTCCCACGACGCCGCAATCGACGCGTGCCGTTAGGGAGGGGCGCAGTGGATACGGAGTGGGATGCGGCGCGCCGTGGGCCGCGTGTGCCCGTGCACTGTTTTGGGTCTAGCCCAACAGTGCTCGGCACCGTGTGTGGCCCAGGCCCGGGGGCTCCTGTCGGTGTACTAAAGTAGGGGTACCTTTGTATCCCAACTTGTGCACGGGCAGTAGCAGCGTCCCGTGGCAGGGTTTGCCACGCGCCCGCCAAGGACCACTATGGTTCCTTTGGAGCCATTCAAGAACAAAGTATTCAAGTTAAAAAGAACAAGACCCCGGCAAGAGGAGCTTGCCGGGAAGGCCGCTCCAGGCTCAAGACCACCCTTTTAGCACAAGACCCTGGCAAGAGGAGCTTGCCAGGAAGGCCAAAACATGGCATTTCAGGAGACTTGCCGTGGCGCATCGCGCGCCCCGGCAAGGCCCGGAGAGTGACAAGCCCCCGGGCGCGACAAGTTAACAACCGCGGCAAGGTGCAAGCCGCGGCAAGTTTACACTACGTGCCCGCGCTCCAGCTCATCCGGCCACGCGTCGCCCTGGGGCCCTTCCAGGTGCACGTGGCGGAAGGCTATGCAGCCTGGGGTACACAGTGGCGAGCTGCGATGACGAGGCCACCATCGTGGCGAACGGAGACGCCCTGACGGACGCTTTTTGCACTGTTTAGGGCGACGGCGACGGGCATTTAATGCCCCTCTCCCCTGCCATCAGGGTTAGGTATAGAGCACTATGCATACACTGTTACAACTACCACCTTTTTTACGTTTTTACCCTCGACTGTGTTGCCACCTGTCGGTGACCCCTTTGACCTATAAAAGGAGGCCCATGCGCAACGTAGAGGGGGTTCCGATCCTTGATCACTCTCACGCTCGGTGTTGCTAGCGACAAGCATTGTAGCCTTCCTTGCTCCTAAGCTAAGAGCACAATAAAAACCAAGGCAGGAGTAGGGTTTTACGCATCCGTGCAGCCCGAACCTGGGTAAACTTCTCGCGTGCTCGCCTCGATCCGCTCTTCCTGCACCCTCCGCTCCCTTGCCGTACCGAAAAGGGGCTCCGGTCCTATAGGTGTTCGTGGGCGATCAGTTTCCCCGACAGTCTCTCTACAGGGACGTATCGTGGGCGAGTAAGCAGCGGCACGTGTGGAAGTAGAGGCGCCGACGTAGCATGTCACGCAGTCCCATCGATATCGTGTACACGTATGTACAACCACACTACGAGATAGTAAATATGGCTACGTACGTACTTACGGGTGGGGTATCTAACGCGTACAATGACATCATCCTGGGGTATCTAGCGCGTACATCGACATCATCCTATTCGTCGGCAGCCAATCGGCTGGGTCGGAACAGAGTAAACAATGTCGCGTGTTCATCGGCAGCTAACCGGCTTGGACGGAATAGCCGACAGGAGCTCTGTGTTGGAGATATGCCCTAAAGGCAATCATGTGATGATGATATTTCCCTATGTATTCATGAGTCCTTTGTATTGTCCTTGAACATCATCAATGATATGTATAAACAAGTATGTGACTTGTTTGTGGAACTATGTATTATATGATGATTGTTCTAATGGTCCCTAGTTGATAAGGTTATTCAGACACATATCCTTGACTAGTATACGACTCGGTTGATGACTATCTTTCACAAGTCATGTGCATGGAGATGCTAAACCGATAGTATGGACTCAGGGATGGAGATCACCGAGTCGGACAGACCCACTTTGAGACGCAATGAGATATAGTCATCTGTTAGTCTCAAGTACAATGTCTATGCCATGTCCTAGACCTGAGGTCCTCGCATGTTCTCGGGATGAGGATCGTCTCACTTAGGGTCTATCAAACGCTACCCGTAATTGGGTAGTTATAAAGGTAGCTGTCGGGTGAGTCATGAGACATGTTGCGAGACATGGCTGACCAAGATGGGATTTGCCCCTCCTGTATGGAGAGATATCCTCTAGGCCCTCTCAAGTGATCAGATTCGGAAAGCATGGCCATGCGACTTGGGTTAAGTGTTGACCTAGTTCGGGAATCTGTATCATGGTTTCGAGAAGATAGGTCGAGCTATCACAAGGGTGAGAAGTACTCGCCTTGAGCTCGACAACAAATATCGTGAGGCGAAAGGAATGTTGCATATGACACATTGTCGAGGTTCGTCTAATAACTTCACGCACACATGGAGTTGGCACGTTCTGCTAGGCCGCTACCAACTGTCAACTCTGGTCGTGTCCATGTGTACGTGAACCTATAGGGTCGCACACTTAAGGGGTTGCAACCCATTTGGATTGGATCTGAGTGGAAAATGGATGTGGACTCCTAGTGGGCTCATGTGTTGAGCACACCTCAGAGGTCTATATAAAGGGGAGTGGGCGCACCACTTAGGGTTGATCCTTTTCCACCCTGGATAGCCGTCGCCACTCCCCACGCCCATGCAGTGCGACCAGACCTAGCAGTCTTCCACTCGGCGTTGTTCTCCGTACATGTGGATACCTTGGAGGCATCGCATCTGCAATGCTTGGATGAACAGTTTGAGGGAACCGCGAGGTGCCGTTCGCTGGAGATCACCGTTTGCGGGTTTTCGCTATCCGTGTGAGATCGGCAACACGAGGAGGAGACGGGCCGAGAGATCAACTACACGGATCACCAACTCTACTTCCGCTGGGGTGACTGCGTGTCTAGTGGTAAACCCGATCTCGTAATCTATTTCCAGCAGCATGATCTTGGGTGCGTGGTAGAATTTTTTTATTTGGCGCTAGCATAGTGTACCGTGTATTCCAACAGTGGAATCAGAGCCTCCGCTGTGTGGTGATAGATTCGATGATAGGCATATGAGATATGTAGATCGGTTCAGGTGCGGGTCAATGAGATCGGCCATGCACATCGGTGTTGAAGGTTCACTAGTACGCGTCGGTGCTATACAAATGGTTTTTAACCCCTTTCTGTGACGACATTTGGAACTGTCGCCTAGTGAGTGTGGGCGATAGAGGGGTCTTTCCCGCACGACCCAGAAACCGTGGGGAATGGGAACCTTGACACAAACAGTTGTCCCTATAATTTTTTTTCCAATATCTCGAATATCCCAAACGCTTCATCCGTGCTACTCGTTTGTGCTCGCATTGCCATCATAGTCGGAGTTATGTGGTTTTACCTAAATCTAGGCAGATTCCAGGCACGACAATTTTCCAGGCAGATTGCAGGCACGGCAGTTTTACGATGCCTGGCACATCACAAACAGTTCATGATTATCTCGCACACATTTAGTTTCCCCGCACCATATGCGATTGTGTCTGGCATCACACACGCTTTGCAAACGACAACTATGTGCATTGTTACACATGTTTCCTCTCCATGAACCGTGTTGGATTATGATGTACATCGCACACGCTGTGCTTTATTAATCATGTGCGCCCTAATGACCTGCAGACCCTAATTTCTCCCTAATTTAATTGCTTCTATTTAAAATTGTACCTAATTTAAACTTGAAAGTAGGATTTAGCTTTATTCATATCCATCATGTTCAAACAACCAATGCATTAATCGATTCACAGGTACATATGTTTAAGAATTACATAAGCACCAAATAAAAATTGTGAACCAAGGTTCTATACTTGTAGTATTACAGATGGTAAAGAAAGAGGCGACAGACATTCCGGTTGCTGAACAAGGTGAAGCGAAATGGCCCTATTGTGCTCTCCTTGATGCAGAAGGCATGCAGGACTCTAGTCCAACCCCTCGTGATGGCCGTCCTCCAATCATGTAGTTTGAAAGTTAATCTTGAGTAAACTGCTTCAGGATCCGTTGCAAAGGAAAAAATAATTAGACATTGTCATTTAACACAACTCATTACGAGCAGTAAAAAGAAGGCTACTTGGTTCTTACTTACCATCCCGCAGTTCATTGTTGTCTTGCATAAAGTGTAAATAAATAGTTCGATTGACGTCTTTGGACCCATTTTAATGACAATCTTTATCAGTTTCCTCACTTGATGCTGGTTCATGAATATCTCATTGCCCCAGAAAGGGTCGAAGTGTGGAACTTTTGCAATAATATATGTACCTAAAAGCACCAAGTTAATATTAGAAGCTAAATTAGAATTGAAAAATGATGTAGTGCAACACTCCCTCCATCCCATTATATAAGATTTTATTACATGTATATCTAGACATCATCAGAACTTTAAGGTAACACTCTTCCTTGTTGCTATGTAGCCTGTGATTGAGTATTTAGTCATTCAGTACAATGTATGTTGTTATGTAGCCTTAGATATATTAAATATGGCCCTAGTTAACCTATTGATAATTGCTTTATAGATATATTTAGTGAAATGTCCGATTCAATGATTAATCCCTTATCAGCCCCAGGCTATATGGTAGCACCTACAGATATCCTGAACAGTGAGTACATATAAGCAATGCAATGAAAATAACCTCGATGGAAATCAACAATGTTCTCAATATTGTCCTGCATGAGTACATATAAAGGCATGTTAAGCACAACAGGTTAACCATCAACAAAATATATCGATGGTAGACAACATAATCTACAAATGATAGCTTCAGTGTGCAGGCTTAAGCACGCTAGTTAAGCAAAACAAGAAGTGGAAAGGTGTGTTAACTGCTTTAGGTAGAACATTTAAAAACAAGCAAATAGTCATTCAAACTGGTATTCTGCAGGTCAAAAGTGCACTAGTTATTGTTAAAAAATGAAAAGGCATGTTCACCGCAATATCCTTAACAACAATCAAATATCGTAATTCATAGTGGTATTGTTGAAACTGTTATTGATGAAATTGAACTGCACGACAAATAGTTGCACATATAGAGTATCACATTGTGAAGAATTGAAATAAACAAGTCATAAGGCCATCTCTAGCTGATCCTTTAAAAGTTAAAGGACTAAAAGCCTTAGTATATATATATATATATGGCGTTTTTACAAAAAATTACCTGTGTTTTTAGTATCCAACCCGCAGTTCTTTTTTAAATCTGAGAAAACATTTCGATCAAAAAAAACGTTGTGAAAGGCAGGCAGAGGACAGAGGAGGAGATTCCAGGCTGGGCTGTCGTGGAAGAAGGCCAGGGACACGACAACGTTCATTCTCCTGATGGGTCGCGCTTGATTCCGGCGGGAATGGTTTGAGGGCGACCGGATCCACGCACGGGGAGGCGAGGCAGGCACTTGAGGTGGCATTCCAGGGAAGCTCCGGGCGACGACTCAACGGGCGAGGAGGAGGCAGATCCAGACGAGTTAGGGGAAGCAGGAGCTCCGGTGGGTTTGATATCGTCGGGTGCATCGGCGACCTGCAGAGAGAGAGAGAGATGCCACCATGGCACGGAAAAATAAGAGAGGAGGCAGCAGGGAAAGAGGGCAAACAAAGGAAGGAAGGACTGAGTTGGAGTGGCGCGGTCGAATGGAAAATATATTTGTTGGGTTCGATTCATCCATGGCGGCTGGGGCCTCCTGCTCGAACAGAGAGACGTACAGGTGAGAGAGAGAGAAAGAACAGGAGAGGGAAACATCGGCAGGGCTCACCGTACCACATGGGGGCGCGGTGGAGGCGGCCTTCACTGGCGGCGAGCTTGCTGGCCGAAGCTACAGCACGGGTGGCGAGTGGGAATGGGGATCGGGCACTTTGCCACTGTGTGGTGACGGCGTTGAGGGAGGATGAGTGGGGCTGGTGCGATGCAGGTGGCTAGTGTTAAGCTCGGGCGAGCTGGGCCTTAGGCCGGCTGGCTGCTGGTGGGCTTGCACCGCTGGGAGGCTGGGCCTCTCTATACTTCCGTGCGTCCTTGTAGAAAACAAACGATCGATATTTTTCTTTAGAAAAAGAAAATTACGTGAGGACCTATCCTTAAAAAATACGTGAGGAGCTAGCCGGATTTAGGTGAGGTGTGTGTGTGTGTCCGTACCCTTCAAAGAGAAGAGCCAAGAGCATGAACTTGTGCTGCCAATCTGACTTTGTGATGTGTTCAACGATGGCTACTACCCATGAAATTCTGTTGGGGTATGTTCCAAACGCCAAACTCATGAGACAAGTTAAAGAATCATCCAAGGTTGATTCTCTTCGGGAAGCTTTGTACGTGTCTTACTTATGGCAAAAATTGATTTGGTGTGTTACAATGAGGTTTGTCACCGTCTACGTAATCCATGGCATGATGTCTTCACCGTTACCATCTAACCCTGATTAACGGGAAGACGCCTTACTGCTCCATGCAGTGCGTCATGGACGCACGAAGGTCCGGCCTTCACCGGCTACGGGCCCCTCCGGTGTGTCCGTTCGGAGTTTCCCATCCTGAGCATATATGGCCCTGCCACATTTTGCTTCCTGATGGGTGAAGGATGTTATGCCGGTGTCAACGACATGGTGTGGCTCGACCAGTTTAGTGCAACTACTATGAGACATAGGTGGTGGTGTCGATGTCCACGGACATGACATGTGTATGTCTGGTTACATTATACTTATTGGCTAAGGGGTTTGTGACATTTTTTTTCATTGCAACGCACAGGCATGTTTGAAAATAATCACAAGGCATGGCCAACAAGCAAATCAGAGCTAGGAGGATTTCAGATAGTGTGCCACCTCCAGAAATTTGGTTAACAAAAAAGTTCCTCGGTGGCCATGAACACCCGATGGCAGTGCCCATGATGGCCATGGATAAAATCTTTTTTTCAACTGCCTCTTGACTGACAGCTAATGGTCAACTAAATAGCCCTGAAATTTTTGGGAGAGAGGAATTTTTAGTGGCATATATGGTTGAAATCTGAGTAGTAATACTCAACAAACAATTACAAAGAAATCAGCAGTTGCTACCTTGTGTTACTCTAGAAGATCTTGATTGGGTTGTTTGAACAACTAATAGAATGTATATGCATTTTTATCTAAAGAGAAAGAAACATTAGGGAGCTATATTGATAATCTGGAATATATTACCGAGGGGTTCTAAGATGTCTATCAATATTAGAAGCTTGATCCTAACCAATGCCCGTGATTGGACTCTTGGTGTTTGTGAATTCTGAATGAAGTACAAGCAGCAAATTTTTCTGAATGAAGTTGTTGAGGATTTGCATGGTTATTCTTTATTCTGGGTGCATGTCTATTCTTGGGTTCGAGCCTTAGGCATGCAACAACGGGATCTAATTTCACTATTTTCTGAGCCATTTAAACTGAATCTTTCATCCCTTTTGTTCAGAAATTTTATCCTAATACTTTTGATCACTACTATACTTCCATTTTGGTGGCAGAATTTGTTTCAACTTGCCATGTGCTAGTCCACTAATAGTACAGACAACGCGCAACTTGGAACATCAAGTAAGAGCATATCCATGTTTACTTGTTATATTCTTTGAGGAAGTTATGGGATTTACATACTGAAAATATTAATTGTTTGAAAATTCTTCGAACAATATCATGATGCTATGGTTGTTTGATTTGGCTGGTGTGTTTCTCAAATGTATAAGCATACATTTATATATTTTGCACCCGGTGCAACGCACAGACACTTTTACTAGTATATATATATATATATATATATATATATATATATATATATATATATATATATATATATATATATATATATATATATACAGCCGGTCTATTCTCATAACATTATGAGAATAATATTCTCATAACACTTCCGAACTGCTTTGTGTTACTGCATTGGAAAACTATGCGCACTGCACAGATACTGCAACAGAACCTCATGTTTGAAAAAACTATACGTATTGTTTTTTCGGTACCTTTTTTGCTCTAGTTTTTTAACCGTTTATCGGAATTATGCGTGTAATATACCGTTTAAAATCTATGGAGTAGACGCAAGTTCGCCATGTTGAACACTTTTCAAAATTCATCATAGTTTAAAAGCAGTTTCGAAAATCGTGCGGCTCACAACGAATGGCAGCGAGCGTTTTTTTGCGTTTTTTCTAAACCGCTCGTCGGAATGAAACATATGATACACCATTGCAAAGGTATCGTCGGCGCGCATCTTTTTCATATCTATTATTTTTTCTAATTCGCTACGGTTTAAGAGCAGTTTTGAATTTACTAAATCGCGGAATTGTGTTTTTCGAATTTTTTCAAATTTTCGGTACTATTTTCACTCCAGTTTTTTAAACGTTTGTCGAAACAAGGCGTGTAATATACCATTGGAAAGCTACGAATGAGGCGCAACTTTCATACGTTGAAATGTTTTTGAGATTCCTTACGTTTTTTAATTAATTTTGAAAATCGTGCGGCTGACTACGAAGGGCAGTACCCGTTTTTCGTGAAATTTTTACAAAACGTTGGTCGAAATGATCCAAATGATACACCGTTGGAAAGATATCGTCGAGACGCTACTTTTTCATGTAGAACACCCCCTCTAATTCATTACGGTTTAAGAGCAGTTTTGAAATTACAAAAACGCGAAAACTCTGTTTTTCGCGACACCCAAATCGACGTGTTTTTTTGCGCTTCCGAACTGCACAGATACTGCAACATATAGACCAGTGAACTGCATGTTTGAAAAAACTGTACGTGTTGTTTTTTCGATACCTTTTTTGCTCTAGTTTTTTAACCGTTTATCGGAATTATGCGTCTAATATACCGTTGAAAAGCTATGGAGTAGACGCAGCTTCGCCATGTTGAACACTTTTCGAGATTCCGCACGGTTTAAGAGCAGTTTTGAAAACGGTGAACTGCATGTTTGAAAAAACTGTACGTGTTGTTTTTTCGGTACCTTTTTTGCTCTAGTTTTTTAACCGTTTATCGGAATTATGCGTGTAGTTGAAAAGCTATGGAGTAGATGCAACTTCGCCATGTTGAACACTTTTCGAGATTCCGCACGGTTTAAGAGCAGTTTTGAAAACGGTGCGACCGACGAATAATGGCAGCGAGCGTTTTTTTGCGCTTTCGAACTGCACAAGAAAACCGCACTGCATCAGGCTAGGAGCCGGCGCGACGGTGCTGGGGGAAGGAGGCGGGGCGGAAGCGCGGGGGTAGGAGGCGGGACAGTGGTTGCTGTCCTCGGGGCGCTCCGCGCTAGAAACCTATTTAAGTGGGGTGTTATGAGAATAAGGTTTTTGTTAGGAGAATAAGGTCTTAAGGGGTGTTATGAGAATAGACCCACCCTATATATATATATATGTATGTATATATATATATAGGGTGGGTCTATTCTCATAACACCCCTTAAGACCTTATTCTCCTAACAAAAAGCTTATTCTCCTAACGCCCCCGACCTGTCTGTAGCTACAAACTAACCACGACCGAACTGTAGACACAAAGAAAAAAAACAAAACCCACCCCCGGCTCCCTCCCCGTGCTTCACACCCGCACCACAAACCTCCCACCGCATCGCCACATCCCTGTGCCGCCGGACCACCTTCCCACGCGCCGCCGGACCACTACCCTGCCCGCGCCGCCGCACCACCTT
>LR738712.1:419031511-419043591 GCA_902687465.1 Secale cereale
TATATATATATATATATATATATATATATATATATATATATATATATATATATATATATATATATATATATATATATATATATATATATATATATATATATATATATATATATATATATATATATATATATATATATATATATATATATATATATATATATACTCCAGCAATTTTTGGCCTTTTCTAGTCGATCCCCTAAACTTAATGTCGTAAGCTTCAATTTGATCAAGTTCAAAGTAGGTTCCGCCGATACTAGCATGCATTCAAACATAAACATAGATAGTTTTGCATAATCAAATATAAAACATAAATTTAAACTAAGATAAAATACTTTCGGTCGAAGTAGAGGTCGAGGCAATGCTTCCTCGTCATGTACGGTGTGCCGCGAGCCGGCTCCGGGCCGGTGCCGTCGTCGGGGTCGTTGGGGAAGGCACTTCTCCACTCGTCGATGTCGATACCCTCGTCCTCGAGGCCCACATCGATGGTGACCGCGCTGCCGCCTTCGACCTCGTCATCGGAGGAGAGCGTGATAACCTCGCCGCCCTCCGTGCCGCCATCCTCGCCGCTTTTGACCTCATCATCGGAGGAGAGTAGGATAACATCGCTGCCCTTCGCTCTGGCGAAGATCACCCACTCCGCCTCCACGAGTTCTGGATGATGCCGGCGGAGCTCTTGCATGTAGGCCTCGTCAGTGGCCTCGGCCTCGAGGTGCTCCCACGCCATAGCCGAGCTCACCACCCTTGGCTCTGGTAGAACGAGGTCGACTGGACATGTGCCGAAGGGGAAATTGAGCCTAGCCGCCGTGCCGTGGTAGCGGACCTACCAGCGGTCGAACTCCATGGCCGCAAGCTCGGCCGTGTGGAAGCTACTGAGCCACCGGCGGGTGTGGGTCTCCCTATCTGTAATCTCGGCGACCCACGTCCCCCATCGCCGCTGTCGGAACCCGAGGTAGGACCTCATTGGCTGCCGGGTCCGAGGGAGGATGGAAAAGTCCTCGAACCGACATAGGGGCGCGGCGGCGGGCGGATCGGGGGACCGGCGACGGCGGATCAAGCCCGCGGAGACGACAGGGACACCTTAGCGGCCACCTTGCTAGCGTCGGGCGAAAAGGCCACGATAAACCTCTTTTTGGCCATTAGATCCTCGAGCCCCCCGGCACACATGCATAGGTTGAGGATGGAGGCGCCGGCGATGGCGGTGACCTACCAGTGGTTTCGAGGGTTGTGTGTGTCTGTGTGAGTGGAGGTTTTGGGGAGCGTGTGGTGTGTGCGGAGGGGGGCGGGGGGCAAGGTGGTGTTTGAGGAATTACTGTGGCAACTGAATTTTTTTCTAGGCGAGAGTAACAAGGCGGGGCTACTGAAAATTTGGATCAAGGGCGAGCAGATATTATTGAGATTACGAGGGATGCGGAGGTGGGAGTAAAATGTCGGGGCTACTGGAAATTTGAATCAATAGATTGAAGTAGAGCGGGAGTAACAAACATCGCATACGCTATGCACATACTAATCGTGTGCTATCATACATTAAAACCTTCCAGGCAGTAGATATTTTCGAGATTACGAGGCAGTAATATTTTTGAGATTGCGAGGGATGCAGAGGCGGGAGTATTTGGGGAGCGAGCTAGTGTGCTTGACAAGCCGACGCACCTTCTCGTGTAAGCCATAGTCCGACTGTGCTCCAGGATATTTTGTGCTGCATGCCACACGGTTCTTGATAATAAACTATTTGCGATCTACTTGATTTTTCACAAGGGGGTCACGGCGGAAATGGACGTTCTTTGAATTGCTAGACCTTTTATCTGAAGTGAACATGCAACTATATGTGTGTTGTAAAAGAATGGGAATTATTCATGGTTCGTTTGGATATTTTATACATTAAACTGGTTTTCTAACCATTTCAGGTGCACAATTCAAAAGTAAACTACATGCACAGGCTCCGGTGCATATAAATTGGTTGAAAAATCAAATATGCGTCGTTGGGTGCATGCTTAGGTCCCATGCAAGAAATGGGAATGTAATTCAAACACCAGGGCACTGTTGATTGCCGGCAAAACATTGAGATACCTGGTTTTTAAATTGTAGTAAATCGAAAACTCGTCTGAAATTCATAAAACTTGGCATACTATCATGGAGCGGCATCAACATGCTATGGTAAAAATTTTGTCCCATTTGGGGCAGGTTTGGGCATAAGCTTCTCACAAACCAGAGCTAATCACAACAAGCGTGATTGTTTCGGTAGGGAACATGCCACCTTTGGGGACGGAATGATATCCGTTGCCTCTTATTCCTTTCAAAAAAATTCTAGTGTCAACATAAAACAACAGGAGTGCTGTGTTAAATTTTGGAATTTTACGTGGTACGTTTGGCCTTTTTTATACGTTAATTGGGTTTTCTAGGCATTTTATGTGCATAATTCATATTTGAACTACAACCACATGCTCGAGTGCACCAAAGTTGGTTGAAAAATCACATGTGTGTCCTTGGGTTAATTTCAAGGTCCCATGCAAGAAACGAGAATGAAATTCAAACACCAGGGCGCTATTGATTGCTGGCAAAATGTTGTGATGCCTAGTTTGTAAATTCTAGTAAATCCAAAACTCATATGAAATTCATGGAACTTGGCATGCTATCAAGGAGTGGCATCAACATGCCATGGTAAATGTTTTGTCCCATTTGGGGTAGGTTTGGGTATAAGCTTCTCACAAACCAGAGCTTCTCACAACAAGCGTGATGGTTTCGGTAGGGAACGTGCCACCTTCGGGGACGAAACAATATCCGTTGCCTCTTATTGCTTTCAAAAATAATCTAGTGTCAACATAGAACAACAGGAGTGTAGTGTCTAATTTTGGAATTTTTTGGGGTTTGTTTGGACATTTTTATACATTAAATGGGTTTTCTAGGCATTTTATGTGCATAATTCAAATTTGAACCACATGCACATGTTCCGGTGCATATAAACAGGTTGAAAAATAAAATATGTGTCCTTCGGTGCATGCTTAGGTCCCATGTAAGAAATGGGAATGAATTTCAAACACCCTGCCACCGTCACTCGGCCGGAAACACTGAGATACCTGGTTTTTAAATTCTAGTAAATCCATAACTCGTCTGAAATTCATGAAACTTGGCATGCTATCATGGTGTGGCATCAACATGCCGTGGTAATATTTTTGTCCCATTTGGTGCGGGTTTGGGTATAAGCTTCTCACAAACCAGAGCTTCTCACAACAAGCGTGATGGTTTCGGTAGGGAACGTGCCACCTTTGGGGACGAAACGATATCCGTTGCCTCTTATTGCTTTCAAAAATTTCTAGTGTCAACATAGAACAACAGGAGTGTTGTGTCTAATTTTGGAATTTTTCGAGGTTCGTTTCGACATTTGTATACATTAAGTGTGTTTTCTAGGCATTTTAAGTGCATAATTTAAATTTCAACTACATGCACATGATCCAGTGCATATAAATTGGTTGAAAAATCAAATATGTGTCCTTTGGTGCATGCATAGGTCCCATGCAAGAAATGGGAACGAATTTCAAATACGCTGCCACCGTCACTCGACCGGAAACACTAAGATACCTTGTTTTTTAAATTCTAGTAAATCCAAAACTCGTCTAAAATTCATGGAACTTGGCATGCTATCATGGAGCGGCATCAACATGCCGTCGTAATTTTTTTGTCCATTTGGGGTAGGTTTGGGTATAAGCTTCTCACAAACCTGAGATTCTCACAACAAGCGTGATGGTTTTGGTAGGGAACATGCCACCTTTGGGGACGAAACAATATTTGTTGCCTCTTATGGCTTTCAAAATTTTTCTAGTGTCAACATAGAACAGCAGGAGTGTTGTGTCTAATTTTGGAATATTTCGGGGTTCATTCAGACATTTTTATACTTTAAGTGGGTTTTCTAGGCATTTTGTGTGCATAATTCAAATTTGAACTACATGCACATGCTCCAGTGGATATAAATTGGTTGAAAAATCAAATGTGTGTCCTTTGGTGCATGTTCAGGTCCCATGCAAGAAATGAGAATGAATTTCAAACACCAGGGCACTGTTGATTGCCGGCAAAACTTTGAGATACTTTATTTTTAAATTATAGTAAATCCAAAACTCACCTCCAATGCAGGATTTGAGATGGTGTTGATCGCAAACGTTTTACTTAGAACACCCGTATGCAAACCGACAGCTTCCCCGGGAAGCCAAGAGAAAATATGCTGAGTAGGATTTGTGCAGCTATTTATCTCAAATGTTTTAGTTAGAACACCCATATGCAAACCGGCAGCTTCCCCAAGAAGCCAAGAGAAAATGTGTCGAGCAGGATTTCTGCAGCTCTTGATCGCAAACGTTTTAGTTAGAACTCCCGTATGCAAAGTGAGAGCTAAGGTGTTCCCCCTTAAGTCGAGGGAAAATTCGCAGCGCAAGATTTGTGCATGCCTTCAATGCAAACGGTTGTTTTGGATGACCCATGTGCAACCACATACAAACAATTTGGTAAGATTCGCATCTGTCATATTGGGTATGTTGCCATTTGTCAAATTGGAAAGATTGACATTTGTTGATCTAGTAACATTGCTATTTGTCAACCTTGTAACACTGCGATTTGTCAAAAATATGAAGCTAAAAATCACTACTAGTATCTAATTTTTGCATCTAAAATTCAGTAATTAAGCATAGATGGAGGCAAGGAGGCGTGTTCACCCGGGCGTGCAGCGGGCGGTGAAGTTCCCGATACGGCTTTATGCAGACGAGGGAGAGGGTAGCGGTTCCCGAAATGTTGAACGTCCAATGATGCATCCTCCTTCAATTTGCATCATGAATGCATGAGGGAAGTAATGGGTGGTGGACTGGGAAAATATGCAGCACGATGTCAATGCAACGTAGTTTGCACTCATATAAAGGTTCCCCTCCATTCCAATGCATCTACCACATCGTACGCAACTAAGAACTTGCCTAAGCACCTACACTAAGCGCAAAAGTGCTCACTCCAGACCCATGGCGGCGATGCGAGTGAGCGGCCAGCGGCTGTGCCATGTGGTCCACGATGCCAGCCTGCGGCATGGCACCGAGGGTCGTCTCCAAACGGTGTTGGCGACTGGCTGGTGGATGGCCACCGCCGATGCCAGTTACGACTCTTAGTTGGACCAGATGATCATAGCCACTACCAACATGTTCGCCGTCGTCTAGAAGCTCGCGGAATACATCACCGTACTCCTCCAGCCCGCGCGCCTGGGCTCCTCATTGCCTCCCACCCTAGTCGGCCTCCATGGTCGGAACCTCTTTCAAGCACCGGTGGCCTTGCGATTGCCCGCTGACGCCATGAAGAATGTCCACCTGGAGGTCGCGCTCGCCACGAGGCGCCTAGCTGTGCAAGAATTCATCGACCTACACATCCACGTGTACGAGCAAATAGTGTACATAGGTATCTACAAGGAAACTGAGGGTACTACGACATTGGCCTTCTTCAACCGGCTGGAAGCCTTGGATGCCTTTGCTGCGAAGCACCTTCACCTCACCATAAAAGCCGCCGCTCCTTAGCCGCCGGTCGGTGGCCTGATGCATTGAGTTGAGGAGGAGGAGGTCGTACATTGATGGACGCATCTTTCTTCTTGCCTCCTGTAACCACCACTGCGATAGCATCATCGTGGCCTTAATTTTTATTGTGCTATTGTATTCTCGTTCTAGTCAATACATACATGTATGATCCCTTTGCTTAATTATATGCATCACTGTAACTAGTACTCCATTCGTCAATGTTTTAGTTGTGCTGCCAGTGTTTGGGGCCGGCGCACGATCACGCACGTTCATGTGCATGCGGTTGCACCGAGCACGGCGCGACGATGCAGTTACCCACTGTGCCGGCATCTGCTCGCGTCCCTCAGCAAGCTCTGCTCGCCGTTAGGTGATGCAGCGCAATGTGCTCGCCGTTAGATGCTGCAACGCGCTCTGCTCCTGTCCGTCGGCGCTATGTTCGCGTCCGTCGGTGCGCTCGGCTTGTGGACAACTTAACCTTGTGTGTTCAACTTCTATATGGTGGCTCGCCGTTGAGGCGACCGCAGAGCGCTCTGCTCGCGTCCCTCTGCGCGCGAGCGGTTGGGCCTGCGCACGGTTACGTCGGGGGCCCCATATGCATGGGATTGCGTCGCGCTCGTTGCCATGCAATGCAGTTACGTGTGGCACGATGGAGTTACGCACTGCAAATTAGAACTTCCATCAGGGCCTGCCAATATTCCTGGCCATCCGCCTTCCCCTTTAGTTCCCGTGGCCAATATAACCTTAGTCTGTCCAACCTTTCGATCGTGCCCCACAACACAACAAGCACACCCACGATGACACATAGAGAGGGGATGTCAAGCGGCGCTCCAATGGAGTTCGGCAAGCATAAAGTGGAGACCCACACGAGGGAGACGGATCTCTCGGTGGTGTACACCATCGACCCGGCCGTGTTGGACGACTAAATCAATACCGCTGAGCAGTTGCTTGCCGGAGACAAGTACAAGGTGGTCGACATCGACCTTCAGAACATCGCCGATCATCCCGACATAGATCAGAAGGTTGCCGTCGCCCAGTTTTGTGTGCACCATCATATCGTCATCTACCACTTCTACATGCACTACAGGAAACAGGTAATTTGCCATCTGTGGATCACATACGGCAAAGACCCAAATCCAGAGGCAAAGATTTTGCCGTCAGGAAGCAGACGGCAAACTCAGACGGCAAAGATAAGTCGGCAAAGAATACTTTGCCGTCAGCCTTTTGTCGATATGACGACAACGATTTTGCCGCCAGTCAATACAGTTTTGCCATGTGCCGCAAAAATAACAGACGACAAAAAATGTGTTCTTTGCCATCAGTCAAAACGTGTGCTTTGCCATCATCCAGACTAAAGTACAGACAACAAAGATTGTTTTCCATTTTTTTGTTTTAAAAAGTGACGTCCGAGCAGAGCATCTTGCCGGACATAGGAACAACAAACCAAAACAGGTTCAGCTCATGGAGATTTTCGATTCGACACGGCCATGCTGTCTTGCATTCATTGGTGGAGTTACAGAGAAGTTACATAGGTGTCCTGAAAATTTACATAAGGACCCCTAGAAACTAAAAAGAAAAAGCAATCAAGTCCTCCGTCGCGCCGGCTGTCCTTCTTCTCTCCGGGGAAGATACCACAGGGACACTATTGCCGCCGCCTCGCCCTGCTCACCGCGCCGCTCGCCCGGCCCTACTCGCCGCGCCACCAAAAATCCACGCTCGCCCATGCCGCTCACCCGACCCTGGTATCTGCACCATCGCCCGGTCGTGCTCGCTAGTTCCTGGAGAGAGAGTGGGGGCACCGCCGCGCGCCAGGGCAGCATCGGGCAGCCAACGCCGGAGGGCGGAGCTCCTGGGAAGAGGCCACTGCGCACCCGAGGGAAGAAGCCGCCGCGCGCCATGCTCGCTGCCCGCGCGTCCGCCATGCTCGTCGCCCGCGCGTCCGTGGGCAGGCGGGGGCGACGAAGGATGGCGCCGGGGCTGAAGGCCGGCAGGGGAGACGGGGGACGGGGCCGAGGCCAGCGACTGGTGGGGGTGACTCGGGACTGGCGCCGAGGTTGGCCGAAGCGACGGGGGCTGGGGACGGGGGCTGGCGGGTGCGACGGGGGCCGAGGGCCGGCGGGCAAGACGGGGGCCGAGACGGCAAGCAAGGTCGTGGCCAGCGAGGCAGAGGCCAGGAGGAGAGGTGGCGGCGGGTGCTGGTGTTCTCCAGATCGAGAGGGAGAGAGATGTACGAGGAAATAGTGGTGGGTCGTGGGGGTGTCGGGAGGATAAGGTGGAGAGAGGGCGTGGAACATGGGGCTGGTTGGTTTTGCCTTGTGGGGATGTGCGGAGGAGATTCCGCCATGTCAGCGATCCGCGTGATCGATCCGTGGACTTTTGTTTTCTCTTTGCCGTGTGTGGTTTTATTAACAGACGACAAAGTGTGCTTTGCTATCTGTTAATAGAACCATAGATGGTAAAGTTCTTTGTCGTTTGCGTTTTATATTAGGGACAGCAAAGTGTGCCCTTTGCCATCTATAATCAAAAAAGCACACGACAAAGATCTTTGCTGTCCGTATTTATGTGTACAGACGGCAAAGTTTTCTCTTTGCCGTCTATAATAAAAAAGGCAAACGACAAAGTCTATTTTGCCATTACTTTTTCTTTGCCGTCTACTGATGATGGCAAACCCTTTCTTTGTCATCTACCCCGATGAAATGCTGACGGCAAAGAAAGTACTAATGACAAATCTCCTGTTTCCTGTAGTGATGGCCACAGAGCCTTGCAACTGTTTCAACAAGTTTGTCAACATCACCGACTACAAGTTCCCCATAGTGAAAACCACCGACGATGTAAAAGCGCTCAGGGTTACGGGCTTGGCCTGCCAGAACCTTGTCGAAATACGTGAGTACTACAGGGTATGGGGCAGCACGAAGAAGGACTCCCTGGTTGAACCCGCCTCGGCCATCATCGACCCCTACTACGAAAAGATAAAGCAAGATGGCAAGAGAACAAGGACCGTATCCTGGCATAGGGCCTGGATGCGGCAACTGGATGAACCACACTTCAAGTTCGTGGCGAAGAGCGTGTACACATGCTATGAGAGGGATAGGCAGATCTTTGACATGAGGAAATGCGTTGTTACCCAAATCGACGAGCCTGGATCGAGCCACAAGCAGAGCAGGCGTCCCAAGAAGTAGATGATGATTAGATGGTCGTTTATGCTAGTTGATCATGCATGTAATATATAGTTTACTTTATTGGTATGTGGAAATGTCATGTGTATAGCAACCACCTATGTACTTATGCATGTAATAGTTTACTTTGGTGTGTGCAAATGCAATGGTTGTATAGTAGCCACGTATGTAAGTGGATGTTTAATTTGGTTATGCAACCATATCCTTATAAGTGTGTGTGTGTGTGTATATATATATATATATATATATATATATATATATATATATATATATATACATACATACATAAACACTATTCTGATCACGGGGTCACAATAGTATTCTGATCACAACTTGAACTTCCATAATAACTAGCCTGAACTTCCATCTGTACAAACTCGACCTTCGGGCTATCTTCGCAACCGTGCCATCTACCGCGAGTTTGTCCGATCATTCATGTTGTTTGTGATGTAAGTGTAATGTGGACACGTTTTTTAGCAACTAAATGCTTGTTTTGATTCGCAATCTAGATCGTTGGCGGATTTGCTTTCGGGCGGTGATGAACAAGCGTCTGTTACTAGTTTTTTGTATATACTGGATGTTCTAGAATCTCTAACACGATTAGAATTGCGTTTAGGTACTAGTTTACTGCATGTTTTGTTGTTATTTTTGATCGAAATCGATTTTGTGTTCCGCCACCACTGTTCTTCGTCCGCGGGGGTGGTTTTGGCTGCTGTTGTTGATTCATAGTTTGTTGTTCAATTTTTGCGGCGGATTTGCGTGCATTAGTGAGAATGAATCCCGCCTATGTTGTTAATTTGATTATGCGGGCTCGTACAATTGAAATCCGGCAATTGGATCTCCTGCATCCCGCCGTGGTTCGTTGTTCGAGCGGACAGCTTGATGGCAGATCTTTTTTTTTGATGTTTTGTCTGCAGTATGATGACGTTAGAAATGGTTGTTGACGTGGTGGAATTGACCCAAACCCTTAAATCTGGGAACCAAATTTGATCGCGGTTGTTTTTTCAATCTTTTTTCGTTCTGTTGACAAGCTGGACGGCTATAAGTATTGCACTTGAACTTCTGTGCTCTATAAGTATACTATTGATGTTGTTACATAAAAAAACAAGTATGTTTTTACTTTGTTGACTGTTGTCATGTGTGTAACTGTTGATCTAGACCACATGCACATGCCTCGTCTTTGCCTTTCATTAGCAGTTGGACTTCTTTTTTTTAATGGTTGAACTTCTAATTATCCTCTATTTTGCAAGGTTATTTAGCAAGTCCTCTGTTTTTGGTTGTTCTGTATGCTTGTTTTTTAGGACATGGACTTCTTGTGTTTTTGTACTTGAACTTCTTAATTTTTGCTTCTTAGTGTTTATTTTTCATACGCCTTTACTTCTCTGATTAGTGTACTTGAACTTATGTTCTTCATTTTTTTTGAACTTCTGTATGTTGTTTCTGTAGGTGCATATTTTTGTATGTACTTTTCTTTCTATTTGGTAGTTTATGTGCCATCAATTTTTTGTTTTTAAGGATATCAACAGTGCTGTTGTTTCACGTTATCTCATTTTAATATATGCATACAAATGGTACATTCATTTATCTATAGTTGTATTTACTTTTTAGCTGTTGTGGTGGGAGAGGGGGGGGTAAAACTGTAATTTCGCCACGGCACTACACCACCTGTCAAAAAACCCAACTCTCTCTGTCGCTCGCCCTCTTTCCCCTCTCCGTTGCTCTGCTGCCTTCGTCTCCTCCAACTCCTCCTGATTTCTCCGCCGCTGTCCCCTCCCCTCGTTAGTCTAGTAATCGATGCACGCCCCCGCTCCTATTTTCTACCCCACGCGACGCTCTGCCTCCCCCATTCCGCTCTGTCCTACTCTGGAGCGAGGGCGGCAACTGCCTGCGCGGTTCCAAGGTGTGCATGGCGTCGTCGGGAGTGGAAGAACCGCCGAGGATTGGTGCATGCGGCGGTCCTTTGGAGAGGTACAAATGCTGCCCTCCCTGATGCTTGCCCTTAGTTTCGCCATGTCTGTCGGGCCTCTCTGTTTCTTATGTGTGCTGTCGCGCCCGCCTCCTGCCCCTTCTTATGATGGTTGGGTGGGAGATTAGGTAGGGTTCTTGTGCGTGTGGTGGGTGGATCCCATTCCCCCGTGGCCAGATTTGTTTCTGAGATGCTTGTTTGTGCTATTTCTCCATTCATAGTTGAGTGGATTTCATTTCCCCTTTGGTGGTTTCAGCAGTCAGATGCATCCAAGGGAGGTGTGGTGCTATGGTTGTTGCTGGATCTGATGCATCTAATTGTCTTGGTGTTGTCGATTTCGTAGTCTAGATTGTGTCTGTCACATGCTAGTTAGTTGATGTATTCTTTTTTTGTTGTGCTTGCCTGGATGTACTACTGTTGATCTTTTCATACTTGTTTATATGCTCTAGTTGTGTCATCCTAGGGTTTGATTTAGTTTCTTTTTGTATTTTCCTGTATGATTTTCTGCTTGCTAACTATATGCAATGTATCCCCTGTTTTTAGTAGGTTGTTCTAGGGGTTGGAGTTCTATTCATCAAGGGGTTGTGTTGTCATGGCTTCAAATCCTTCTCCAGGTATTCTATTGTGGTTGGATCTTGTATTTTAAATAGCAGTTTTCTTATATATGTCTGCCCATATCTTCACTAAGTTGTCTTGTTGGACTACCCTTTCTTAAATGTCTGAACTTCTAACAATATCATGTGTATGAATTTACCCTTATTTTAAGTTAGTAGAGTGTTGCTTAATTTTTATTTCATGAATTGGCGGTGAAATTTTGTCACCAAGTGTTGCTGGACTTCCCAAATGTTCCATATTTTGTAGTGTATATCTTTGGTTTTTTGTTTGTGATCACTTTCATGGTATTAATATTTAGTTTTCCTGCGAAATAGAGTTTCTATACATGGTACATGTTTTTTAGGTGCTACTTGCTTGGGTCACATAGTTGAACTTCTGGTTTTAATTATTTGTTTGTTTATAATGAAATTTGGTTGAACTTCTGTTATGCGCATTTGTTTTACTGCTTTTGTTATATATTGTTGAACTTCTGGACATTCATCTTATATGTAGTAGCCCCTCTGGTGTAGATTGTTCTATATTTAGTATGTAAATCGTAGATAGTTTGTTGTGTTTACTGCTTTGTTAGGTATTGTTGAACTTCTGGTGACATAGTTGAACTTCTGTTTTAATTACAATGAAATTTGGTTGAACTTCTGTTATGCGCATTTGTTTTACTGCTTTTGTTATATATTGTTGAACTTCTGGACATTCATCTTATATGTAGTAGCCCCTTTGGTGTAGATTGTTCTATATTTTGTATGTAAATCGAAGATTGTTTGTTGTGTTTACTGCTTTGTTAGGTATTGTTGAACTTCT
>LR738712.1:419045113-419341564 GCA_902687465.1 Secale cereale
CCCCCCCCCCCCCCCCCCGCTTGGTGCTGGTGCATGTTTTAAGGGGAAGAAATGTGGTGTTAAGCGTAAGGTTGCACCTGCAAAGGTCAACAAGGGTGTCAAGAAACGTGCTCATCTTAATCCAGAGGACAAGGATGATGTTGATTTCAATGTTGATGACGAGGGCGAGGATGTCGATGTTAGTCAGGTATGAATGTCTCTTGTTTACTGCTTTTTGAGAGCATTTGTTGATTTGTTATAGTTTTTGTGTTTTTAATACTGCCTTGGCGTACATATCTGAACTTCTGGTTCCTATGGACGAATAAATTAGCTGAACTGCTTTGCTTTTTTGGTGTTACTGCGTTTGTGTACATAGTTGGACTTCTGTATTTGTACAAGAAGAAATTAGCTTAACTTACTGGTATGTATGTTTTATTACTGTCTTGGTATATATGGTTGAACTTCTGCTTTGTAAATTTCCTACATTTTGAAAGCATGTTAACTTGTCTTCATACATTGCTGTACTGCCTATGTAGATATAGTTGGACTTCTGAAATGTGTAACGTATGTAGGCATTTGTGGATTTTTGTGTAGATTCTTTATCTCATTGTTCTGTGTTTTTTATTTGGCATTGTATTTTTTCAGTATCAGCTTGTGGAGCGGCCCGAGAGGAGGAGGAGAGGAGGCAAAGCCCCGGAAGAAGGTGGCCAAGGAGGAGATGAGGCGAAACGCTTTAACAAGACGGTTCGCTGCTCCCTGAAAGAGGTGAAGATGTGAGCGAAAATGCTACAACCTAGGCACAAGACGAGGGTTATCCAGGCTGGTTTTGGTTGTGTGTTTGCCATGGAGGTTGATTCGAACATTTCTCCTCCTTTGATGGGCAACATTTACACGAGGATTGACCCTACAACCATGATTCTGGACATGGGTGCAGAGAACAAGGTTCTCCGTATTACAAGTGATGTCATTCACCATCTGTTTGGATTCCCCCAGGGTAATCGTACCCCTCCCAGGCCCTCGACTGATGGGTTTGATGATGTTGTGATGAGGCTAAAGGGCAAGCTTGGGTACGCTAGGAGTGACGACATCAAGACAAGGAATCTGCGGAATATCCTACAGGAACTTGTGAACGATGAGAAAAAGGATGATCTTGCTCTGTAGGTGTTTTACCTGATTGTCTTCATGAAGGTGATTATTCCTGGAACATCTACATGAGTCTCCAGGGAGGCAATAGTGGCAGAGAATCTTGTGTTTGAGGATATGGCAGATATGGACTACTGCCAGTTGGTTGTTGATGATATCCGAAGTGCTGTTGTTAGGTATAAGCAAGGTACGAGCAGAGGAAAAGCTGTCACAGGCTGTGCAATCGCGCCGCTTCTTATGTATCTGGACTGCCTCATCATTGGCAAGACGCCTATTGTTGACTTGAGGACCCCTCGCATCAGTTTCATGTATCAGGCCAAGCTTTTTGAGTTTGCTGCGGCTGACTTGGTCAAGAAGGGTGATGATGACCTAGCCAACTGGTTGTTTGGGAGACTGTCTGTGAGTGTTTATATGCATCATTCTTTCCTGTTTAGTTTAACTTGAACTTCTGGTACTGTCTTCTATATTTTCTTCCCATGTTCCTTCATTTCTTTTCTGACGCGTTGACTTTTGTGTTTGTATGCAGTGGAAGACACATGCCGAGGTTGTGTTCTTTACGCATATCGAACGTCCAGTTCTTACTGTGCCTCGTGCCACTTGCCTAGGGAGTGGAACTTCTCCAAGATTTGAATTCTCCCGGGATGTTAATAATGGTGCCCCCCTGTAGATCCAGGTGGTTCTTCTTCCCGTGTGAGTGCTGCAGGTGGCGTGTCTTCCGAGAGTTTTTTTGAAGCTGCCAATGTTTCCCTTGATAAGATTGACGGTCTTCGTCAAACTGTTTGTGGGGAGTTGTCCCATGTCCCGTCAACTGTTGAGCGTCTTAGTCGCGTTGATGGGATTCTCCCCCCCCCCGGACACGGTTTTGATGCTTAGTCTTCAAGTGATGTCTTGTCAATTGAAGCTAGATATCTTGAAGAGCTTCGTCGGAGCACCTCCCACCTTCGGGCTAGCTTTGTGCTTTTCAAGCAAATGCAGGATGCTCGTTGCAAGCCTTTTGAAGACGAGGCAAGTGTTGTTGTGAGACAGATTCAGATGCAGGATTCTATTCGTTTGAGTCGAGAAGGAGGTCACGTGGAGCATACCAAAGATGTTTGTTTAGTGTTGATTGTTAGTTTTTAGTAATTACTATTTTTAGTCATTGGTGACCCTTTCTGTTTTGATGTGTCTTAAAGGCTTTCTTTTTTAGTACAAGTGTGCCCTAGTTGACCTTCTCTGTTTATAGCAGTTGAACTTCATGGGTTAGAGCACCTGAACTTATGTGATTTCCATAACTGGCCTTTTTTTTGTTCCCTTTTGCATTAGAGTAATTTTACACGTGACCTGTTATGTTTAGTGTATTTTGACTTCCATTATGAGACAGTGGTCATAGCTGAGCTTCTATGATTATGTAATGTGAAATTCTGTTGTTTATGTATTTGTGTTCTACATTTTTTTGTAGGCTATTGTAGATGGTGCTAGGGTTGAGGAGGATGTTTTACCTGTGCATGAACCTGCTCCCTCGAGCGACGTATTAGTTGATGAGCTTCATGGCAGTGAAAATAAAGTACCATTTTGCTTGTCCATTTATCTCATTTTTAAAATCTTACTTGTTTGTGCATTTTATCGCTTTGTGCCCCTTTTTAATGACTTTCTGTTTTTTGTTGCAGACTGATGATGCTAGTGTACCTTCAGAGAAGGTTGCAGACAAGTCCTTGTCAGGCACCGGCTGCTCTGACACGGTGGACCCAACTGAACCTCAGGCGTCCATTGGCGCTGAGGTTTCTGATGCTGAGCAGGGCAAGAAAGCCGAGGTTTCTATTGTTGAGAAGGACAAGGCAGCTGGAGATATCATTTTGGAGAAAAATACCATTGAGGCTACTGTTGTGGCTGGTGGTAGTGCTGCAGGCCCGGAGAAGTCTCCTGCAGTAGAGCCATCAGTTGCTGTTGATGCTGCTCAAACACAACCAATATTTTTTGTTGTTTTAGATTCTCCAGTTCCTCCAGCTACTGCTGGTGTCCTTCCTGATGATGCTGCAATGTCAACTGGAGTTGATGATGAAGAGACTGAAAGCGATGGCTATGGAGAGGAGGTTGATCATTCTAGCGATGCCATTGGTCTAGGCAAGAATCCATAAAGAGAGAAGCATGCTGCTCTCTTCTTTCCCCACACCAGTCCATTTTGTTGTTTGTTTTTTGTGCGTGTTATCCATGTGAACTGTATGTGTGGTGCAAGTTGAACTTCTGGTTTGTGCTTTTGTCGTGTGTTTTGTAAATAAAGTTAGGTGATCCTGTTTTTACGTGGGGGAAGGTTTGTAATGCATGGGTTGTGATGTTTTCTGGTGTAGCAGCTAAGATGTGCCTGTGTTTGATTATTTGCTATTAATTAAACTGTCGTGAATCTATGTTCTTTGAATGTTGCCCTTAATTCCTATTTTTTTGCTGGGCAGATAGTGACCTTGCTGTCGTCCAAAACAAGGTTGATGACTTTTATTTTAGTGTAACTAGGCTTAAGAATGATCGTTCCAAGAGGTGAGTGCAGCTGGTCAATATTTACATCCATCTACCCCCTGTGAACTACCTGTGGTTTCGTACCTGAACTTCTTGACTCTATGTTGCTGAACTTCTTATTTTCTTTTACTTCTCTGGTGCTGAACTTCTGGCTTTTTTGTAATGCACGTTGTTATATAGCTGAACTTCTGTGATTTTATGTGTTATGAACTTCATGAGTTCCTGATGCTGGGCTTGTTTTACATTCTATTGCTTGTTTTAGATCAATGATTATGTTCCAAAACAAGGAGTGTGAAGCTTCTGTTGAAGATGTTGCAATATCTTTTGCTCCTCGCGGAATGCTGCATTCTAACGTGGCTGAGGTTGCACTCTACAGTCTACGGGCAAAGTACCAGGGATCGGATAAACTCATCCTGCCATATTGGGTTTGTGTAACTCAACCATATCGTGATTTCTTTTGTGTCTTGGTCCTTATCATTTTAGTTACAATTTGTTTGTCTGATTTTTTTATTTTCATATTCCTGTGTTGTCTGCATTATTTTTAGGACAAGATTTTGAGAAGTCAATTCGATTCCCGTGTGAGGAAGTACTTCTTGGCGACTGGTCCAGATAGCATGGATGCACATGATTATGTATGCAATATCTTGTTTTTTGCCTCTGTATTAGTTTTGCAGTGCAATCCAGTGTGTTAATATTGTTTTATTTCTTCTTTGTACGATTTGATATTAATTATCAGTTTTTACTGATTCGTGTCTTTATGTCGCTTCAGGTTGTTTTCCCCACTTTTGACCCACCTGAAATCCCCGCTTCCATGGGTGGTGCTGGTCATTGGGTTTCGATATATCTTGACCTGAAGAATTCAAGGTTCTAGCTTCTTGACTCCTATTATGGACCAAACGATGACTGTGCGGTATGCTTGTTTCAGCGGATGACCGATAACATCAAGAAGCTTTGGAGCGATGCCAACAACGACAGGGAGACACCCTTCAGTCCAATTTCCATCGACCATTTCTCTTTGGATTGGATTGATGTCCCCCAGCAGACTAACAAGTATGAGTTCCACTTTTCTTTTTATCATATTTGTTTAACTTTAGTTGTACTTAATCTGAGACGTCTTTTATTCGTTGGCTTCCTTTTTTGTTCTAACAACATTCTTATGTGTGTTTGATGGCAGTATCGACTGTGGATTCTTCATGCTTACTAATGTTAATTCGTTTCACGATGGGGTCCTTGCAAATTATTCGCATGAAAATATCACGGATATCAGGAAGACGTGGTTGTACTCAATTGCTTCTTCTAACCGGTTTGAGACAGACTTCCAGGCTTTGTTTGGCTACTTCACATGTAATTCTTGGAACTTGGACTGCTTACCTGTACTGCATCTTTTGTTTTACATGAACTTCAGTTTTTCCTTAACTTAAACTTCTGCGTGAGATCTTGCTCGGCTGCTGTTTTCATATGGGGAGGAGCATTTCTTGTACATGTACTTCATTTTTATCTTTTTTATTTTGCTTGTTTGTTTTGTTTCAGAATTTTTTTTCCTACCATTGTTTACTTGGGCATGAGCATTTCTTCTAGTTGAACTTTAGAGATGATGCCTTTCTATGCCTTTGTTAGCTGTAGTTGAATGTTTTCCAGTTCATCAGTTTATCTTGAACTGTGCCTTTGGTTGTGCCTGAACTTCATTTAGCTTTTAAATGCAACTAATTTTTTAGGTCGGCTTGAGTAGTAACCATGTCATCTATATTAGTTGGACTGCACATTGGGTTGTGCCTGAGCTTCAGTCATATTCTAATGGTGTTTTTTTCTCTGTTCCTTTTGCTTGACAGTGGATCCGTTGGACTTGACCGATTACCACTACTCATTCCTCGGGTCACAGGAATACCATCCCAGGGAGGAATCGATGAGTACAACTCCGAGAGAAGATGGTAGACCTCGAACGCTTATCGCTTCCATGTTGGGGAAGCAGGCTGGTGGTATTTGTGTTACTTCCAAAACCCCTTGCTCCAGGAAGGTTGGTGTAGTCAAAGCAGCTGAAGCAGAAGTGATTTCATCGGACGATGATTTTGAGAAGATTGCTTACCCGAAGAATGGTAAATCTGCTGCTGGTGCTGTTGCTGGGCGAGGTGGGAAGAATGTTGTCATCACTAGGAGGAAACCGGCAGTTCAGTCTGGCAACATAACTTCCTCCAAGAGAGCATCAAGATTGCCTTTGAAGTGGCGTTCTGCCGTCGCTCCCCTGAAGAAGTACAGTTACCCTCATCTATCTGAGGCCCGGAGGTTGAAACAGTATGAGCTTAGTGAAGACGGCCTGGAGAAGTATTCTGAGTGAGTTTTCCTCTTATTAACTTTGTTGCTGCCAGAGATGCTACTTTGTGTCTGAACTTATGTTGTTGTAGTATGTGGACTTCTTTTTCATTTCTCCCTTGCATTTCGAGTTATGGTATCTGAACTTCTGGTTGTTATAGTATCTGAACTTCTGTTCATTTCCCCTTGCTCCGAACCTCTGTTTGTTAATGTATCTGAAGTTCTAATATTTTTCCCACCATTTTAAACCTGCAGCACAAGCTACTGCATGTTTACCGTCCCTGGGAATGTGATTGACCTCACAGGACGTGTCCTTTATACTCTTTTCGATGAAGGGAAGCAGATGGAAGGAGACGTAATGGACTATCTCATAAATCTGTGGAAGGATAATCTCGAGACCTCTGATATATTCTCTTGTGCTGACAGGGTTGTACTTAGTCCCTACTTCATACAGGTTTTAGTTATTTCACTCCTATCTCCCTTTTTTGCTCTAGTTTTGGTGTAGTTGAATTTGGGAGGTGTTTTAGTTCTGTTTTTGTGAATGCACAGTACTGCCTGGAGTATGATTTTTTCGCCGCAACAGTTCCAAAGTTTGATGCAAAAAACTCGGCCAAACTCCTTAAAATGTTTGTACGCAAGGGAGAAGACCTTCTTAATGCAAAGCTGGTTAGTTTTTGATTACTCTTGCTTTTTTGTTTTCTATGTATATCCTTTTTATTTAGTTTGTCAATAAGTTTTTGTTCACCGTTCCTTTCATTCTTGGTAGTTTTTTTGATACTATTCAAGCCAATTGGCTCAATGGCGCACTACAGTGTGTATGTGCTGAATAGATATCGTGGGAGCATTGACATCCTTGATTCACTTTCTTACACTGATATGAATATCTCACGAACAAGTTTCCACGGAGACCGCCAAAATATCGTGAGTGTTTCTTAGCCTGAACCTCCTTTCATATTCTCTTGTTTGACACAGGTTATTATGCCTTTTGTTGACAAAATATGTTTCTGTCTCTTTTTGTGGTAATACTGCTTGAACTGACTGTCATTCCATAGTTGAACTTCTGCTATTTGTTTTGCTTGATCTTATGCAACTGTTGCTTTTTATGTACTTGAACTTAACTATTTTGCTTAACATGTTTTTGACTTCGTCTTATTTGTTATTTCTTGCATATCAAGAGATTTGTTGGGTTGCTCGAGGAGGTTTATGGCAAGGCTGCATACAAAGCGAGCAAGCAACCTAACTGGGTGACTATTTATAAGAGGTCGACTTATATTGATGTTCCAGAGCAAAAAAAGCAATGATTGTGGTTTCTTTGCCGTGAAGTTCTGCTTTTCATATGATGGCGATGAGCTAGTTGAAGATTTTGATGATGTGGAAGTATGTTTTGTCGTTTTTCTTGTCTCATCATCCTTTTTCATTTTTCTCGTGTGTTTTTGGTGAGACGCTCCTATTGTCGTTTTAGTTTTCCGTTTAGTAAACCATTGTTTTTCGTTTCTTTGTTTGTAGGTTGTTGCAGGTGACTGGAAGGCTGAGTTCATGCACACTCTAATGTTTAGCGAGAAGAATGAAGTCATGCGTGGAGAGCTGCCTAAAGAGATCCAGTCGTTGGCGCCATGAATGCGAAGCATTAGTTTTCAGTGTACGTTTGAGTTTGCACAGACTTTAGGTTTGATAATGGTTGGAACGATTCGTAAAGATTTGATTTTTAAGAATGTTTTAGTGATTTGTGTATCCATAGCTGCAACAATATTTGCTTACGATATTTGTGGACACATTTATTTGTTGTTAAGAATGATTTGGTTTGTCAATTTCAATGTACAGCATCGTTCTCAGTATCCTTGTGTTGTATGTTTTCCCCCCAACAGGTGTACCTGAACTTCTCCCTCGGCTATGGTTGAACTGCTTGTTATTTTTTGTGGTGTTTACTTTTGGGGGCCCCAACATATGGTATTTTTTGATTTGAACTTCTGCTTGAGATCTAGCTGGGCTGCTGTTTTCAGATGGATAGCGTTTTTCTTTGCTGTGTAATGTATTGTTATTTTTCAATGCAACAATTACGTATGCTTTTGCATAGAATCAATATTTTTTTGTGATATTTCTACTCCGAATGGATTTCAATTGTAACTTTGTGCAAAAATATTCTCATACACTCTAACTTTTCAGTATGTTTTGCCGGCATTGTACATGAACTTCTGCACGTATCCAAACAGAACTTCATATCTGATCGTGTCGTCTTAGGCTTGCTAACCCAAGTTCATACGGCAAAACTTTATTTTTTGAAGCATATTTTTTTCCTACATCGATTTTATATACTAGAACTTCTTATGTAAGCTGACCTGAACTTCAAAACTGTATAATTATTTGCTGGTTGCTCTATTATGGAATACGACACCAGTACCTCCTGCCATAATATACCAGAACATCCACTGTAATATTACTTTAACTTCATAGTGTATATTTTTCATTTTTATTCTTGCTTGCACTTAACGTGGAATACATCACCAGCACAACAGTTCATCTCACAATGTAGCAGGACTTCTGCAGTAATATTACCTGAACTTCTCGTTGTATATTTTTCATTTTATTACTACTTGCTCTTTCATACTTGACATCAACATCACCTCCTCTTACACTATACTAGTACTTCTGCAGTAAGCTCACATGAACTTCTACTGTATAATTTCTTTTAAACCTGATCATTAAAAGTTCAAGTAAGCTTCTCGTAAAATACTTTTATAAAAGTGGAATAATATTTTATGCAACAGATTGACATGACATAAGTTTGCTTTTTTAAATTGACCTAGTCTAACTATTCATCAGCCTTGCGCTCCTCCTAGGCTTTGGTTGTATTGATTTTTTCTTGACATGTAGCTCTTCCTCTTCCTCTTCGTCGTCCTCTTCCTCTTCATCGTCCTCCTCGTCTTCCACTTCATCTTCCTCCCCGTCCTCGTCTTTTTCGATGGTGTCTTCCTCTTCCTCCTGTTCTTCTTCAACTATTTTCTTTTTGCTGGCTCTTGTTTTAGCTTTCTGTTTCTTTTCTGGCCTTTTTCTTGTCTTTTCAGCATCTGGGCGCTTGGGGCATGTTCTTGCATTGTGTGGCTCATACTCCTTGCATATGCTAAAAAGCCTGCTACTTTCTCTCTATGGGTGTGGTCCCTTGTTTTCTAGAACTTTGGGCTACTGTTTTTTAACTTTGGGCTGCTTGACTTCCTCGGCATTGTTTCCTTCTAAGAGTGTTGGACATGTGAGTTTGTTGTGTCATGCAACCTGTTTGCACACACTACACTTCCTGTGTCCAAGTGGCACTCCATTCTCATCGAGCACAACCACTCTTTCTGCAGATGGTGCTTTTATTTGAGCTCTGTTTTCACTTTTCTTAGCTGCAGAAATTTTCTTCCTACCCTTTGTTTCAGAGTCGAGCGGCAGTTTCATCGTCTGCTCCTGCCGTTGCTGCAGTAATTTGTCAACATCCTGCTTGCATTGGTTTGCTTGAGCAGTTGTCTAGAGCTTTTCAGCTTCATAATAATGAAGGTCATCTTCAATTTCAGCATCTTCTTCAGCGATCCTTTCATCGGCATCCGCTCAATTTGCTGAATGTATCGCATCAAGCTCTTCCACGAGCCTCTTGAGAACATAGAAGGCTCTATCATATTGTTGGTCACATCTCATCGCTTTCTTGTTAACCATCAAGTTTAGCTGCAGCAAGGTGTCTTGCTTCGATAGTCTTGAGCTGCCATCTGTTGCAGTTGTGTTGTAGTCCCTTGTATCAAATGTTGGTTGTGATCTTCCAGTCTTTGTGTACCTTTTTAGGATATACTTGTGTGGGAATTTGTCAGGCTTCAGGTAGTCTAGTATGTTCATGATGTGAAGGCAGAACATGCCTGCATTTTGTGATGAATGCAGAATTAAATATCTTTGCGAGCGAGCAATGAGTTTCATATTTTTCTTGATATGGTACTACTAGTTTAGCTATTTAATGAGTTTGTTTTTCCGCTGACCTATGTGTGTCCAAAGCTTGCATTCACACTCGTATATTTCATTCCCTGGGTCAGCTACAGCCTGGAATTCATGCTTTGACCAGGAAAATCTTTCTTCATCATCATGGCCAGCCTTGTTGTGGTAGTACACAAGGTACTTAGTGAGCTCTGCTGTAGGTTTTCCGCAAAATAGCATGGCTTTTCTCATCCTGTTCCTCATCTCGGTGTACACGGCTCTCATGTACTTGATAGACATGTCTTCCTCGTAGCCATAAGCTGTTTTTGTCAGAGGATTGGTCTGCACATGTCAAAAAATAAGATTTTAGTCCAAGGAGATTCATTGATTTCATTTTATTAAATTCAAACGCACTTGTTGAAGGAAAACACAGTATGATGGGGTTGTTTTTTTTGTGTTCATACCATGCTGGTCATTGTTTGCTCGTTCTCCTTCTGCATCTAAGTTTGTATGCAAGCATTTACCCGCCTAGCAAACTTGTGCAGGTTCTGGGTCCCCTTGACATACCCTTTCTTGAGCACGTGGTTCATGCTCTCGCTTCGTTGTGTGGAAGTCATTCTAGCACAGAAAATGTTCTTTAATATGCTGAAATCCATAATTTCCTATCACTCCACAGTTGTATCATCATCTGGTCTTTCTCCAGGTTGTACTTGTGCACGAGTTCAGTCCAGGCAGCTTCAAACTCCGTTGGCATCAGCGGCCAGTTTAATATAGCTGTGAACTCCTCTTTGAATGTTTTATACTTTTTGTAGAGCAACACGAGGTATTCCCTGTACTTCTTCATGATGTGCCAACGACACAGCTTGTGGATGGTGTTTGGAAATGATTGTGGTATAGCTTTCGCCATCGACGGGCACTAGTCTGCATGAATTAGAAAAATGAAACTTGCTTCTTTTTTGCACCGATGGTGAACTTATGTTGTACAAGTACTTGAACTTCACATGTAGCAGTATGACTATCTAAAAATGTCACATGTATTTTTTTATTGCAGAAGTGTTCTTGAAATTCTGTGTTTCCAGAGCTTGAACTTCACATGTAGCAGTAGGACTACCTAGGAGTGTCACACTCAAAATTTTCTTAAAGCAGTGTTCTTGAACTTATGTGGTACCAGTGGTTGAACTTCACATAAATAACTATGTTTTCTGAACATGTTACATATATTTTTCTTACTACTTATGTCCTTTGAACTTCTATGATTCATGTATTTGAACTTCACATTCATAACTAATTTTTTTCTAAACATTTGATATATAATCTTGCTTTCTTTGTACTGTTTAGTTGGATTTCTGTGCTAACATTAATTGAACTGCTTGCTTTACATTATTTTCAGATAAAACCAAATTTACCCTATACAGACCCATAGGCTGAAAAGATGATGAAACTTGCAGAGTTTTTTTTGAACTCACCTGTTAGAATGCAAGTTGGGTGCTTGTTGTTCATGCACCGGACAAATGTATCGAACAACCACTTGAATGACTTTGCATCTTCGTCTCTGATCAGGGCAACGACAAATATTGTTGACTGCAAGTGATGGTTTGTTCCAACAAACACTCCCAAAGGTATAGGAAACCTATAGGTCTTGTAAGTTGTGTCGAATGTTACGCAATCGCCAAAGTCTTGATACGCTCCTCGGCAGCTACCAGAAAATGTTTTTAATAGACTTATCCTTGTCTACTTGTATGTCATAGAAAAACTCATCATTGATTGCCTTCATGTCTCTGAAGAATGAAACAAGTTTCAATACATCATCCAAATCATCTTTCCTTGAATTCATGGCTTTCCTGCAAATTTCATGCAAACATGGATTTGTTATTTTTGCTAGCAAAGGGTTGTGGCTTAGGATGCTATGTACATTGCAGTATGTGGATGTTTGAATACTTACTGGTTTAGTAGGTCTCGTCTGGTCATGCTTAGGAAGTAGCTCCCATCTTCATTTTCAGACAACATGGACATGATTGTTGTGTGCTTGACATCATGGTACTGGAGGATCTTTACGTACTCCAAAATAGTGGGGTCATAATTCTTGTGTGAGTGCAAGAATACCAGCATGTCGTTAGTTCGGATGAGTTGGTGATTATGATTGTACTCAATGTCCACCGCCACACATGTGTTATCCTCCTGCACCTTCACCCTCATTCTTGCTTTGCAGCCTGTCCTCTGCGATGTTTTGTTTCGCTGCCTGTCAGCCTATGAAACAGAAGTTGTGTGTTTTCCTTGGAACGCGCAAACAAAATACTTGTGATTGTCATTCCATCCCGTCTTCCTGATTCCAAAACCAGCGTGTCTAGCGTATATGTTATAAAATTCCCTTGCTTTCTCTACATCTTGGAATCGCATCTTTAGTCTTGGGATTAGATAATCCGGGAGATCTGGCATCTGTAGAAAAAGCAAAAAATATCCAAACGACACGTTTAAAATGCAGTTTATGAATTTCTTATCCTGGAGGGAGCAGAAAATTTGCAGATAGTTCAAGATGCGTATATAAATATTTTTTGTTTCACTTACGTGCGTGTATGATCGCAACTCCACCGGAGTCTCCTCCTGTCCCTCTGGGATGGGGCACGGCGGAGTAATCATAGTAGGATGCAGGAGTGGATCACGAGGAGGAAGGAGGGCTAAAGATAGCCTCTCTCTTGTCTGTGTCCTTTTTGCTTGAGGTGGTTGTGGAGGTATTGCCATCCTGGTATTGGTTTGTTCTTTTGGTTTGTGAAGCAATCCATATACCTTATGTCCCGTATAATTCTGACTTGTAGCAGCAGCAGCAGGATCCAACAGTGGTAGTGTGCAGAGCACTCTCCTCCGTGTGTGTGTGTTCCTGTTGGATTTGTGCTGGGATCCTGTTTAGTTGATTCGCTTTGCCATTGATGAGGCACACCAGGATAACCTCCAGATTTACACGCAGGACTTGAGCCAACCCCCTCCTCCATGGGCGTGCTTTGTAGTCTGCTGGTGTTTACAAAGAATCAGCGGGGTATTTCCGACGTCGCCCAGTTTGGTGGAGGCACAAAGTTGTGTGGATAGGGCTGTGACCTAGCATCTTGGAAGTTTCCATGTGTTTCAGGTGTCATCCATTTTTGAACTGGAGCAGGTTGGCAATGATGTTGGTGCGTTTGTGGCGCGACCCATTGAGTGGGTGGTGCAACGCATACAGGCTTAGGATTGTGTGCTTGGTGCTGGGAACTTCTAAGCTTCTTCATTCGTCTCTCGTCTTGTTGACACAAAAGAAAAAAAATGTTTATCAGCACACAAGTTGCATCTTCCTATACATTTGTAACTGAACTTAGCATTTTTCACAGCATGAACTTCTCATATAAAACGGGTGTTCATGTACATATTTCTTTCCCTAGGATAGGCATCACACACTTCACAGATCTGAGCATCTGGCAATACTTTTGTACCTGAACTTAGCATCCTTGACACAATCAACCTCACATTCTGCCAATTCTACACTATTTTATTACTTATATGCTCCTGAACTTAGCACTATCGACACCCTGAACTTCTTGTTTGCAAAGGGGAAATACTGCCTATAGTAAAACAAAAGACTGAACCTTCATGAATTTGAATTCTTTGAACCACTAGTGCATATCAACCTGACCTTAATGTGATCATATGTATGTTTTTCCTTTTATTTTTTGCACACAACCAGTTACATACCAACCTGAACTCTAGCACACTTACTAGTTGAACTTCACAATGGCTTTTTCAGATATGAATGCATGCAAGGGTTCTTCTGTTTGTAGCCTGGACTGAGGCTCACTTACTAGCTGAACTTCACATGGCTATTCACACGTGAATGCAGGCAAGGGTTCTTCTGTTTTGTAGCCTGGACCGAAGCTCACTTACTAGCTGAACTTCACACTACCAGAACTTCACATGGCTATTCACATGTGACTGCAGGGATGGGTTCTTCGGTTTGTAGCCTGGATTGAACCTCACTTACTAGCTGAACTTCACACTATGAGAACTTCATATGGCTGTAAGAAAATAACAGGCAGAAGGAAGTTCAACCATACCCTGGCTAGAAGTTCGGCCAGCCTTTTTCCAGCAGTAGATAGACCACCTTGAGAGCAATTCGTCGGGGAGCTAGGAGAGGAATTGCATGTCAATCCTTGTCTTGCAAAGGGCGCGAAGTTCATCTGCACGAAGAAAGAAGGTCAGGCAAGGGAAGATTGAAGGAGAAGGCAAGCAGAGTGAGGAATTCATCTACCTTTGGTAGATTTGAAGGCGTCGCTGATGCGGCCTCCGCCACCCAGATGCTTCCTTGGTCGTGACCTTCGCCGTAGCTTGCGTCGGGGACGTCATCTTTTCTTCCAGTCTATTGGGCATTGATGATGGATCGAGGATGAGGCTTCCGGAAGTCCATGGCGAGCGTTCGTCTCAGAAATGCGGCGGCTTCACCGCCTCCAGGCGACGCGGGCTCCCTCGCGCCGGCGTCCGCCGTCACTCGCTCGCCCGCACCGGTGGTCGGCCAGGAGGTGGAGACAGAGGGGAGGTGATAGATCCGGTCGTCTAGGTGTTGGAGTTGGGAAGGGAGGCGCCGGATCCGGCGAAGTTCGGCCACAAACCGAGGTGGGAGGTCGTGGATCGAGGGGAGGAGCCGTGACGAGGGGGTTGTTGGTGCTCGAGATCGGATCTGGGGCCAGGTGTTTTTCTATCGGGAGCTTGCAGTTTGGGATGTTCGGGGGGGCCCTGTCGGGCCCTTATAGGGCTGGCTGTGATCCAAATAACTATTCTAATCCTGGGATTAGAATAGTGTCGTCCTATATATATATATATATATATATATATATATATATATATATATATGTATGTATGTATGTATGTATATATATATATATGTATGTATGTATGTATATATATGTATGTATGTTGTTCTGTATGCAATCCCATTGCACAACACACACATTTTATTAGCAGCAACCGTCTATGTTATTATCGGTCTTAGCACACATTTTTTATTACAGACCTGTTTGTCCCGCATCACACACATCTTTTTATATTGAACCATTTCTGTTCTCTTGTCTCAACACAAACAATTCATCAGAGTGAACCGCATGCCGTGTATCGCACACACCTTGATCTGGCTGACCATTTCTTTTGTGTTTCCTAATCACAAATAGTTCATCCGGCTGAACCGCATGCTGTACATCGCACACGCCTTCATCTGGCAACCTGTTTCTGTTGTTCCTCCTCATCACAAATAGACAATTGAACTGAACCGTTTGACCATAATCGCACATGCAACCAAAATCTAAACCGTGTTTGATGCATCCTCCATCGCAAACATTTTGCACATCTTTGATGGTTTTTTACATCCCCGTTTGCGATTATGGCATAGCAGACAGTTTCGTCAAAGGGTCTCTGATTGTAGTGTCGCGTTAGCAACATCCCGCGGTAGTGGTTGTTTTCGTGATCGTGACGCAGAAGTCGTGACACGAGTTACCCGTACCGATCGGTTTCCACCATTGGGGTAGACAATGGAACGTAAATCCAGATGCAGCATGCGAAGGTCAATGAGATTGATCGAATCGGAACATAAATGAACACTGTGGAAATGTGATTTCCGCAGTGCTGAAATCTGTAGGAGCGGTCTCAGTAAAACGACTGTTACTTTTGCATACAAACTCCGTTTTTGCTCCAAGACCTATCAAACTGAAGCTAACGAAAAGTTGGATTAGTGGAGAAATGTGGGGACGGTATTTTGGCGCTTCTGGCTAGGACAAAATCCCCTTGGAAGATACATTTGTTGACACCGGATTTTGGCACGGTCAAGAACTTAATCAAGATGACCTCAAATGGAAAAGTTCTCAAAGTGAGAAAGTTTCATATTATCAAAAGGTTAAACTTTGATGTTTGGGCCATCCCCATCCAATCTCATCTCGAAGGCCGAAGTTGTGTTCGAAATACTTAGATTTTGTATTCAGAACACTAATCGGCTGTTCACGCCCCCAAGACCGCCTCATATGGAAAAACTTTCTACATGAATTGCCTTCGCCTCGTCGAAACGGTCGATTTTGATATAAAAACCATCCGAATCCGAGTTTGTATGCAAAAGTTAGAGCTATCGGAGTGCAGCCCTGTCATGAGGCAAGATGTGGCGCGCTCCACCAGACCTATGTCTGATGGGTAGCGCGAGTGAACAGGTGTTCTGCGTGATCTTTTTGGCCTAGAAGATGACTTTAAATTAAAAAAATGTTCAACATGAAAGTTGTTCGTCTCGTCGAAATGGTCAAGATTGCTTTTGGGCTCTTTTCCATCCGAGGTCGTTTACCACATCAAAAATTACCCGCAAAGTGCAGCCAGTTTGAACCGAACAGTTTTGGAAATTTCGGACAAAACCAATCCGAATTTGGCTAGGGTTTTGGACGTGAATCCAAGCCTTTTTCTTGCACAGGAAGTCCAGCCGCCTCTTATATACCTAAGGAGTGACGGCCGATTGAACAACACACAATCGAACAAACACATCTACTACTTTTTCGTGTTCATCTATCCCCTACCCTTGTAACTTCTTCCTCGTTCTTCGTGTGTTCTTCTTTTGCACGGCGACGAACCTAGAGACCCTAGGGGCGGTCAGGCCGACCTAGGGCAGCCCATAGCCACCGCGCGCCCTGACGGGGTCCCTCCCGGGCAAGCGGGGCTTCGGGTCTACAAAAGCGCCCGCCGGATTGTCTTGCGTACCGCGCTTCCGGACGGGTCTCCTTCGACGTGAGCTGCAGTGCATCACCCCCGGCGTCGAGGGTACACGGTGATGTGTTCGTGTGCGAACACACTTTTTGCGACTCCGCTTGGGACGAAGCTTTGAACGGTCTCTGGCCCGTTCTTGCTACGAAAAGATCATCATCTTGGGTTTGCAATCTACAAAGGTAATATGAATACCCAATTCACTTATGTAGATGCAAATAATGCATATGTTGTTGCTAGATTGTCTAATGAGCATATTGTATCGGCTAGCCCTAGTTTTATCAATCATGCATCTAATTATGGGCAACAACCGATTCAGAATAATCTTCATGCTTCAACTTCATATAATTTTAGCAACATGCAACATATGTATCCCAACTCCCATGCATCGGTAACCCCAAAAATCTATATGTCGATGAACAACATGGTGAGTTCGGTTAATCAAGTTGAAACACCCCATTTAGGAGCTTTCAATGGCATGCAACATAGTGTTTCATCTTTTTATTCATCGGCAACTAATTTGCAACATGTTAATCCTAACATGATGGTGGATAGGGGAATTGGCCATAGTACTACTAGTTATTCGGCTAATTACCCTCAAACATCGTATGCTACAACTCATGCTACTAATTTTTCGGCACCATACGCAATTGTAGATGCTCATAATTCGGCTCCGCACCTTCATGTTCATGGCCGAATAGGTGAGAATTCTACCAGGGCGCATGTGTCTTTACCTAGTAACGTAGCATATCATGTTGCCCCTACACAGTTACAGAATTTCGGCAACACACCAGTGCCGAAAGCGTCTCAAAGTATTGGGGGGCAATCCGCTGAAGATTGGGCTGAAATTGGTCGAAAAAAGCTTAAAGATAGCCTAGCTGCAATGTTTGCTGAATTTAGACAAGAACAAGAAACCTTGCGAATCAAAGAAATAAAGAGTGGTGATTCGGATAACAAAGTTAATTTGGTTATTAAAAAAGCCGAATCAAATAGTATGTGTACCGAATTTATTGAAGAAAAAGAGGACGCCAAGGCATTGGAGAGTCATTTAAAAGTGGAGCAAAGTATTATTCAAGTAGCACAACCATCAGTCTCTCCCAGCGTGTATGAAGAGGCATGTCTAGCAAGTGATTTGCCTATTTTCAGATTTGGTCACAACTTTATTATTGATGCATCTATTAGGAAAAATCTCGTAAGTAATTTTGAAAGACCAATGATGAAGGGTAATTTATTTGTTAGCAATAAAATTGTTACAAAGCATATCGGTCAATACATTCTACCATTCAAAGAGACTGATAGCAATAAAATTGTTACAAAGCATATCGGTCGATACATTGTACCATTCGAAGAGACCGATAGTAACTTATTATTGCAGCCAAAGCTTCTCCCATTTCTTTATTTAAAGTTCATATCTAATTGGGTAGCTTTGGTTGCTTCATACTTGGCTTACGCATGGTCTCAATTGAGACATGTGTGTTTTAACTATTTTCGTTTCAGAAATATAAAGCCAAGGTTAAATTCTTTTGAGAAATCCGATGCTAACTTTATTTATCACATCGGAGATAGCATGCAAAACACAATGCATAGCCGAATGGGGAGATTCTAAATATGAACCATTCGTTTGCTTACCTCCAAAGCCGTTCGCACACCAAGATCGGTTAGAAAACAAAACATATACCTTTGATTCAAACATGTGTGATCAAATCTTTGATTTGTTGTTGAAAAATAATTACATTAGAATTCTTGCTCACCATGTCAAGCCATCTATCCAAAGACGAATTTATTGTAAGTTTCATGATTCGTTCAAGCATAGTATTGAGGATTGCAACATGTTTCGTCAAATAGTTAAACCGGCCATTGATAAAGGACGATTGAGATTTGTTGAAACACCAAAGGATGACCAGTCTATTCCGATTGGTCCTGATGGCAAAAAGTTTTTGTATCGGCTTCTTCAAGCTGATTCACTAAATGATGAAAAGGAAAACACAGTGGATGATGGGATCAAGTTTTCAAGTAAAGAAGTTGTTCAAGAGCACAATGAAGATATTCCTGAAGGCAGGAATTCCATCAAGGTTGAACAGAAGACGCCAAGTACTGGGGGGCAACAAGAAATTCAAAGGTCGGTGCAAGCACAACCGAAGAAAGAAAAGGTCGAGGTAAGCACAAAGGTAAAAAGCTGAAAGTCACTTTCGCGCAGCTATTAGAAAAATACCAAAAGATGAGTGACGAGAAAAGTGCTTATCGGCCAAGTAATTCAAAAGCATCAAGATCACCCCCTAGGCACAAATATGAAGATCGGTATTGGCAAAATGAGAATTTTAATGTAACATATCGGTATCCTTATTTCGGGCCACCAATGCCAATGTCGTGGATGCCTCCCTATGCTCACGTAAATCCATATCCATCATGGGACAAGTATGATAGAAGGGCACATTCTCAAAATTATTATAAACCATCTCATCAATATTATGCAGCTCCAAGAAGACCAACGTTCAATGAGCAGTTATATGTTCAAGACCGTTTCAATAAAAAAGGATCGGTCCAGAGCACACGGAAGAATAAGGAGGTGGTTGAGCAAGTCTACCGCGTCAAAAGAGATGGTCGTAAGAGTGGCACTTCAGATATGATCTCAACTGAAAAAGAGCCAATTAAAGTGTCGGCATTGGCTACAATAGGCAATAAGGCAAGTCAATCAAGTGGAAAATCTGAAGGGAAGAAGTTGAGAGTGCACAAGGTAAAACAAGAATTGCCATTACTTTAAATAAAATTGCAGCCGGGGTGCCCACTCGGCTTATCGTATTGGCAAAATAAGAAGTTGTCAAAGCTTAGTGCACAAGAACTTGAAAAGAGAAACATGGCATGGGTTCCCAAAGGAAGTACTCAAAATAAGAATTATGTGCAAGCTTCCATTACAAGAAGTGCGACAAAGGTGAAGAAGGAAAAAAATGGAAATTATAAAGGACCAAGCCGAAGGTTTCAACATCTTCGATCTACACATTATCCATATTCTTCAACTGTGTCATTAATGCCTATGCCATTGAATTCTTCATCAGGTATGATTGGATACCCGCAATGGTCTTATTTTAATCCATGGACGAAATATAACTTCTTACACCATGCAAGGGTTTTACCACGTCATCATTCATTTGATTAGCTGCATTTTGTTGCTGATCCATATGGCCGATATATAGTTATCGCCCTAAGCATAAACATGGACGAAATAGAAATTATCGCCCTAAGCACATAAAATGGCTGATGGAGTGTTGACATCGTCCTTAGAAAAAGAATCATGCAAGTTATTTTTCGGCACACAAGTTTGCCGAAAAACAGGGGGGCATGTGTTGACACCAGATTTTGGCACGGTCAAAGAACTTAATTAAGACGGCCTCAAATGGAAAAGTTCTCAAAGTGAGAAAGTTTCGTATCATCAAAAGGTTAAACTTTGATGTTTGGGCCATTGCCATCCAATCTCATCTCGAAGGCCGAAGTTGTGTTCGAAATACTGAGATTTTGTATTCAGAAAACTAATCGGCTGATTACGCCCCCAAGACCGCCTCATATGGAAAAACTTTCTACATGAATTGTCTTCGCCTCGTCGAAACGGTCGATTTTGATATAAAAATCGTCCGAATCCGAGTTCGTTTGCAAAAGTTAGAGCTATCGAAGTGCAGCCCTGTCATGAGGCAAGATATGGCGCGCCCCACCAGACCTATGTCTGATGGGTAGCGCGAGCGAACAGGTGTTTTGCGTGACCTTTTTGGCCTAGAAGATGACTTTAAATAGAAAAACGTTAAACATGAAAGTTGTTCGTCCCGTCGAAACGGTCAAGATTGTTTTTGGGCTCTTTTCCATCCGAGGTCATTTACCACATCAAAAATTACCCGCAAGCTGCAACCAGTTTAAACATAACAGTTTTGGAAAGTTCGGACAAAACCAATCCGAATTTGGCTAGGGTTTTGGACATGAATCCAAGCCTTTTTCTTGCACAGGAAGTCCAGCCGCATCTTATATACCTAAGGGGTGACGGCCGATTGAACAACACACAATCGAACAAACACATCTACTACTTTGCCTTTACTTTTACCTTCTCCCTTGTTGTTCTTCTTCCTCGTTCTTCGTTCGTTCTTCATCATTGCAGGGCGGCGAACCTCGAGGACCTAGGGGCGGTCAGGCCGACCTAGGGCAGCACATAGCCGCCGCGCGCCCTGACGGGGTCCCTCCCGGGCGCGTGGGGTTTCGGGTCTAAAAAAGCGCCTGCCGGATTGCTTGCGTACCGCGCTTCCGAACGGGAGTCCTTCGACGTGAGCTGCGGTGCATCACCCCCGACGTCGAGGGTACATGGTGACGTGTTCGTGTGCGAACAACAGATTCAGGAGGTTTTATCTTTAGCGGTAGAACGTCTGACTCGTTTTTGCAAGGATTGACTGTGATTTTGTATATCCCATGAATGTTGCTTGTACATTATTGTTTCATGTCCTGTGTGTCATGAGTGCGGCAAGTGGCAGGAGCCATATGTTTGTCCCATTATTGTATAATGACCTGTGTGTCAACATGAGAAGACATGTAATGTAATTAACTATAGTAGCTATTAGTTTGCAATAGCATAGTATCTTATGTAACACTTGGCGGTTGACACCATGGCATGGAGATGGAGATCAGCACAAGGACTGGCATGCATGAAAATGGAGATCACCATGGGCAGACCGCGCACGCGGAGATGGAGATCACCATGCGTTGTGAAAAGGGGCTATACCATATCATGCATATATAAACTGCCTCAGAAAGTTTATCCCCTTTGTGCACCCTCCTTTTGCATGGTAGATGTTTAAACTAGGGTGATCCCTCAAAGATTGTCAAGTATAAATGCCTCCCCAGTCGCTCCACCTTCACGTGTCAATTCTATTTAGTGGTGGGCCTATAAAGTTAGGGTGCCAATAGATCTCCTTGAAGTGATGGGTTTGTGTCGAACATTTACCCGCAAAGCATTGGTTGACTTGTCATGGCTATCAAAACAGTTTTGGGCCACGATGCATAGGAGTTGGGGTGGCACGAGATGTCTCCAACAACAAGAGTCGTATGGCGATACAATTAGCAAGAGTTGCTTACCGAGTGATCTTGACTTCTAGCGGTGATGCAAAAGCTCACTAGTTGACATGTTGATCTTGGATCTTGAATCACTAAGTATCAACTGAGGGATGTCGATTTTGGTGGGAGTAATTATCTTATTGAAATGTTTAATATGGATTACTCTTCATGAATACATGTTTTAGTGTTTTGCATATTTCTGTTGTAGATCAATGGCACCACCTGCTCATGTTACCCCTTTTACGTTGAAATCAATTCTGGAAAAAGATAAATCGAATGGAATAAACTTTACCACATGGTATAAAAACCTGAGAATTGCTCTTAGGCATGAGAAAAAAGAACAAGTTCTAAAGAATCCGCTTCCAAAGGAACCTGCCAATAATGTTAATGCCATAACTAGAAATGCCTACTAGAAACTCATTGTTGAATCAAACGAGATCAGTTGTTTCATGATGGCTTCTATTGAGCCCAATCTGTAGTAGCAGTTCTAAAATATTAAGGCTTTCAATATGATTGAGAACCTTAAGAGCATGTTTCAAATGAAGGCTAGGACCGAAAGGTTCAATGTTTGGCCATCCTTGATGGATTGTAAGTTGAAAGATGGTGATCCACTGAGCCCGCATGTGATCAAGATGATTAGATACATGCAACCTCTCGATCGGTTGGGCTTCCCACTAGGGGATGAGTTGTCCACAGATACAATTTTGGGTTCTCTTCCGGAGAGCTATGGGCCATTCATCTCAAACTACCATATGCATGGGATGGGAAAGAAGCTCACTGAATTGCATGGGATGCTCAAGGTGGCAGAGAAATATATAAAGAAAGGTACGCATCGTCAAGCGTTGATGGTGCAGAACTCGTCTAAGTTCAAGAAGAGCTGGTCCAAGAAAAGGCTATGGCAAAGGGCAAGGAGAAGGAGATAACTCCAACTTCCGCCGCTGTGCTTAAGTCAGGGACGAACTCGGGGAGTATTTGCTTTCATTGCAGGACCCTGTACACTGGAAAAGGAACTGCAGCAAGTGGCTTGCCAAGAAGGGCCAGAAGACTGGAAGCATGCATTCTTCTTCAGGTACACTTGTTGTATATGTTATAGACATTTATCTTGCTGTTGTTTCTAGTAGCTATTGGGTATATGATACCGGATCATTTGTTCACATATGCAACTCGATGCAGGGGCTAAGTAGAACTAGGAATGTCGCAAGAGGAGAAGTTGACATACACGTCGAGAATAAAGCAAGAGTTGCTGCATTGGCCGTCAGCACTATGCAACTTAATTTACCTTCAGGATTTGTAATGGACGTTGGTAATTTTTATTATGTTCCTGATTTGAGTCAAAACATTATTTCTGCCTCATGTTTGATGAGACAAGGTTATGAATTCAGTATTAAGGACAATGGTTGTTCTATTTACTTGAATAATACGTTTCGTGGCTTTGCACCCGTTGTGAATGGGTTATTTATCCTAGATCTCTATGGCGAATCAGTCTACAACATAAATGTCAAGAGGCATAACTCTATTGAGATAACTTCGACTTACATCTGGCATTGTGATGACCCACAATATAGGGGATCAATCATAGTCCTTTCGATAAGTAAGAGTGTCGAACCCAACGAGGAGTAGAAGGAAATGACAAGTGGTTTTTAGCAAGGTAATATCTGCAAGCACTGAAATTGTAATTAGCAGATAGTTGATAGCAAGATAATTTGTGACGAGCAAGTAACAGTAATGGCAAATAATATGTAGCAAGGTAGCCCAATCCTTTTGTGGCAAAGGACAGGCCAAGACGGTTTCTTATAATGAATAAAGTGTTCTTGAGGGCACACGGGAATTTCATCTAGTTACTTTCACCATGTTGGCTTGATTTGTGTTCGCTACTTTGGTAATTTGATATGTGGGTGGATCGGTGCTTAGGTGCTGTTCTTACTTGAACAAACCTCCTACTTATGATTAACCCCCTCGCAAGCATCCGCAACTACAAGAAATTTATTAAGATAAAATCTAACCATAGCATTAAACTTTTGGATCCAAATCAGTCCCTTCCGATGTAGCGCATAAACTAGGGTTTATGCATCTGTCACTCTAGCAACCCATCATCTAATAACTACTCCACAATGCATCCCCCAAGGCCCAAATATGGTGAAGTGTCATGTAGTCAACGTTCACATGACACCACTAAGGGAATCACAACATACATACTATCAAAATATCGAACACATATCAAGTTCACATGATTACTTGCAACAAGATTTCTCCCGTGACCTCAAGAACAAAAGTAGCTACTCACAAGTGACAAACATGTTCATGATCAGACGGATATTAAATGGCATAATAAATCTAAACATATAATCTTCCACCAAATAAACCATATAGTGATCAACTACGAAATGTAATCAACCCTACTAGTTACCCACAAGCACCAATCTTAGGTTCCGGTACAAAGATTGAACTAGGGTTTGAGAGGAGATGGTGCTTTTGAATATGTTGATGGAGATTGCCCTCCCCAAGATGGGTGAATTGTTGGTGTTGATGATGACAATGATTTCCCCTTCGAGAGGGAAGTTCCCTCGGTGGAATTGCTCCGCCGGAGGGCAAAAGTGCTCCTGCCCAAGTTCCGGCTTGAGATGGCGGGGCGCTTCGTCCCAAAAGTCCCCCTTCTATTTTTTCTAGGTCAAAATGACTTATATATCAGAAGAGGGGCACCAGAGGTGGGCCAAGGAGGGCACAACCCACCAGGGCGCGCCTGGGGGCCCTAGCGCCCAGGTGGGTTGTGCCCACCTGGTGGGCCCCCTCTGGTGATTATTAGCTCAAGTATTTCTTATTTATAATGCAATAAAAAATCCTCGCGAAGTTTCAGCCCATTTGGAGTTGTGCAGAATAGGTAGCCTTACGTTGGTTTTTCAGGTCCAGATTTCCAGCTGCCGGTATTCTCCATCTTGATACAAACCTTGCATATTATGAGAGAAAAGGCATTACAATTACTCCAAAAGGCATTATTATGCATTACAATTACTCCAAAAGTCCACATACTCACGTATCGGAGCCCTTAGGAAAGTCCATACACATGAGCAAAAAGTTTGAACCGGACACATAGAAAGATAGGGGCTTATAGTTTCGCCACCCAACATACTCACCTCAAGGGTGATGTCAACAATAATTACTCATGCTCACCCATATCCAACTGGACATATGTGCCTAGATCTTTACTCACCACATGATTCTTGCCAAAAGATTAAAAAAAGGAATAGAGAAGTCACCCTTGACTCAACATAAAAGTATAAGATAGGCCCTTCGTAGAGGGAAGCAGAGGTTTTCATGCACTTCTTCATTTGTATTCTCAATCCCTTAGTGCAAAAGAACATCATGTTATATTGCCCCTTATGATGGCAACCTTTATTATGCAGTCTGTCGCTTTTATTCTTTGCCGTCACAAGTTCGTACAACGCTCAATTTTCTCTTACACTAAATGATCTTACACATTTAGAAGCAATTTTTATTGCCTTTTTGCACCGGTGACAACTTACTTGAAGGATCTTACTCGATCGATAGATAGGTATGGTGGACTCTTTTAAAAGATTTGGGGTTAAAGATTTTTCGAATCCACAAGTAGTATCTCTACTTAGTGCGGAATTTTTTGCTAGGAAAGATACTAAGCAAGCAACACAGTTAAAGGATCCATGACAATATAACTTCTATGTGGATATGAAGAAATATAAGTCATTACGTTGTCTTCCTTGTCCAACGCCAACCGTTTTGGCATATAATATTTTGATGGGGGCTCACAATCACAAAAGGTGTCTAAGATAGTATATTTGCAAGTGAATCTTCTCTTCCCTTATTAAATCTTTCATGAATTGCATCTTTGACCAATACTATGTTTATCAATCTCCAATAAATTTTACTACTCATACTTTTCCTTATGTGATGTCATTACTTACCATAAGATTAGCATATGCACCTTTTAATTTATTTATTTTCTTTTCATTTAAGAAAAGAGGTAAAGAAAGAAAAACTCAAAATAACTTTATTAAATACATCGTACATGATTAGATAGATAGATAGATAGATCACTAAGCAAACACCTTAAAGAAAGATCGAACTAAATTTTTATTCGACTAAAGCAAAAGATAACTATAGATCGAATTAAGGTAGATAAAGGTAAAGATAGTGAGGTGATACGATAACGGGGCACCTCCCCCAAGCTTGGCTCAAGCCAAGGGCAGTGCCCATACTAGATACTGAAATCTCCATTGGTGGTGAAGAAGGTGTTGGTGGTGGTGATGAAGTAGCGAGCTTGTCCTTCAGGATCAAGAGAGTCTCCAGTCTATGGATGACGGTCCGGCGGACGAGGATGTGCTCTTGCAATAGAATATTTTCACGAGTGAGATATTTGTTTTGAACATGAATTGTTTCAATGACCCTAAAAGCTTCAATTTCAGTGGGGGTGAGATGTTCATAGTATGGTTTGAGGATATCTTCTTCTTCTTCCGCGGGCAGAGCTTGATCTACTGCTGGAACTTGTCTCCAATAGTTTCCTTACTCTTGTCAACCTTGTGGGCTTCCTTCGGTTCTTCCCTCTTAAATTCTTTCTTCATCAGCCAAGCATCATCTTCTACATTGTTGGAGGAGAAAGAAGGCATGATGCCTAGATGGACAAATCTGCCAGAAAATAGCAAAAAGAAAGAACATAGGATTTCTCCATGATACAGAGGTCAATAGGTTCGGGGGGGGGTATATAAAGATATTTTATCTTGGGAAACAAGCAAACGAGAGAAACAGGGAGTCTGGAAGGTACCTGTGGTGGGCACAACCCACTGGGGCGTGCCTGGCATGCCAGGGCCCTGGTGTATAGTGCCCACCAGGGTTGCCTTCCTGGGTGCTTCTTATTTTCCTAATTTTTGTGCTATTCCAAAACTGGAAAAAAATATTTTTGCGGGTTTTTCGGAGTCCTTTTACTTACCATATCACGTACCTCCTTTTTTGATGATTCTAGAGTGTTCTGGAAGGTTTCTTTTATGTGTTCTTCTGGTGTCATGGTTTGGATAATATTGTTTCAACATTAATAGGCATACCTGCGATATAATGTTTGATCCATTGACCATTGACCACCTTCGGGTTTGAGCCTTCGGCATTATTTATTTTGATGGCTCCAGAATGATAAACTTCCTCGATAACACAAGGCCCTTCCCATTTAGAGAGAAGTTTTCCTGCAAAGAATCTAAAACGAAAGTTGTATAATAAAACATATTCACCCAATTTGAATTCCCGCTTTTGGATTCTTTTATCATGCCATCTTTTTAATAGCTTGATATTTTCATAAGCTTGGGTTCTCCATTCATCTAGTGAGCTAATATCAAATAACCTCTTTTCACCAGCAAGTTTGAAATCATAGTTGAGTTCTTTAATTTCCCAAAAAGCTTTAATATCTAACTCAAGAGGCAAATGACAAGCTTTTCCATAAACCATTTTGTAAGGAGACATACCCCTAGGAATTTTGTAGGATGTTCTATAAGCCCAAAGTGCATCATCCAATTTCTTGGACCAGTTCTTTCGAGTCCTATTGACAGTGTTTTGCAATATAAATTTTATTTCTCTATTACCGAGTTCAACTTGACCACTAGACTGAGGATGATAGGGTGATGCTTTTCTATGGTTAACATCGTAGTTGGCAAGCATTTTACGGAAAGCACCATGAATAAATTATGAACCACCATTAGTCATTAAATATCTAGGGAGCTCCAAACTTTGGGAAAATAACTTCCTTACACATTTTAATAGAGGTGTTGTGATCAAGACTACTAGTTGGAATAGCTTCTACCCACTTATTAACATAATCAACAGCAACCAAAATATGAGTATACCCATTAGACGAAGGAAAAGGTCGCATGTAATCAAATCCCCAATCATCAAATGGTTCAACAACAAGTGAATAATTCATAGACATTTCTTGACGCTTATCGATATTGCATACTCTTTGGCATTCATCACAAGATAATACAAACTTACGAGCATCCTTTAAGAGAGTAAGGCAATAAAAATGTGATTGCAATACCTTGTGAGCAGTTCTGTCTCCCGCATGATGTCCTCTATAAGCCTCGGAGTGACATTTCCGTAGGACTTGTTCCTGTTCATTCTCAGGTACACAACGTCTAAAACTACCATCTACTCCTTCTTTATAAAGATGTGGGTCATCCCAAAAGTAGTGTCTTAAATCATAGAAGAATTTTTTCTTTTGTTGGTAAGTAAAACTAGCGGGTATGTATTTGGCAACAATATAATTAGCATAGTCAGCATACCAGGGTGTGTTTCTAGAAACATTTATTGCAGCTAATTGCTCATCAGGGAAAATATCATCAATAGGTAGTGGGTCATCAAGAACATTCTCCAACCTAGACAAGTTATCAGCTACGGGGTTCTCAGCTCCCTTCCTATATGTGATATGCCAATCAAATTCTTCTAGCAATTGAACCCATCTAATAAGCCTAGGTTTGGCATCTTTCTTTTCCATAATATATTTTATTGCAGCATGGTCACCGTGAACAATTACTTCGGAGTCCACAATATAGGATCTAAATTTATCAAAGGCAAACACAACTGCTAGAAATTCTTTTTCGATAGTAGCATAATTTCTGTGTGCACTGTCTAGAGTTTAACTTGCATATTGAATAACATTCAATTTCTTATCAACTCTTTGTCCTAGAACAACACCAACAACATAATCACTAGCATCACACATAACTTTAAAAGGCAAGTTCCAATCAGGTGGTTCAACAATAGGGGCAGAAACTAAGGCTTTCTTGAGTGTTTCGAAGGCTTCTACATAATAATCATCAAAAACAAAAGGGATATCCTTTTGCAAAAGATTTGTAAGAGGCCTAGAAATTTTAGAAAAGTCTTTGATAAATCTCCTATAGAAACCATCATGACCAAGGAAACTATGAATATGTTTGATATATTTAGGACATTGCATTTTCTCAACTGCGTCAACCTTAGCTTTGTCCACCTCAATACCTTTTTCAAAAAATTTATGACACAAAAAAATACCTTCATTAACCATAAAGTTGCACTTCTCCCAATTCAAGACAAGATTTGTTTGCTCACATCTCTGCAAAACTCGATCAAGATTGTTTAAACAATCATCAAAAGACTTCCCATAAACAGAAAATTCATCCATGAAAACCTCAACAATATTTTCACAAAAATCCGAGAATATAGCAGCCATACATATTTGAAAGGTAGCAGGTGCATTGCATAAGCCAAAAGGCATACGTCTATAAGCATAAGTTCCAAAAGGACAAGTGAAATTGGTCTTTTCTTGATCAGGTTGCGAAACAGGTATTTGTGAAAAACCAGAATAACCATCAAGGAAACAAAAGTGTGTGTGCTTGGATAAATTTTCTAGCATTTGATCAAAAAATGGAATATGGTAATGATCTTTTCTAGTTGCTTTTTTAATTTTCTTAAATCAATTACCATTCTATAGCATGTAACAATTCTTTGTGGAATAAATTCATTCTTATCATTAGGAACAACAGTAATACCTCCTTTCTTAGGGACACAATGGATAGGACTTACCCATCTACTATCATCTATAGGATAGATTATACCTTCTTCCAGAAGTTTTAGTATTTCTATTCTTACCACTTCTTTCATCTTAGGGTTTAACCGACGTTGGTGATCAACAACAGGTTTAGCATCAGGCTCCATGTTAATCTTGTGCTGACATAGAGTGGGACTAATGCCCTTAAGATCATCTAGAGTATATCAATAGGAGCTCGATGCTTCCTCAGAATTTTCAACAATCTTTCTACTGCATGTTCTGAAAGGTTAGCACTAATAATAACAGGATATATCTTTTTCTCATCGAGATAAGCATATGTCAAAGTGTTGGGTAGTTGTTTTAATTCAAACACAAGATCACCTTTAGGTGGAGGAGGACCTCCTGGAGTCTCAATAGGCAAATTGTGCTTAAGTAGAGGTTGTTGTTCAAACAAGATTCTACCTGTTTCATTTCTTTCATGCATATGCAAATCATTTTTGTGGTCTAGCAGATATTACTCTAAAGGATTAGTAGGAGGCACATCAATAGAAGCAAGACCAATAGTTTCATCATTACTAGGTAAATATTTTTTGTGAGTTTTTCTACTAAACATAGAAAATTTAAACTCATGTGACTCATCACCAAAGGTAACACCGACAATTTGTTTAGCACAATCTATAGTAGCATTGACGGTGCTCAAGAAAGGTCTACCAAAAATTATGGGACAAAAATTATCTTCTAGGGAACCAAGGACTAGAAAATCAGTAGGGTATTTTGTTTTCCCACACAAGACATCAACATCTCTAACAATCCCAAGTGGTGTAATGGTGTCTCCATGAGCAAGTTTAATAGTAACATCTATGTCTTCTATTTTAGCTGGTGCTATGTCATTCATAATTTCTTTGTACAAAGTAAAAGGAATAGCACTTATGCTAGCACCTATGTCACATAAAGCATGATAACAGTGATCTCATATTTTAACTGAGACGACATGCATGCCAACAACAGGTCTGTGTTTATCTTTCCCATAAAGTTTGGCTATTCTAGCTGCTTCACCAACTAAATAAATAACATGCCCATCGATGTTATCAACCAAGAGATCTTTAACCGTAGCAACACTAGGTTCTACTTTGATTTGCTCAGGGGTTTAGGTGCTTTAATATTACTTCTACGGAACATAGTTGAAACCTTAGGATGCTCCTTTATCTTAACTGGAAGAGGTGGTTTCTCAATGTAAGCAGTTGGTACAACTAGATCAACATTGTAGACAATAGTTTCTTATTTAGCAACTACTGGTTCTTTAATTTATTCTTTAACAGGGGGATGCTATTTAAACAATTTCTCTTTAGGGAGATCAACATGAGTAGCAAAGGATTCACAGAAAGAGGCTACTATCTTAGAATCAATTCCATATTTAGTGATAAACTTTTGAAAAGCAACTGTATTCATAAAAGATTTAACACAATCAAACTTAAGCTTAATACCTGACGCTTTACCTTCGCTGAGTTCCCAATCTTTAGAGTTGCGTTTTATTCTTTCCAAGAGATCTCACCTAAATTCAATAGTCTTCTTCATAAAATAACCGACACAAGAAGTATCAAGGTCATTACGAGAAAGCCGGGCATAGAAGTTCTGAATGATAATTTTTCTCGAGAGCTCATGATTGGGGCATGAATATAACATTGACTCGAGCCTCCCCCAAGCAAGAGCTATACTTTCTCTTTCGCAAGGCTAAAAATTATATATATAATTCCGATCACGATGAACTAGATGCATATGATAATTTTTTTGATGGAATTCCGTTTTCAAACGATTCCAGTTCCAGGATGCAATATCATCGCATAGCCTATACCATGTTAATGTTTTTCCCTTCAAATATAAATGGAAGACCTTCTTCTTAGCTTCATCTCCGGGTAAACCTGCAAGATTAAATAATCCACAAATTTCATTCACATATATCAAATGCATATCAGGGTGTGTGGTTCCATCTCCTTCATAAGGATTAGCTAGCAGTTGTTCTATCATACCGAAGGAATTTCATATTCAGTATTTTCGGTAAGTGCAGTATGTTGAGGGGCAACAAATTGTGGTTCCGGTTGAGGTGAAGATACCCCGAACAAATCCCTCAAAGGATTGTTCTCCATAGTAACAAGTGACAATAAATTTTAGCACTTAGTAATAATTTTCCCTTGACAATTTCCAGTTACGAAGAGCGCTTCACTCCCCGGCAACGGCGCCAGAAAAGAGTCTTGATGATCACAGGTATAGGGGATCAATCGTAGTCCTTTATATAAGTAAGAGTGTCAAACCCAACGAGGCGTAGAAGGAAATGACAAGTGTTTTTTAGCAAGGAAATGTCTTCAAGCACTGAAATTGTAAGTAGTAGATAGTTTGATAGCAACATAATTCGTGACGAGCAAGTAACGGTAATGGCAAATAATATGCAGGAAGATAGCCCAATCATTTTGTGGCAAAGTATAGGCCAAGACGGTTTGTTATAATGAGCAAAGTGTTCTTGAGGGCACACGGGAATTTCATCTAGTCACTCTCATCATTTTGGCTTGATTTGTGTTTGCTACTTTGGCAATTTGATATGTGGGTGGATCGGTGCTTAGGTGATGTTCTTACTTAAATAAATGTCCTACTTATGATTAACCCCCTCGCAAGCATCCACAACTACGAGAAAAGTATGAAGATAAAATCTAACCATAGCATTAAACTTTTGGATCCAAATCGGCCCCTTACGAAGTAGCGCACAAACTAGGGTAAAAGCTTCTATCACTCTAGCAATCTGTCATCTAATAAATACTCCACAATGCATTCCCCTAGTCCCAAATATGGTGAAGTGTCATGTAGTCTACATTCACATGACACCACTAAGGGAATCACAACATAAATACTATCAAAATATCAAACACATATCAAGTTCACATGATTACTTGCACTAGTACAACGAGGTGCTATACAAACGGTTTTTAACCCCTTTCTGCGACGACATTTGGAACCATCGTCTAGTGAGTGACTGCGATAAGGGGGTCCTTCCCGCACCACCCATAAACCGTCGGGGATATGCCCTCCTGGCACACACGGTCGACAAAATAAGGTCGTGTGCGACCGGCGAGCGATCAACTATGGTTATACGTATAGTAGTGCTAAAAAATTCAATTAGATAGGCGAAATCATTTACGGTCATAAGTTCATCGCACACATTTAGTCCCCGCTAAACGTTTCTGTTCGTATATATGTCCCACACGGTCGCTCCAAGGAAAACATTTTTGTTCGCATGTACATCACACACAATTTTCCCTGTTAAATCATTTGTGATAGTGTTTCCATTGCACACAGTATTAACAATTTTATCATTTGCGTTATTGAATGCATCACACACGACGCGTAGAAGAAACTGTGTGGCAAAGGCTATCCTTCACACACATTTTTTATGTGGTAAACGTTTGCGCCTGGTGGCCTAACGCAAAAAGTTCTCAAGAGGATGTCATGTGTGATTGTTCATTAATCCAACATGGTCTGTTCCTTGAAACTGTGTGCGTTGCTTGAGGTCATCGCCCACGGTATTTTCTCAATAATCATTTGTAATAGAAAATCCCAGTTAGGAGGATAATTATCCTATTATTAATAATGCATTTAATAATCAAATTGACATTTCATATTAAGCACACAATATATTTCATTTTCATAATTGAAATACATCAGAGTACCACATCATATAGCTTCAGCACTCAGCTACCCCATTACAGAACTGCACCAGGACCAAGTTTCCCATGCAACACCTATAACCTTTCGAAATTAGCATCATAGAAGGTACATAGATAGATGTATCTCATCTGGAAAACTGCTGAAGCAGAAGGCAAATATTGAGCCTTGACGTTGAAGGTCTTTGCAACTTTAGGCTAGTGTCTATGGATGATTGACCGTCCATCCTTCGTCCTCTTGAGGAGCACTTCAATACTGAACCGTGGGTGTTATATGAATACCTTCCTCGTCTCCTGAACATACATGTGGTTTGAGAGGTAATCATCAGTGAACTGCTTGGGAAAGGCCTGAAAACAAGGATGTGCATAAATATCTTCTATATATTGGAAATGGCGCAAAGGAATAAAAAAGTCAAGGTATAATAATTAGTACCATCTTGTAGTGAACTGATGTCCTCTTTATTGTGCAGACAAAGATCTTGTTGTTTTTTCTCACTAATTTCTTTATCCTAACAATCTTTCTTAGTTTCTTGACTTGATTGATATTCATGGACAACTCATTTCCCCATATGCAAAAAGGGTCGAACAGTGGGTCAAAACCTCTCACAGCAGGACCTACATGTGCAAGACCAAATTGTTAAAAACCTAAACATTAGAATGGTTCCTACAATTGCACAATAATGTGCTATTACACAAAGGACCATGCATGTGGAAACCTCGATTGTAAACCTCAGTGCTTCCCATTGTTTCCCTGCAACACATATAAGGTAGTTAGTGATTAGGTTAAGTGAGGGTTCGCATGCTATTTGTAAAATATGTTGATGAAAAGTAAGCACATTGTAGATTCATAAGATTAATTCAAGCAAGATGAAAACCCAATTTATCCAAACTAAGCAAGATTAAGAAGTAGGAAATATAGCAATTGTATATGTTTATCATGTATTAAGTGCGACCAAATTCAGTTATTCCTCACATGCACAACAATACAAAATTCTACCCACGCCAATTGGACATCGCTTTGCAGAATTGAACCAAGCAGTTAACTAAACACCACAACAAATGAACCAAACATTAACTGAGCACCACATTGCACAATATTACATACTCCGAATAGAAGATTAGACAGTTAACCAAACCAGGCATGCTTAGCAACTTGGAAATATAGCAATTGTGTTTGTTTCTCATGTATTTAGTACACCCAAATTCGATTTATTTCTCACATGGTATACAATAACAGAAAGCACCCACAACAACCGAACATCGCATTGCAGAATTGAACTAAACAGTTAACTATAAACCACAACAGATGAACCAAACGTTAACAGAGCGCCGCATTGCATATTGTATAACATACTAGAAGATCATACATTTAACCAAACCAAGCATGCTTGACAACTTGGAAATATAGAAATTGTATTTGTTTATCATGTATTTTGTAAAGAAAAATTCAATTTATTTCTCACATGGAAGACAATACAAAATTGCAAGCTGAAGAATTGAACATCACATTTGCAGAATTGAACCGAACAGTTAAGTGACAACGACAACTAATTGACCAAACAGTTAATAAGTGAGCACCACATTGCACGGCATATAGAACATATACACTAGAGCAAAATATTGCATGGTAAAAGTAGATAGAACAATTCACTTGTAAAGGAAAGGCAGTAGCTAGAAAACTGAACATGGGTCCTTATAGTGAGCTAATAAGACAAGCTACTCCTCATTGTCGGAGATTTCGATGATGATTGGCTCCTTGGACATGGAAGAGGGTGAGGCCTCCACATCGTGGGTGCCCTCGTTATAGTGCTGAGTTGCCTGAGCCGCTCCAGGCACCAACCTGCTAGCTCTCGAGTTGAGGTAAGCATGTGCACGCTGAGAAAATACCTCATAGTCTTCGTCAAAGGCACCAAGGGTGGCCTCGAGAAAATGCCACAAACTGTTGTTCAAGGGAGCCAACCGCGTCACGGCTTCGGCACGAAAGGCGTCGACGGTGGCCTTGATGGTGAGGTGCTCCTCCAAGATCTGGGGGTCGGCACGAATGGCAGCCATCGTGACCTCATACACGCGTGCGGCCGCGATTCGCTTCTCCGGTACCAAATGCTCCTCGAGCTCCTAGCTATACTGCGTGCACCATGGCTTAGGGCGGCGCTTATTTGGTGGAGGGGTCGGTGATTTTAGTGGAAGGTGTCGCACCGACAGTCGGGGCATGTGGGATGTGGAAGGAGGAGGAGGATGCGGGTCGGGAGTGGATTACCTGCCTGGATAGACGAGGCCGAGCAACGTGAAGGACGGTCGCCGGCGAGTAGGCGGCGCTGCAAGAAAGGAGTGGAGGTTTCAACTTGGAAAGGAAGGCGGAAATAGGGGAAATGTGGCTTTTGGTAAGGGGGAGGGGTGGGGAGGTATTTATTTCCGCAGAAGCCGAAATTTTTGAATCGGTTCAACGAAAAAACTGGCGTGCAAAGTGCCATCAGACATGGTCCCTTATTCAGCACTATGTACGATATGTGAACATCACAAACGATTCGGATAGCTAAACCCGTGTGTGATGAGTTTGAACGTAAATTTTTTGGTCAAATTTCCATGGTTACAGTGGTCATCCACGTCACTGCATAATTTGCGTACACAAAGGAGACTACATCACACCCACACTTCTTAATCAAGCAATTTCAGTAATTAAACAGAGCTACCTGACCTAAACACTACTCTAACAAATTAAAGACCGGCGCTCTTAATGAAAGAAAACAAAGAGTACTACTACGGCTGGTGCTCGTTGATCTCTGCCGCCTCCTCCATGTCCAGCTCGCGCCCGATGATCTCCTGGGGAAGGGGCTCCATGGCATCCATCGCACCATACTCGGCAAGCATTTCGCCATCCGCATCTGCCATATCTTTGGAATAGGCCGCCACGAGGTTGGCGTGGGAGGCCGCGATCTTCGCTTGGGCAGGCTCCATCCTGGTAAGGTATGCCGCGCAGGAATGGACGGCTGCTCGAACGTTCTCGGCGATTGTCAAGTCTTCGGCTGTGTGTTGCCGACCGTTGCCAAGTCTTCGTTCGGTTTGTGTGGTGACCGCCATGAACTGCGCGTGGGTGGCCTCGACATGGTTGTGGGAGGCCTCCAACAAGGCTAAGGCCGCCGCTACGAAAAGGACAACTGTTGTGCCGCTCTCGCCAGTTGTTATCCCTGAGGTAGATGTTGCTGCCGCCACCTGAGAAGCAACAACGGCCGTTTGGGCTGCCTTGGCCGCCCGGTCGCAGACTGCGGCCGTGCTCACGAAGCTTATTAGCATGCGCCTGGTGGTTGCGGCCGCGCTCTCACCGAATTGGGCCACAAAATTTTCCCTCACAAAGCGAGTCCACATCTCTATCTTTCACCGGTGACGATTGAATAGTGAAATGATATTTTGGCAGCGAGCTAGTGTGCTTGACAAGCCGGCTGTGAACTGTAGCCAACGCACCTTCTCGTGTAAGTCGTATGCGTACTATACACCGAGGGTGCTCCAGGATATTTTGTACTATAGCTCACATGGTTGGTGATAATAAACTATGTGCGATCTACTTGATTTTTTGTCTTGATTTGAATTACATAATGGGGTCATAGTTGGAAAGGATGGTGTTTGAATTGCTAGAACTTTTATCTGCAGTGAACATGCAACTATAGGCGTGTCGTCAAAAAAATTGGCATTATTCAGGGTTCGTTTGGTCATTTTTATACGTTATCTTGGTTTTCTAGGCATTTGAGGTGCACAATTAAAAATTAAACTACATGCACATGCTCTGTTGCACCAAAATGGGTTGTAAAATGATATATGTGTCCATGGTTTGATGCTTATGTCTCATACAAGAAATGGGGATGAATTTAAAACACCACGGCACATGTTGAGGTGCTTTATTTTGTAATTCTAGTAAATACAAAACTCTTATGAAATTCATGAACCATGGCATGCTATTATGGAACGGCAGCAACTTGCCGGGGTAAATTTTTTTGTCCCATTTGGGGCAGGTTTGGGTATAATCTTCTCACAAACCAGAGCTTCTCACAACAAGCCTGATGGTTTTGGTAGGGAACGTGCCACCTTTGGGGACGAAACAATATCCGTCGGCTCTTATTTCTTTCAAAAAATTTCTAGCGTCAACATAGAACAACATAAGTGTTGTGTTAAATTTTGGAAATTTTCGGGGTTTGTTTGGACATTTTATACATTAATTTAGTTTTCAATACATTTATGTGCATAATTCAAATTTGAACTACATGCACATGCTCAAATGCATATAAATTAGTTAAAAATTCACATCTGTATCCTTGTTTGTATGCTTAGGTCCCATGCAAGAAATGTGAATGAATGTCAAACACCCTGCCACTGTCACTCGGCCGCAAACATTGAGATACCTGGTTTTTAAATTCTAGTAAATCCAAAAGTCGCCTGAAATTCATGAAACTTGGCATGCTATCTTTGAGCAGCATCAACATGTCGTGGTAATATTTATGTCTCATTTGGGGCAGGTTTGGGTATAAGCTTCTCACAAACCAGAACTTCTCACAACAAGCCTGATGGTTTCGGTAAGGAACGTGCCACCTTTGTGGACGAAACAATATTCGTGTCCTCTTATTGCTTTCAAAAAATTTCTAGTGTCAACATAGAACAAGAGGAGTGTTGTGTTAAAAGTTGGAATTTTTCGGGGTTCATTTGGACATTTTTATACATTAACTGGGTTTTCTAGGCATTTTATGTGCATAATTCAAATTTGAACTACATGCACATGCTCCGGTGCATATAAATTTGTTGAAAAATCAAATTTGTGTCCTTGGTTGCATGCTTAGGTCCCATGCAAGACATGGGAGTGAATGTCAAACACCCAACCACCGTCACTCGGCCGCAAATATTGAGATACCTAGTTTTTAAATTCTAATAAACACAAAACTCGTCTGAGATTCATGAAACTTGGCAGGCTATCATGGAGCCGCATCACCATGTCGTGGTAAATTTTTGGTCCCATTTGGGGAAGGTGTGGGTATAAGCTTCTCACAAACTAGAGCTTCTCTCACCAAGCCTGATGGTTTCAGTATGGAACGTGCCACCTTTGGGGACGAAACGATATTCATTGCCTCTTATTGCTTTCAAAAAATTCTAGTGTCAACATAGAACAACAGGAGTGTTGTGTTAAATTTTGGAATTTTTTGGCGTTCGTTTGGATATTTTTATACATTAACTAGATTTTAAATGCATTTTATGTGCATAATTCAAATTTGAACTACAGGCACATGCTCCAGTGCATATAAATTTGTTGAAAAATCAAATTTGTGTCCTTGGTTGCATGCTTAGGTCCCATGCAAGACATGGGAATGAATGTCAAACACCCAACCACCGTCACTCGGCCGCAAATATTGAGATACCTGGTTTTTAAATTCTAGTAAACCCAAAACTCGTCTCAGATTCATGAAACTTGGCATGCTATCATGGAGCCGCATCAACATACCGTGGTAAATTTTCGGTCCCATTTGGGGAAGGTGTGGGTATAAGCTTCTCACAAACTAGAGCTTCTCTCACCAAGCCTGATGGTTTCGGTATGGAACGTGCCACCTTTGGGGACGAAACGATATCCATTGCCTCTTAATGCTTTAAAAAAATTCTAGTGTCAACATAGAACAACAAGAGTGTTGTGTTAAATTTTGGAATTTTTTGGGGTTCGTTTGGACATTTTTATACATTACCTAGATTTTAAATGCATAATTCAAATTTGAACTACAGGCACATACTCTAGTGCATATAAATTTGTTGAAAAATAAAATTTGTGTCCTTGGTTGCATGCTTAGGTCCCATGTAAGACATGGGAATGAATGTCAAACACCCAACCACCGTCACTCGGCCGCAAATATTGAGATACTTGGTTTTTAAATTCTAGTAAACCCGAAACTCGTATGAGATTCATGAAACTTGGCATGCTATCATGGAGCTGAATCAACATGCCGTGGTAAATATTCGGTCCCATTTGGGGCAGGTGTGGGTATAAGCTGCTCACAAACTAGAGTTTCTCTCACCAAGCCTGGTGGTTTCGGTATGGAACGTGCCACCTTTGGGGACAAAAGGATATCCATTGCCTCTTATTGCTTTCAAAAAAATTCTAGTGTCAACATAGAACAATCGGAGTGTTGTGTTAAATTTTGAAATTTTTTGGGGTTCATTTGGACATTTTTATACATTAACTAGATTTTCAATGCATTTTATGTGCATAATTCAAATTTGAACTACAGACACATGCCCCAGTGCATATAAATTGGTTGAAAAATCAAATATGTGTCCTTGGTTGCATGCTTAGGTCCCATGCAAGAAATAGGAATGAATGTCAAACACCCTGCCACCGGCACTCGGTCGCAAACATTGAGATACCTGGTTTTTAAATTCTAGTAAATACAAAACTTTTCTGAAACTCATGAAACTTGGCATGCTATCATGGAGCGGCATCAACATGTCATGGTAAATTTTTTGTCCCATTTGGGGCAGGTTTGGCTATAAGCTTCTCACAAACTAGAGCTTCTCACAACAAGCCTGAAGGTTTATGTAGGGAATGTGCCACCTTTGGGGATGAAATTATATCCATTGCATTGTATTGCTTTCAAAAAGTTTCTAGTGTCAACATAGAACAACACGAGTGTTGTGTTAAATTTTGGAATTTTTCGGGGTTCGTTTAGACATTTTTATACATTACCTAGGTTTTCTTGGCATTTTATGTGTATAATTCAGATTTGAACTACATGCATATGCTCCAGTGCATATAAATTGGTTGAAAAATCAAATCGATGTCCTTGGTTGCTGTCGGTGTACTAAGGTAGGGGTACCTCAGTACCCCAACTTGTGCACGGGCAGTTGCGGCTTCCCGCGGCAGGGTTTACCGCGTGCTCGCCGGAGACCTTCCTGCTCCCTATCAAACCATTCAAAAACAAAGTATGCAAGACGGAAGATCGAGACCCCGGCAAGAGGAGCTTGCCGGGAAGGCCGTACCAGGCTCAAGACTGCCCCACTAGCACAAGGCCCTGGCAAGAGGAGCTTGCCAGGAAGACTAGAAGACACGCCTCGGCGCTATATGCGCCCCGGCAAGGGCCCGGGGAGAGGCAAGCTCCCGGGCCCGGCAAGATCAAGGCCCCGGCAAGGTGCTTGCCGGGAAGGCTGCGCTGTGTGCCCGCGCTCCAGCTCATCGGCCCACGCGTCGCCCTGGGACCTCTCCAGGGACGCGTGGCGGATGGCTGTGCAGCCTGGGGGACACGGTGGCACTCCACGGTGGTGGATCCATCGCCGTGGCAGACGGAGACGCAAGGGCGGGAGCTTTTGGGGTCGACGGCGATGGGCATTAAATGCCCTTGTCCCCCACTGTCAAAGTAGGTAGCGACCACTGTTCCGCACTGTAGCTCCACTGTTCCCGCACTGTTACAACTACCACCTCTTTTACGTTTTTACCCCTTTCTCCTACGTTGACACCTGTCGGTGACCCCTTGCACTATAAAAGGAGGCCCATGCACAACGTGGAGGGGGTTCGGAACCTAGATCACTCATACGCTCGGTGTAGCTGCTTCTTCAAGCTCCCGAGCCCTCCAACTCAATACACAACTAAGCAGGAGTAGGGTTTTACGCGTCTACCGCGGCCCGAACCTGGGTAAAACTGCCCGCGTGCTCGCTACGATCTGCTCTTCGTGCTCCCTCCGCCCTCGTACCGCACAGACAAGGGGCTCCGGTCCCATAGGTGTTCGTGGCGGACAGTTTCCCCCGACATCTTTGGCGCGCCAGGTAGGGGGCGTCGAGGTTGTGCGAACCTGATCCGGCGTTCGCGCGGGCGCATTCTTCATCAACCTCTCCGAATTCGTCAACTTCACTAGCAGCAGCTCCATGGCCCCGAAGAAGAAGGCTTCGGAGGTCGGAGGCCCGTCTGCGTCTCACCCGCCACCACCAGAGCCAACGGTGGGCGGGGGAGACGCCGTCGGAAGGGTGGTCGCCGGCGAGGACACTCACGGCGCCACCAGATCCAAGAACAGGACGGACGACCGAACCTCGGTCTCCGTGGACGCACCGCGTCCCTCTCAGCACACAACGACCCAGCAGCGCCATGTCACGGGAGGTGGCATCCGTTTGCTGGGCCAAGGCCAAACCGGGGGCTCGCGGGACGCCCCGGACCTCCGTCCGGGCACAAGTAAAGCGAAGGCGCCGGCGCGGGACCCCGCTCCTTCTAACGCTGTTAGAAGTCCGAGCGTATCCCGCTCCTCGCACCGCTCGCCCGCGTTCCCCTCCACTCCAGCGGAAGCGCTCGCGAGAGCGCAACTGCTCCTCGACTTCCCTCCAGCGGCAGACAAGGCCGAAGACTGGAGGGCCACCATCCAGAGCCTAATAGCCTTCGCCAACAACGATTCTCCACAGCAGCCGACGGCCTCGTGGCCGCGGCAAGCTGAGAAGAGGAAGGCCGACGACGACAAGACCGCCGGGGGTGCGACAAGCGTGCATTCCCCGCCGCAGAAGCAGAAGACGCCGCCCCGCCGGAACAACGCCGACGACGGCTCCACAGCCTCGTCGGACCCGCGGGCCCGTCGGGACCAGCGCCAGGTCCTCGACGACCGGCAACAGGAAGACGCTCGGACAAGAATCGAGCGCCGCCGAGAAGCTCGGCGACAATCGGACCAGAGAGCTGGGAACACTGTCGACGCGCACGCGCCCGGTGAACCAGGCGACTTGCCGTACGCGGCTGGCTGCCCTGCGTTCACCCGCGAGCTGCGGCGCGTCCAGTGGCCCAGCATGAAGAATTTTAAGCCCGACGTACCGGAGAAGTACGACGGCAAGACGCACCCCTCGGAGTTTCTCAGCGTTTACACCATCGCGGTGCAGGCTGCCGGGGGGCGCGATGAGAAGATCTTGGCAAATTACTTCCCGCTCGTGCTTAAGCCGAACGTCCGTTCGTGGCTTATGCACTTGCCGGAAGGTTCCATCTCTTCTTGGGCCGACCTTTGCCACCAGTTTGTCGGCGCCTTCACCGGCGGCCACAAACCCCACGGCCAGGAGAGCGATCTCCACATTCTGGCCCAGAAGGAAGGCGAAACCGTGCGCAAGTACATCCAACGCTTCAGCCGTGTGCAGCACAACATCCCTGATGTCCACCCTGCCGCGGTTATCAGCGCGTTCCACCAGAACGTGCGTAACCGCCGCATGCGTGAAGAGATGGCGATGACCAAGATTCGGGACGTCAGCGAGCTCTACGCTCTGGCTGACAAGTGCGCACGCGCGGAAGAGGGGAGGAGACTCCCCGGGGAGGATGCTGGCGCAGGAGGAAGCGACAGCGATGACGCCGCCCCGGCAAAGAAGAGCCGGCGGCGGAATAACAGAAGGAAGGGCAAGAAAGAGGTGCTTGCCGTCGAGAAGTCCGGCAAGGAGGCTCCCGCCAAGCAAACGCAGGCTGGTGGCTCCGGCAAGGAGCCTGCCCCTGTAGCGGCGGCCGACAAGCCGGGCAGCTCCGACAAGCAATACTGCAAGATTCACCGCACCAAGGGCCACGACCTCTCCAACTGCAAGCGCGTCGAGTACCTCGTCGAGCAGCAGAAAGCTGAGTACGAGAGGCGCGACAAGGAGAAGGCCCAAGGTGGCGGGGAAGAGCCAAGCAAGAAGCGGCCGTTCAACGGCCGGGGAGGACGCCGCGGCAAGGCCAAGCAGCGGCAAGGAGATCGACCTCCCCGGGGCCGCGACAAGGACGAAGAGGACGACGATGAAGACATGGAGGACGAAGATAACAGCGAGCAGGAGTTCCAGAAGGCCACGGAGGTCCTGTGCGTCGACGGTGGCGCCTCCCTGCACACCTCCCACCGCCAACTAAAGCAGTGGGTGCGTGAGGTAAACGCAGCGGAGCCGCCCGTGGAGTCGCGCAGGCTCCTCAAATGGTCCAGCACGCCCATCATTTTTGATCTTGAGGATCACCCTGACCGCACCACTGCGGTCGGGTGCTTGCCGATGCTGGTTTCTCCCACCATCCGCAACCTCAAGGTCACCAAAATGTTGGTTGACGGCGGGGCCGGGCTGAACTTGATCTCCTCTGCTGTGATCAAGAAACTCCAAATTCCAGATGGCGAGCTCGAAGAAACCGGTTCTTTCCAAGAAATCAATCCGGGAAGGAGCAAGCCCAAGGGAAAGATCACTCTGCCGGTGACCTTTGGCGGGGAGCTCAACTTCAGAACTGAGCGCATCACTTTCGACGTCGCCGATATTCCATTGCCCTACAATGGAATACTTGGCCGTCCTGCCCTCGCCAAGTTCATGGCAGCTTCCCATTATGCTTACAACGTACTTAAGATGCCGGGGCCGATAAGCGTCATCACTGTCCACGGCGACAAGAAGGATGCGCTTGTCTGCGCCGACAAGATCTACCGGGATGCGGCAGCTGCGGCCGAGAAGGATACTCTTGCCGCTGAAGCTCCCGGGGGGAAGAAGACGAAGACCAAGTCCGGCAAGTGCTCTGGGACCCACTCCGGCAACCGCACCTCTTCGGAGTGCTGCGCTGCCGTCGAGGACGTTCCATCGAGCTCCACCGGCAAGAGTAAGAAAGGAATGGCTGCTCCTCCGGCAACCAAGAAGGTGTCCGCCAAAGAGGACGGCACTGGTGGTACCTTCACCATCAGTGCCACACTTGACAGCAAATAGGAAAGCGCGCTCGTTGCCTTCCTGCGGGCGAATGTCGATGTGTTTGCCTGGCAACCATCTGACATCCCCGGTGTTCCCAGGAAGGTAATTGAGCACAAGCTTGCTGTTTGTCCTCATGCGCGGCCCATCAAGCAGAAAGTGAGGAAGCAAGCCGTGGAGCGCCAAGAATTCATCAACGAAGAAATCAAGAAGCTAGAGGCAGCAGGCCTGGTTAGAGGTGTGATCCATCCGACGTGGTTGGCAAATCCAGTCGTCGTGCGCAAGGCCAACGGAAAATGGAGACTGTGTATAGACTTCACCGATGTGAATAAAGCATGTCCCAAGGATCCTTTCCCTTTGCCACGCATTGACCAGATTGTTGACTCCACTGCCGGATGTGAGCTACTCTGTTTTCTTGATGCATACTCAGGCTATCATCAGATTTTTATGGCCAAAGAGGATGAAGAGAAGACTGCATTTATCACTCCATGTGGCACTTATTGCTTCATACGCATGCCATTTGGATTGAAGAATGCAGGCTCAACCTTTGCAAGGGTGGTATACACTGCTTTTGAGCCACAGATCCACAGAAATGTAGAGGCTTACATGGATGACATTGTGGTGAAGAGCAAGAGCAAGGATACCCTAATCCAAGATTTGGAGGAGACATTTCAGAACCTGCGCAGAATACAGCTCAAGTTGAACCCCGAGAAGTGCGTCTTTGGAGTCCCCTCCGGCAAGCTTCTCGGGTTCTTTGTGTCACAGAGGGGGATTGAAGCCAATCCCGACAAGATTAAAGCCATTGAGCAAATAGAGGCCCCAAAGCGCGTCAAGGATGTCAGGAGGCTTGCAGGTTGTGTGGCTGCCCTCAGTAGGTTCATTTCAAAGTCTGCAGAACGCGCCCTACCTTTCTTCAAAATTTTGAAGAAGGCAGGTCCCATGAAGTGGACTCCGGAAGCGGAGGCGGCGCTGCAGGATTTGAAACGGTACCTGTCCTCCACTCCAATACTTGTCGCACCTAGACCACAGGAAAAGTTGTTGCTATACTTAGCGGCAACCAACCAGGTGGTTAGTGTTGCGTTAGTAGCGGAGAGGGAGTCTGACGAGGAGTCAGCACCACCGGCAAGCGAATCCAGCGACAAGCAGGGGGCTGCTCCGGTAAGCTCTGGCCCCGACAAGGATAACTCTGCGCAGGAACAGGATGAGGTGCGGAAGAGGATGGTGCAGCGCCCAGTGTATTTTGTAAGTTCTCTTCTCCAGGGGGCTAGATCAAGATACTCTGGTGTGCAAAAATTGCTTTTCGGCCTCCTCATGGCCTCGAGAAAGCTGCGCCATTACTTCCAAGCCCATGAGATAACAGTGGTCACTCGCTTTCCGCTGAAGAGGATATTGCACAACCCAGAAGCGACAGGCAGGATCGTTGAGTGGGCACTGGAGCTGTCAAGCTTTGGACTCAAGTTTGAAAGTACTTCAACCATACAGAGCAGAGCTTTGGCAGAATTCATAGCTGAGTGGACCCCAACGCCCGATGAAGAAGTCCAAGAAACAAGTGCACCCGTACAAGAAGCGACAAGTGAATGGGTAATGTATTTCGATGGTGCCTTCTCGCTGCAAGGCGCCGGTGCTGGCGTGGTACTCATCGCGCCCACCGGAGAGCACCTCAAATATGTTATCCAAATGCACTTTCCCAGGGAGCAAGCGACAAACAACACTGCAGAATATGAAGGCTTGCTCGCCGGCCTCAGGATTGTGGCTGAACTTGGGATCAGGAAGCTGATTGTGCGGGGGGATTCTCAGTTGGTGGTCCGGCAAGTCAACAAAAACTATCAGAGCCCTTTGATGGAAGCTTATGTCGATGAAGTGAGGAAGCTTGAAGAACACTTTGAAGGTCTGCAGATGGAGCACGTCCCGAGAGCTCAGAATGAAATTGCAGATGGCCTTTCAAAGTGTGCTTCGATGAAGTTACCTGTGGAACCAGGGACCTTCTTGCTCAAGCTGACTCAACCATCCGTTACGCAATCAATTGGGCAGTCCAAGAAGAGAAAGTTGGTCTCCGGCGACTACTTGCCGGCGGATCTTCCTGAAACCGCCGCCAAGGTCCCCAAGATCAACAACCACAACGCTGAGGAACAGTTTGCTCCTGCAGATCCTCGGGTCTGTACAGTTGAAGCAAGTGTTCCCGACAAGCCTCGCCCCGGCGAGCTTGCCGGGGGACCATCAGCTCCGGCAGAACCAGAGGTCCTTGCCGTAGAAGCTGAGGTTCCCGCAGCGGCCCTCGAGCCTTTAGTCCTTGCTGTCGAGCCTCAGGCTCCGGCATGGGCGCAGCAGATCGTCCGATTCCTTCAAACTGGAGAACTTCCCGACGACCCAGAAGAAATAGAGAAGATAACCAGGCAGTCAAGTATGTACCAATTCATGGATAACGAGCTGTACAGAAGAAGACGCAATGGTGTCAGGTTGAAGTGCATCTCCAGGGAAGATGGACAAAAGCTGTTGGCAGAAATACACGGAGGCATATGCGGCCACCACATTGGCGCAAGGGCGCTTGCCGGGAAGGCTTTCCGGCAAGGGTTCTTTTGGCAAGAAGCCCTCCAAGATGCAACTGCACTAGTAACCAAGTGTGAAGCGTGCCAGTTCCATGCAAAGCAGATTCATCAGCCAGCTCAAGCTCTCCAAACAATCCCTTTGTCCTGGCCCTTCTCGGTCTGGGGGCTCGATATCCTCGGCCCTTTCCCTCGTGCTGTCGGGGGCTTTGAGTACTTGTACGTTGCAATCGACAATTTCACAAAGTGGCCAGAAGTGGAGCCAGTGAGAAAGGTGACAGCACAGTCAGCAGTCAGGTTCTTCAGGTCGATTGTTTGCCGTTTCGGGATCCCTAACAGGATCATCACCGACAACGGTACACAATTCACTAGTCGCACCTTCATGCAGTACGTCCAAGACCTTGGCGCCAAGGTCTGTTTCGCTTCTGTTGCTCACCCGAGGAGCAACGGTCAAGCGGAGAGGGCAAATGCTGAAGTGCTGCACGGACTCAAGACAAGGACCTTTGTCAGGCTGCGCAAGTGCGGAAGAAACTAGATAGAGGAGCCACCGGCGGCTCTTTGGTCAATCAGAACGACGCCAAGTCGAGCCACCGGACAGACACCCTTTGCTCTAGTCTACGGAGCAGAGGCAGTTCTCCCCACGGAACTCGTATACGGATCTCCTCGAGTGCTCGCTTATGATGAGCTCGAGCAAGAGCAACTGCGGCAAGATAACGCGTTGCTCCTCGAGGAGGGACGTCTCCAGGCTGCTGTACGAGCTGCTCGATACCAGCAAGCCTTGCGTCGCTATCATAGCCGCAAGGTCAAGGCCAGGAGTCTCGAGGAAGGCGACCTTGTTCTTCGGCGTGTTCAGTCCGCCAAGAATTCCAACAAGTTGACGCCGAAGTGGGAAGGCCCTTATCGGGTGAGACAAGTTACGAGGCCCGGCGCTGTCCGCCTCGAGACCGAAGAAGGCTTACCGGTGAGCAACTCCTGGAACATAGAGCATCTTCGCAAGTTTCACCCCTAAGGCGCGGTTGCCGTGATCCGCTCCGGCAACCACCTTTTGTACAAGCTTTGCCGCTGTTGCATGTAACCCTTTGTACAAAGCCGGGCGCAGACCCCGTGCATCAGTAAAGTTTTTGTGTTTTTCGCACCGATTGCCGTTTGCATGCTTTTCTTTGCTATTTGCATGTTTTGTTTGGCATTTGGTGCAACACTCAAGTATCCGGTAAGCATTACCACGCCGAAAGACCATATACTTGTTTCCCTCTCCCTTTTCTTTAATCTTAAGCAGAAGGAACGTTCCTCGCGCACAAGTTTGCCAGGGGGGAAGGAGGTGGAGGAGGAACCAAGTGCTGTTCAAGGAAGAGAAGACTTACCGGAAAGCAAGCAATATATGAAAGCTAAGTTATTAGGATTTGACCAGTTCAAATTTTAAATTTTAGTTGTCTTCCTTGAACAATCACACTTTGTATGGAAAACCTGTGCGCGGAGGAACCTACCCGTAGCTTGCCGCACCCTTATCTTGTTTCCGAGTACGCTCAACGATTTAAGTGAGCTGCGACAAGTGTCGCGCCCTTGTCTCGTTTCCGAGTACACTCAGCAAGCTAAGCGCGTTGCGGCTAGCCGCGGCAAGGTTGCTTGCCGGTGAGACCTTGGCCAGCAGGCTGCTCAGAGTCCAGCACTCGGCGCTCGCGGCAAAGGCCCCTTGCCGGCAAGCTCCCCGGGAGCGTAGGGTGAAAAAACATACAAAGTCAAAGATTAAGACAAGGAAGATAACATTGCACTGATTGATTAAAATGAGATAAATATTTTACAAAGGATAACTTGTCGCAATGGACTAATGGGTTCATGACATCATGTGCAGCAACAAAAAAAAAAGATAAAGATAATGGAGGCCTAATCTACGCGGTCGCCCTCCTTCCTGGAGATCTTGGCCACCTTGGCAATGATGTGGGCGACCTGCTCCTTCAGGGCCTCCGTGTTCGCATCGGCCGGCAAGCTGCGAAGAACGTTGGTGAGGTTGATGCCCGGATTGCGGTACACGATTTTCGTCAGCACGCGCTCCAGAGTTCCCGCGCAGAGCAGGCGCGTCTCCTCGGCCAGTTGCGCGGGGATCTTATTCCGCAGATCAGCAAGGGCCGGCGCTATTCCCCTGAAGAAGAGGCTGAGCTTGGCGCTGTGTGGGAGGTTCGGGTCCGGGGAGTAGATGAGGTGCTCCAGCTTCAACGCCAGCAGCTCCTGGTCGATGTTGGACGCGCAAGACACTAAGTCCTCGGTCCATACCTCAACAGTTTTGCGGAAGAGCTCGGCCGCTTTGTTGGCGCTGTCCACTAGGGTCCGCTCCTTGCGGAGCTCCTCCTTCAACTTGGTCTCCCGGGCCCGGGCAGCGTCGAGTGAATCCTTCAGAGTAGAGACCTTCAGCTCCAAGTCCTCAATGGAGTCCTTGGCGGTCTTCAACTCGTCGCCCCTCTCAGAAAGACGCACCTGGAGTTCTGAGTTGGTGTGGGCGTCCTTCTCGCGCTCCGTGATGAGCGCGGCAACCTTCTCCGCGCTCACCTTCAGCGCCTTCTCCAGCTGCACGACCTTGGTGGCGAGCTCCTTCTTGGCGGTTTCCGCGGCAACCGCGGCGGCTTTCGCCTCCTTCAGTTCCCCGCCAAGGGCCTCCTCGCGAGCGGCAAGGTCCTCCTCATGGGAGTCGAGTTGGACCTTCCGCTGGGCGAGTTCTCCTTCTCGCCGGGACAGCTCCACCCCGGCGAGCCGCTGCTGCTCCTCAGCTTCAGCCTTCTCCAACACCCACTCCTGGTACTCGCCGGCGAGCCGCTCGCGCTCCTCCGCCACCTCGCGGAGGGCCGCCTGGTTGGCGGCGCTGAGCTCCGCCGCGCGCTTCTCCATCTCCGCGGCGGCCTTGGCGGCAAGGGCTTCCCGGAAGGCGAGCTTCGCCTGCCTGGCCCGGTAAAGGGCCAGGAGCTGGTGGAGCAGCTTCTCCTCCTCGGGCCCTTCACTCCCGCCGGGTGCCTCGACAATCTTCAGGCCCGCGGAGGCGAGGACTTCTCCGTCAAACGCCTCGCCCTCCGCGGGAGCTCGCGATGAGGACCCCCAAGGCATCTGGATGAAGACGCCGTTGGGGGCCTCAAGGTAGTAGCCCTGCTCCTTGCCGGCGGAGGGGTCGGCGGCCGGCGCAGCACTTGATGCTCCCGCCGCCTCCGGGTCGGCGGTGCGGTCGCCGTCCCCCTCCCCGGCCGCTGCGTCCGCAGCCGGAGCGGTCTCCTGCGCGGCCGGCTCGGCGGCTCTTGCCGTGTCCTCGACGACAGGGACGTCACCGCCGCCGCCCTGCGCGCCCTCCTCATCCTCGATGTTGATGACTTCTGTCTCCATCGGCTCGGGAGGAAGAGGATCTAGAAGAAGAAGAAAAAGAAGTTCAAGCAGATATCCAAAAAGAGACGAAGCCAAGAAGACAAACTACAAGACATACCTTGGCGGACGTCCTCAGCGGCGAGCTCCCTCGCCGGGGAGCTCTGCCTTGGCGGAGTGGCCGCCCTCGCCGGGCTGCTCGCCCTTGGCGGGGTACTCTGCCTTGGCGGAGTACCCGCCCTTGGCGGAGCACTCTCCCTTGCCGGAGAGTTCGGCCTTGGCGGGGACGGTGGGGCCTGCGGCTCCTCGATGACGGTCTCCGGGCGCTCTTGCCGCTGTGGCTCCACCTCTGCACAAATCATGACAAGAAACATCAAGATGTTGAAAGAAGACAAAATCCCTAAGCGCGTCCCGACAAGCGGAAGGATGGACTCCAGACTTACGCTGGGGGCTGCGCTGGGGGCTGCTCCTCGGAGCAGCGCTAGGGTCCGACAGTTGCATCCTTAGGTCCCATGCAAGAAATGAGGATAAATGTCAAACACCTAGCCACCGTCACTCGGCCGCAAACATTGAGATACATGGTTTTTAAATTCTAGTAAATCCAAAACTAGTCTGAAATTCATGAAACTTGGCATGCTATCATGGAGCAGCATCAACATGTCATGGTAAATTTTTGATCCCATTTGGGGCAGGTTTGGGTATGAGCTTCTCACAAACCAGAGCTTCTCACAACAGGCCTGATGGTTTCGGTAGGGAAGGTGCCACCTTTGGGGACGAAACGATATCCCTTGCCTCTTATTGCTTTCAAAAAAAAAATCTAGTGTCAACATAGAACAACAGGAGTGTTGTGTTAAATTTTGGAATTTTTGGCGTTCGTTTGCACATTTTTATACATTAACTAGGTCCTCAAAGCATTTTATGTGAATAATTCAAATTTGAACTATAGGCACATGCTCAATTGGATATAAATTGGTTGAAAAATCAAATTTGTGTCCTTGGTTGCATGCTTAGGTCCCATGCAAGAAATGGGAAGGAATGTCAAGCACCCTGCCACCATCACTCGGCCGCCAACATTGACATACATGGTTTTTAAATTCTAGTAAATACAAAACTTGTTTGAAAATCATGAAAGTTGGCATGCTATCATGGAGCAGCATCAACATGCCGTGGTAAATTTTTTGTCCCATTTGGGGCAGGTTTGGGTATAAGCTTCTCATAAACCAGAGCTTCTCACAACAAGCCTGATGGTTTCGGTAGGGAAGGTGCCACCTTTGGGGACGAAACGATATTCGTTGCCTATTATTGCTTTCAAAAAATTTCTAGTGTCAACATAGAACAATGGGGTGTTGTGTTAAATTTTGAAATTTTTATGGGTTCGTTTGGACATTTTTATACATTAACTGGGTTTTCTAGGCATTGTATGTGCATAATTCAAATTTGAACTACAGGAACATGCTCCACTGCATATAAATTGGTTGAAAAATCAAATCTGTGTCCTTGGTTGCATGCCTAGGTCCCGTGCAAGAAATGAGAATGAATTTCAAACACCAGGGCACTGTTGATTGTCGGCAAAATGTTGAGATACTTTATTTTCAAATTCTAGTAAATCCAAAACTTGTCTACAATTCATGAAACTTGGCATGCTATCATGGAATTGCACCCGACATGCTATGGTATTTTTCCTGTCCATGTTGAGAGATGGCACACTCGAATAACAGACAACAAAGGCATTTTGAAACAAATAGATGCCATTCTAATATCGCAAACGTTTTAGATAGAACACCCTTATGTAAACCGACAGCTTCCGCAGTAAACCAAGGGAAAATGTGCTGAGTAGGATTTGTGCAGCTCTTCGTCGCAAACGTTTTAGATAGAACACTTGTATGCAAAGTGAGAGCTATGGTATTTAGCAGTAAGCCAAGGGAAAATTCTCCGCGCAGTATTTGTGCATGTCTTCAACGCAAATGGATCAGATTGAATAAGGTATGCGAAGCGAGACTTCGGCGCTAAGCCAAGAGAATATTTGGCAAGCAGGATTTGTAACTCCCTTCAATGCAAGCTTTTTTTTGGATGACCGTGTGCAACCACGTACATACAATTTGGTAAGATTTGCATCTGTCATATTGGGTATATTGTCATTTGTCAAACTTGAAAATTGACATTTGTTGATCTACTAACATTGCCATTTGTCAATCCTTGTAACACTGCAATTTGCCAAATATGCAACTAAAAATCACTATCACTAGCTAATTTTTGCAACTAAAATTTAGTAATTAAGCATAGATTTCATTCATAAATTAAGGAGTCGTTCTTAATTTCTACAAACAGTTCAACTCGACAGCTGAACTGACCAAACTTTTCCTCAATTCTTGCCAACCACATATTGAGAAGCTAGTTCAACTATATATACTAGCTAATTTTAAGTACGTTGTACAGTTCCACCACATCTATAGTCAGATGAAATGAACAAAATAGCCGCTAAATACTACTACTACTATGGAGGGGCTTTGTAATACTTCTGTCAGCCTCTCCTGTGTCGGGCGCACTCAGTAAGTGGAAGACGAGGAGGAGCCTACCTAAGAGATGGACAACTGTAATACGGTGCCTGCCGCTACTGCACCTTCAGCGACTCTCACCTCGAAAGTCCTATCCCGCTCCAAATGACCCCTCTCGAAGCAGCCGGACTGCTCGTAGATCTCCTGCTTCCTCGCCTCTGCGTCGGCATGTGTTGCGGCCACGACTGCGGTAAGGCTCTTTGCATGCTTGACGAGGAGCTCCTCCTCCTCCCACAGGAACTCGATGTAGCGCGCAAGGTCACAGACGCACGTGCGAGCCGCCTCCCTCCTTTGGGCAGTGGTGGTGGAGCGGGTGATGATCCCAGCGGTCGACGATGGGCTGGCGTCTATGGCGGCTGATGATGTGGTGGCGGCCATGAGCATCCCCTCCCGCCTCCGGGCCACGGTGGCGGAGCGGGTGATGGCCACGGTGGCCGGCAATGGGGTGTCGGCCAAGAGGGCCACCTCTCCCCCTTCGGGCCTTGGCAGCATAGCGGGCGATGGCCCTGGCTTTCGACGGTGGCGTGGCGCCAACGGCATCTGGTAACAGCTACCGACGGGCAGTCGGGACGGACCGTGTGGTGGGTGTTCCGCACACACCCAACAGGGATGCCAGGCGCACTAGACTACATTGGGGACTGCGCCGCCGCGGTGTAGCCTCCCAGTTGGAGCTGCCTTCTAATGATGGCGGAGTGGCTGAGCGTGACGACAGACCAGTGCCATTGGCGATTGTGGGAAAAGCAGACGAGATAAGCTACAGGGAGGGAGGGGGAAATGTGACACAGGACTCGTCGGACATGAGGAATTATATAGTAGGCTGGTAAGCATTCGGATTCTGGGGAATTTCACCGAGTCGGGCTCGAAGCTTGCGTGGGAACCTATGAGGTTGCACGGGAGCAGGCTCACCACCGTTTGGCCAAAAGAACACCCCCGCGCGTTTCTCAAGCTTGTGCTCGAAGCCGTTTGCGGCAGCGGGGTGACAAGACATGTGAGAGGAGGATGAAAGGACACGTACCCATACGGTTAATAAAAAAACATTTGCGATGTAATTGCCTACTATACCCTCGTCCTGGTTTATTAGTAGGATTTAACTAATAAAATATGAATGCATGTCGCCAAAGATTATATCGTTGGATTCGTATTTGAACATAGTTTCCAGTTATATAATTTTTGTAACATGCATTAACATTTTGTTTGTTAAATTTAAGGTTATATACCAGCAAACGTTTGCCCACAACACACACAACTTATTCCATAACAAACTACTCGGATGGATCAACTATATGCCACGTATCGCACATGCAACTCTAATCCGATTCTTACTTGATGTCTCCGACATCGCTCACACAGTTCATCCTATTTGCCACGTATCACTGTGCCAGCCTCTGCTCGCGTCCCTCGGTAAGCTCTGCTCACCGTTAGGCGCCGTGGCGCGCTCTATTCGTGTCCGTCGGCACGCTCTGCTCGCGACCGTCGACGCGCTCGGCTTGTGGATAGCTTTTCCTTGCGTATTCAACTACTATATGCATATATATGGTTGCTTGCCATTGAGGTGACCGCGGAGCGCTCTGCCCGCGTCTCTTCGCGCGCGCTCCACCAGCAGTTGGGCCTGCGCTCGATCACGTCAGGGGCCCTATATGCATGCGGTTTCGTCGTGTGTGTTGCCACGCGATGTAGTTACGTGCGGCACGATGGAGTTACGCGCTGCAAATTATAACTGCCATCATGGCGTGCCGATATTGCAGGCCGTTCGGCATCCCCTTTAATTCCCGTGACCATTATAACCTTAGTGTCCTCAACCTTTCGATCGCGCCCCACAACACATCAAGCACACCCATGATGACACATAGAGAGGGGATGTCTAGCGGCGCTCCAATGGATTTCGGCGAGCATAAAGTGGAGCCCTACGCGAGGGAGACAGATCTCTAGGTGGTGTACACCATCGACCAGGCCGTGGTGGACGACTACATCAACACTGTTGAGGAGTTGCTTGCTCGAGACAAGTACAAGGTGGTCGGCATCGACCTACATTACACTGCCGGTCGTCCCAACATAGATCAGAAGGTTGTCGTCACCCTATTGTGCGTGCTCCATCATGTCTTCATTTACCACTATTGCATGGCCACAAAGCCTTCCGACTGTTTTGCCAGGTTTGTTAATAGCACCACTACAAGTTCGCTACGGTGGAAACCACCGACGATGAAAAAGTGCGTAGGGTTACGGGCCTGCAAGAGCCTTGTCGAAATCCGTGAGTACTACAGGGTCTGGGGCAGCACAAAGAGGGACTCCCTGGTTGAACTCGCCTCGGCCCTCATTGACCCATACTTAGAAAAGATGAAGCAGGATGCCAACAGAACACGTCCCGTATCCTGGCATGGGGCCTGGATGCGGCAACAGGATGTACCTCACCTCAGGTTCGCGGCCAAGAGCGTGTACACATTCTACGAGATGCACAGGTGGATCGTTGGCATGAGGAAGTGCCTCGTTACCCAAATTGACGAGGCCGGATCGAGCCACAAGCATATCAAGCGTCACAAGAAGTAGATGATGATCAGATGGTCGTTTATCCTAGTTAATCATGCATGTAATATATAGTTCACTTTGGTGTGTGGAAATGTCATGTGTGTAGTATCCACATTTGGTGTGTGCAAATGCCATGGTTGTAGTAGCCACCTATGTAAGTGGATGTTTAATTTGGTTATGCAACCATGTCCTTATAAGTGGATATATATAGATATATGTCGTTGTTCTGTATGCAATCCCATCGCATACTACACACGTCTTATTAGCAGCAATCATCTGTGTTATTATCGGTGTTCACACACATTTCTGATTACAAACCTACTTGCCGCGTATCACAGACATCTTGTTATATTGAACTGTTTTTGTTCTCTTGTCCCAACGCAAACAGTTCATCCGAGTGAACCGCATGCCGTATATCGCACACACCTTGATCTGGCAGGCCGTTTCTTTTGTGTTGCCTAATCACAAACGGTTCATCCAAGTGAACCGTATGTAGTATATCGCACACACCTTCATCTTGCTGCCCGTTTCTTTTGTTCCTCCTCATCGCAAATAGTTAATTGAACTAAACCGTGTGCCCTGCATCGCACACGCAACTAAAATCTGAACCGTGTTTAATGCATCCGTCATCACATACGTTTTGCACCTTTTTGACGGTTTTTACACCACCGTTTGCGATTATTGCATCGCGCATAGTTTCGTTGAAGGGTCTCTGATCATAGTGTCGCGCTAGCAGCATCCTATAGTAGTGTTGCAACATGATTTCTCCCATGACCTCAAGAACAAAAGTAACTACTCACAAGTGACAAACATGTTCATGATCAGAGGGATATTAAATGACATAATAAATCTGCATATATAATCTTCCACCAAATAAACCATTTAGTGATCAACTACAAAATGTAATCAACACTACTAGTTACCCACAAGCACCATTCTTAGGTTCTGGTACAAAGATTGAACACAAGAGATGAACTAGGGTTTGAGAGGAGATGTTGCTGTTGAAGATGTTGATGGAGATTGCCCCCCCCCCCAAGATGGGAGAGTTGTTGGTGATGATGACGATGATTTCCCCCTCCGGGAGTGAAGTTCCCCCGGCAGAATCGCTCCGCCGAAGGGCAAAAGTGCTCCCGCCCAAGTTCCGCCTCGAGACGGCGATGCTCCGTCCCAAAAGTCCTCCTTCTATTTTTTTCTAGGTCAAAATGACTTATATGTACCAGAAGAGGGGCACCGGATGTAGGCCAAGGAGGGCACAACCCACCAAGGCGTGCCTGGGGGCACTCGCGCGCCCAGGTGGGTTGTGCCCACCTGGTGGGCCCCCTCTGGTGATTATTAGCTCTGGTATTACTTATTTATTCAATAAAAAATCCTCGCAAAGTTTTATCCCATTTGGAGTTGTGAAGAATAGGTAGCCCGACATTGCCTTTTCAGGTCCAGATTTCCAGCTGTCGGTATTCTCCCTATTGATACGAACCTTGCATATTATGAGAGAAAAGGCATTAGAATTACTCCAAAAGGCATTATTATGCATGAAAACTGAAAGTGCATTACATCGACTAGAGGGGGGTAAATAGGCGATTTTTACAAATTCGTCACTGAGGAAATTTTTGCTGAGGAATTTCCTAAGCAACGAACTACTTAGCAACGGAATAGATACTCAGGTGCAAGCATAACAAGACAACAGCATGGTCATCACGATGAAATGAAAACAAGCACAACGTTCAAGTAGCGTGTAAACAGGATAAGCAGGCTGAGGACTAAAGACTGAAGAAATTGAGTTGAGGAAGTTGAGAAAGTCTTCAGTCAAAGTCTTCAAACAGTACAAATCAAGTTCATCAACACATGAATGAGTAAATGGATGAGTTGAGGAAATAGAATGAGTAGGCTTGATGAAAACAATGATTTGTTAGACCAGTTCCAACTGTTGTGACAATTGTACGTCTGGTTGGGGCGGCTAGGTATTTAAACCTGAGGACACACAGTCCCGGACACCCAGTCCTGGACACACAGTCCAAGACACCAAGTCCTCACCAAGTTCCCCTGGAGCTAAGGTCACACAAACCTCACCCAATCACTCGTGGTAAGTTTTCACAGGTGACTTCCAAACCTTCACATACTTGGTCACGCGGCGATCCACAATTCCTCTTGGATGCTCTAAACCATTGACTCCTAATCGTTTGGAAGATAATAGTCTTGAAAGGTAACAAGCGTCGGTTCCACACATGAACAATCTCTTCAGTGATACTCAATCACTTTAGGGTTTTAGGTGTTTGGGTTTTGGGTTTTTCCTCACTTGATGATTTTCGCTCAAAGTCCTCGGAGGATGGGTTGCACTTATGACAAGTGTCAGTTTCTCCCGGAGCAGCCAACCATCTAGTGGTTGTAGGGGGCGGCTATTTATAGCCTAGGGAGCAGCCCGACATGATAAGACATAAATGCCCTTCAATGATATGACCGTTAGGTAGGTACATATTTTGGGACAGCTGGCGCATGGCACAACAACGGTCAGAATTTTGAGTATGAAATTCCTCACGGCTATCATGTTCCTCACTTGGTAGGCAATCTGCACTGGCGAATTCCTAACTCCCCAGTTAGAACAAATTCCTTAGAGACCAAAAGAACTTCGTCTTTGTCACTGAAGAACTTGACTGAATTGTATGAAATTTCCAATGGCTTCACTCGAAAGGATTAGTAGGTGTAGGATTTTAGTTGAGCATCACTTGGAAATATGTTTCCTTAGTTTTTCCTCGACCCCCTTTAACAGTGTGGTGTTTCCTATGGCTCAAGACAGAGAAAATGAAACTATAAAAACAAAAGTCTTCACGCTTCATGTTCCTCGCATGAATATCAAGTCTTCATAGTTACACCAATTTCTTCACTTTCAAAATCTTCAGAAAGTCTTTAGAAATCCAAAGTCTTCAGTTGAAGACATTCATTTTTAGGGGTCGACTTTCTCTGTAATTATCGAGCTCCTCATAGACTTATAGACCTGTGTACGCTCACAAACGCATTAGTCCCTTCCTATAAGTCTTCAATACACCAAAATCTATAAGGGGCACTAGATGCACTTACAGTCTCCCCCTTTTTGGTGATTGATGACAATATAGGTTAAGTTTCAATGGGGATAAACGTATGAAGTGTAATTACTGATATTGAGGAATTTGATTGCAAGATATAGAAGAACTCCCAATGATGATGTGCATAGTGAGGAAATTGCTTTTGAAGCAATGCACATTTGAAGAGTAGTATCAAGGAGATCTCCTCCTATATCTTGTAATTCATACACGCATTTAACATATGATATGAAAAATTTCAAATGCATGATGAAATATGGTGACTTTAACATATGATATGAAGAATTTGAAATGCATGATGAAATATGGTGACTGATGTATTCAACATGCATGCATTAACATATATGAGGAAATAGCACACAGAAGAACACAACGAAAGTATCAGACCACCAACGGGTTTAAGTTTACAACTCGATCCAACAAAGTCTTCAAAAGAACGAGAGTTGTAACTTAGAAAAAAAGGCCCATATATAAAGACCCGCTTGAAGACTAACTCAAATTTCTCCCCCTTTGTCATCGGATGAACAAAAGGGAAGAAAAATGAGGACTAACGACCCTGAAGAATATCACTAAGACAATGGAGGAGTGCCAGTGTTGTTGGGGTCGGTTGTTGAAGTAGGGCATGCCGCAGTGTCGTCCAAATCTTCATACTCCTCGGTCTCGCGCCATGAAGAATATGAGCTAGCCACCAAGGAAGGAACTTTGACTTTCTTGAATTTCTTCGCCGGAGGTTGAGACTAGTCAAAGTCCTCCTTGAAGCCCATTTGCTTCAGATCTTCTTTGCTATAGAGATGAGACACAATAGCCCAGGTGCGATTGAAAACTTCATGGAGGTGGTAGTGGTTTTTCTTCAATGAATTGTATGTAGTAGTCATGTTGTGAAGAATTGAACCAAACAGCCTCTTGACCCATTTGTGGTTGCAATCGACCTTTTGATGAAGACTGAGGAGAAGCTCATGATCAGTCATCACCCTTGGAGTTGTGCCTTGAGGATTTTGCTTTGAGGCATTGGCGACAGAGTCATGAGTGGCAGAGTCATCATTGGTAGAGTTGGATGCAGCTTTGCGGAATTGACCATACAATGGACAAATTCCTTCATCAATGATCGTATCTTTGCCTTTTCCTTCAACTGAGGATTTTGTCCGTTTGAGGACTTCAAAGTGGAGGCAGATAGTTGAGATGATTCTGAAAGTCAGCCTTATATGCGATTGAAGACCTTGTTCTGATGAAGCTCATGATCCAGGGAGCATAAGGCTTCAAGTCAAAAGGAGACAGTGCAACTTGGCTAAAGTCCTCATGAAGAAATCATGATAGTTGATGGGGATCCCATGCATGATATTGAACAACAGATTCTTCATGATGCCAACGACCTCTTCTTCATTCAAGTCGTGGCCTTTGATTGGACTCAATGTTTTCGTCAGAATGCGATAGACAGTCCGAGGCATATATAGCAATTTCTTCACGATGAATTTGGTTCTTGGTTCTTGACCAGGCTTCAGCGGCTTCATCAATACTTGCATATAATGGTCAGTGAGTTCAGGTTCATGATAAATACACCGCACACCTTCAAGGGGAGGACTGATAGGTAGGGCCTGAAGCAATTCAGAGGCCGATGCTTTGAAGTGAGTGTTTTTTGTCATCCAGTCCAACAAACAAGAGTTCACATCTTCAGCGGCTCCGGTGATGTGCAGTGTTGCATAGAACTGAAGAATGAGCTCTTCATTACAATCACATATATCTATACAGAGGGTGAGCAGTCCAGCATCATAGAGAACGCTAAGGACGGGTGTGAAGCAAGGCAGTGATTCCATGTACACATGACGAATATGCGCATGGTCGAAGACTTTGTCCTTACCAAAAAGCAGTGAAGAATAGAAGTTTGCTTGGCTGGCGGTCCAGAAGCGCTTCCTTCTAAGACAAGCAGAGTCATGTGGGTTGAAGTCTGTGAAGAACACATGCCCGTGGAAGAAGTCATCAGCCTTGAAGTTTTGCTTCCTAGAGAAGGGATCCTTTGGCTTGGGATGAGGATTATCAGTTAATTTTATCACAGCCTCAGGAATCACATGCTGAGTAATTTCAGTTTCTGCTACAGTTGTAGCCTGAGTCTTTGTTTCTTTACCAACATTTTCATCAGCACTAGTGGCTGGAATTTCTTTAGGTATGGAAGGAGTGGTGCGAGGTTCGTCAGAGCCCGTTTGAACTTTAGTGTGCTCTGGGGACTAAAGAATTTGTTGCAATGGCGTGAACAAATGGAGAGTTGGGGTGATGACTGTCCCAAAAGACATCGTTCATTACTGGAGTTGTGCTTCCAATGTCCATGTCTTCATCATTGTCACTCAATTCTTCAACGCCCGCCTCTTCAGCTGTGAACTGAGGCATAGGCGATGAGATCACTGGTGTTGAAGGGATGTTATCCACTTCAATTTCTCCGTCCAACTGCTCTGAAGAAGCATCAGAAGGACCATTTTCATCAGATCCGCTTGTGATCACATATTCTTTGCCAAAAGGTATGATTTCCTTTGATGACGTGCTTGAGAGAGGAACATCATCAATGGGATTGTTGATCGAACTAGTCAATTTCTTCATCTTCTTAGGTGCAACAGATTCCGAAGAAGCAGATGCTTTCCTTTTCTTCACTGCTGCTCATTCTGCAGCCTTTGTTTTCCTCACTTCTGCTGCTTATAAGGAAGAACTAAACTTGGTGTTCGTGCAGGAGGAGCAGAGGAAATTGGTTCAATTACCTTAGGCACAACTATTTCAGTTTGCCTGGCTTGGTGAGTTTCTTCAGGCACAACGGTTGGAGTCTCAGCTGGCCTGGCTTGTTCCTCAGGCGCAACACTAGTGGTTGCCCTGGCAATTTCTTCAGCGGCTGGAATACAATCATCAGCCTTGGTAACTTCAGTTTCATCAGCAACCTGATTTTCATCAGCTGTGCTGGCATGTTCTTTAGTGGGCTGAGCAGATGCCTCAGCCTAAGGAGTTGCATGTTGCATTGGTCCTGCAATGTTTGAGGTGAATCCCTTGGTCAGATTGAAGAATATGACTTTGGCTCCAAGCCAATCAGCACGATAGCTTTCAAATTCATCATTGAGGTTTTTGATCTCAGCTTGCAGCTACGCAAGTTCCTCAGGAGATATATTCATGTACTGATCCTTCTTTGTTTTCCTGGCCTGCTCAAATTTCTATTTTTCCTCACCAATGAAGGCAGTCAGCATATGACTTTGACCAGGAGTGAGGTTCATCTCAGGAAAAGGAGTGTTTGGGTCCTTATGCCATAGGTCGATGAAATCGAGGATCAACTTTGGATCCAACATCAATGGCACATTGCTGCCTTTGGCTCTAGCGCCCCTTTCCTGTCTGTCTCTGATGATTTTGGCGCGTTTGTCATCATCAGCTTCGTCATCACTAGACGGCACATGGAAGGCGACTTGCTTCTTGTGAGGACTTGGTCTAGCGCCACGTCCTGCAGTGGCCTTAGACTTCAGCAGAGTGGGGTCTGTTGAGGAATGCGGAGGAGCTGAAGAAATTGTAGAGGCTGCCGAGGCAATAGAGATGCCAGTTGTCCTTTGGCATGAGGCGAGATGCACATGTGCTGAGGACTTTGGTGGAGCTGGAGCAGCTTGAGGAATTAGCTGTGAGGGATTTGTAGAGCTGGGCCGTGAGGGCATTGCTGAGGAGCTTGGCTGTGAGGCAGAAGAACTGGGCTTGCGAGCTGGTTTCTTGGACATAGCCTTTTTAGGCTTGCTAGCAGAGGCCTCAATAGCAGCAGTAGCAGAATCTTCGTTGAATTTCCTCACTGCCTCTTTGGCCATCCCAACCAACTTGGCTTGACACTTGGCCCATTCCTTGGTAAATTCCTCACCTCTTCTGATGCTAGAGGGATCAGCAATTTGGCCAGGTGCCAATGGAGGTCTTGGGCATGGAGGGTGTACAGCGAATTTCTTCATGTACTTGGGTGTGCCATAGCGATATTACCTCCATTCTGTAACCCATCTTCTCTCTATCCTTTGTATGCGCACCTTGCGCTGATTCTTGGTCTCCTTGCCATATTTGTCCTCATCAGGAGTGCAATATTCTTCATAGATACCATCAGGAATTTCAAAAGCAATGTTGACTTCAGTTTCTTCCCTCCTTTCTAACGTTTCTTGCCGTCAGCTATTTTCTTCAGCTGAGGTTTTGGAACAATTGAGTTCTCTTGGGAGGTGTGCAATTTTTCTTCGAGGAACGTTGCAAATGAGTTAAGTTGATTAGAACCTAGAGATTCAGCAGCATACATTTGTACGTGTGAACAGAGTATAGGTGCGAAGAATTTGGAAAGGTCATATGCATTCTCAGCAGTTTTTGCAAAAAGGAACAAGTTTGAGGAATTTAACCAGTTGTCTCTTGAATAATTTCACTAAGCGTTCTTTGACTTAGATTCCAGAGTTGTGTAGATTGAAAATTCACACAATTGAGGAATTTTGAAGAAAAACGATGCTTAGAGAAACAGATCAAGAATAGATGTTTGTGTGAGGTGTTTAGAGTGTGAAGATTGAAGAATAAACACCTTTTTGAAGATTTGTAGAAATCACTGGAATTGACAAGGGCAGTAAAAGTCGCTTTTAATTACCCTTGACGAAGAACATGACGAACTATGAATAGTAGATTTGAATCTCGTCGGTTCTGATCTTCCACGCCCTAGCTTGCCAGAGGAAGACAACTATGGCGGCGATGGAGTGAAGAAATCCGCGTCTGGCGTGAGTACGACGGCGACGAGGTCGAGGCAGTGAAGCTCTTCCTCACCGGCAACGATGGAAGTAGCAGCGGCGCTAGGTTTTGAGAGCTCGACTAAGGGAGTGGAGGTCGAGCGGAGTAAACACAAAGTGAGGAGGGTGAGGGGGTATTTATAGCCGAGGTGAAAAATGGTTCACCCGAGGAAAATGGACATATGTGCCCCTAACCATTCTCATCCGTGCAACATGTGTCACCCACGTACAGAGAGGTGGAGATCGTGTGAGATCGTGGGTGTATAGATAAGTCATACAGTGGAATGTGGAACAGTTTGAGCGGCAAAGCCGAAAATTCAGATAGGAAAAATTTAACGAAGCATTCACAAATTCTTCAGCGGTCAAGGACATAGTGAAGATTTTGAACAAGTTTCAAATAGAACGCATATGAAGAAATTGTGAATAGATTGGGTTGAGTATAGCATAGAGGGAGACGGGTCCGGTCACATTCACTTAGCAGAAAAGCAACTTGAAGAAATAGCAATAAGTGAATGCTGTAGAGGACATAAACTCAAGTATATATATGAAGAACAACAACGGATAGCGTGAAGACATTGCAAAGTTGAGGAAATTGAACAGTTGAGGAATTTCGAAAACTGAAGAAAAACTCAAATTCAAGATTTTCAACTTTTGTAGGTGGCGTGACCCACCGTATAAGAATGATGATTTCAGACACCACGTGCGATTGTCGTAGGGCTCTGAGAATCAGTTTCTTCATTAATTTCTTCACACTTAGAGGGTTAGTCTTCATTGAATGAAGAAAAACGTTACTTTGTGTGTTGCGCATCAAAGTCATCAATTTTGCATAAGTGTTAGGATGTGTGTCCTTTTCAAAGAACATTCGAACATTCTAAGATATTTAGCTCACACCACAACTTGCAAAATCTCTTCTCATCCAAGGGTTTAGTGAAGATATCTGCCAGCTGGTCTTCTGTCTTCACGTGGTATATGGAAATGTCGCCCTTGAAGACATGATCACGAAGAAAATGATGATAGATCTGGATGTGCGTTGTCCTTGGGTTGTGAGAAATCTTGATGGCATTCTCATTGTCACAGTAGAGTGGCACATTCTTCATGTTGACGCCATAGTCCTTGAGGGTTTGCTTCATCCATAGAGATTGAGCACAGCATGACCCAGCAGCTATGTACTCAGCTTCAGCAGTGGAGAGTGATACACAATTCTGCTTCTTCGAGGACCAACATACTAAGGATCGTCCGAGGAAATGGCATGTGCCGAATGTTGACTTGCGATCCACTCGATCACCAGCATAGTCAGAGTCAGAATATCCAATGAGATCAAAATCAGAGCCCTTGGGATACCATAATCCATGTGTTGGAGTGTGAGCTAGATATCGAAGAATATGCTTCACAGCCTTATGGTGTGATTCCTTCGGTGTAGCTTGAAATCGGGCACACATGCAAACACTAACCATAATATCTGGCCTAGATGCACATATATACAATAAAGAGCCAATCATGGAGCGGTATACCTTTTGATCGAAGTCTTTACCATTTTCATCGGTGCATAGTTGGCCATTTGTGGGCATAGAGATTTTGACGCCTTTGCAGTCTTGCATGCCGAATTTCCTCAGAACATCCTTGAGGTATTTCTCTTGAGATATGAAGATGCCATTGCGTTGTTGACGAATTTGAAGGCCTAGGAAGAATTTCAGCTCTCCCATCATGGACATCTGATATTCTTTACGCATCATGTAGCCAAATCCGTCACTGTAACGTTCATCAGTACAGCCAAAGATAATAACGTCCACATATATTTGACACACAAATAATTCTTCATCATATGACTTTGTGAAAAGATTTGGGTCAAGTGAACCGGGTTTGAAGCCTTTCTTTGTGAGGAATTCCTTCAAAGTATCATACCACACCCGAGGGGCCTATTTGAGGCCATAGAGGGCCTTGTTGAGTTTGAAGACTTTATCAGGATGTTTAGGATCTTCATAACCCGGGGGTTGAGCAACATATACTTATTCCTCAAGCTTACCATTGAGGAATGCACTTTCACATCCATTTGATATAAGATGATATTATGATGGTTAGCATAAGCAAGTAGTATGCGAATAGCTTCAAGTCTATCAACAAGAGCAAAAGTTTCATCAAAGTCAATTCCTTCAACCTGTGTGTAGCCTTAAGATACGAGACAAGCCTTATTCCTCACCACAAGGCAATTTTCATCTTGATTGTTTTGATAGATCCACTTTGTGCCGATGATATTGTGCTTCCGAGGATCTGGTCGCTTGACGAGTTGCCACACATGGTTGAGCTCGAATTGATACAATTCCTCTTGCATAGCTTGAATCCACTCAAGTTCCAGAAATGCCTCATCAACTTTGGTAGGCTCTGTGATAGAGACAAAGGAAAAGTGCCCACAAAAGTTAGGTAAGTGTGAAGCTCTTGATTGTGTGAGAGGACCTGGTGCATTAATGCCGTTGATGATTTTCTCGATCTGCACTTCTTTTGCAACACGAGGATGAGTTGGCTGACGACTTTGGTCTTGCTGAGCATTTTCTTCAGCAGCAATTTCTTCAGGAGCACCAGAATGATTTTCTTCATTGTCAGGAATGACTTCTTCAGCTAATTCTTCAGTGGGGATGATATCTTCAGTAGATTTGTACTTGATGGATTCCTCAGGAGGTATTTCACCTGACACAGAAGGCAGGTGCTCTCTTTGCGAGCCATTAGTTTAATCGAACCGCGCATCTACAGTCTCAACAATCTTATGATGATGATTGATGAAGATTCTATAGGTGCGCGAGTCCTTTCCCTAACCAAGCATAAAACCTTCATGTGCTTTCGGTGAAAATTTGGAATTGTGAGGAGGATCTCTAACCCAGCATTTAGCACCGAAGACTTTGAGATAACTCACATTGGGTTTCTTGTGGGTGAATAGTTCATATGAGGTTTTTTTGAGGAGTTTGTGAAGATATTCCCTGTTGATGATGTGGCACGCAGTGTTGATAGCCTCAGGCCAAAATCGAAGAGGTGTCTTGTATTCATCAAGCATGGTGCGAGCCATCTCAACAAGAGTCCTCTTCTTGCGCTCCACAACGCCGGTTCTGCTGAGGAGTGTATGGGGCTGATAGCTCATGAGTAATACCAAGTTCATCAAGATAGTCATCAAGACCAGTGTTCTTGAACTCGGTCCCATTGTCACTCCGGATATGCTTGATCTTCACACCAAAATTCATCGAGGCCCTTTAGGAAAATCGGTTGAAGAATTCATGCACTTCATGCTTAAATGTGATGATATGTACCCATGTATAACGAGAATAGTCATCAACAATGACAAAGCCATAAAGAGATGTTGTATTTGTGAACGCAGAATAATGTGTAGGGCGAAAGAGATCCATGTGAAGCAATTCAAATGTTTGAGTGGTGGTCATGATAGTCTTCGAGGGATGCTTGGATTTGGTCATCTTTCCAACTTCGCAAGCCCTACAAAGATGATCTTTGAGGAATTGGACACCCTAAATTCCAAGGATATGCTTCTTCTTCACAAGCATGTGCAAGTTCCTCATGCCAGCATGACCGAGTCGTCGATGCCATAGCCATCCTTCTGAAGCTTTTGCAAGTAGGCATGTGGCAGGCTGTGGTCTTGTAGAGAAATCAACAATATATAAGTCTCCTCTCCTAAAGCCTTCGAAGACTTTGGAATTGTAAGATTCTAAGACTACAACATAGCGATATTTGCCAAAGACAACAACCATATCAAGGTTACAAAGCATTGAGACAGGCATGAGGTTGAATCCAAGAGACTCGACAAGCATGAATTTGTCCATGTGTCGATCTTTTGAGATTGCAACCTTACCTAGACCAATACCTTGATTTTTCCTTTATCAGCGTAGGTGATATGCTTCAGGTGAGATGGAGATAAAGCAGAGTCCATCAGTAGGTTCTTGTCACCGGTCATGTGATTTGTGCATCCACTGTCCAGGACCCACTCAGTAGCTTTGAGAGAGTCATCCTATAGAAGAATTAGTACATCTTACAACTCATATGCTTCATTGTGAAGAATATGACATCACTTTCATCGGAATGAATTTCATCAATAAGATCAATATATGAAGAATGAGGACGTGATAAATGAATGAATCATTTCTCCATGATTAGCTTGCGTCCTTTCAAGCATTTTTTTAGGTCTCCAGCAAAATTTTCAGACGTTTATGTTCGTCTGGAGACATGACCCTGCACAAGAGGTTAGTTCCTTTTCTTCACCACCCACATCTGGAGGGTGGCAAAGAGTACATCATTCGATGAGCACCAATTAAGATTGGTGACATTGAAGCAAGTGCACTTCGTTTCATAGGAGAGGGGTTAGAGTATGAATATGAGTAAGCAGAGAAATTCTTTGAGGACTTATGAACATAATGATTTGAAGAATAATGCACATATTCATAATCCTTCTTTTCCTATGAAACAGATGTGTCAGCACGATGATGATCATATAAGGAATTTGATCCACTTGAGGAATTTGGTCCATATGGGGATTTGGATCCATATGAAGATTTTGATCCATATGAAGAATTTGATATGGGGTTCCTGTTCCTCACACGAGGTGTCATGAGGACATTCACTTGAAGATTTTCAAGGTGCCTCCTAGGGACCCAGATTTTCTTCATAGGGGGACCTTTCCTGCAGTTAGTTCCAACATATCTAGCAAATACTTCACCATTCTGATTTTTGAACAGTTTATAGTTGGAGTCAAATGACTTATCAGAAGAAAGTGAAGTTTCACAAGTAAAGCCAGATAAGGTAGATGGATCTACGAGAGGTGCTTTTGCAGCGACCCATGAGGTTTTGGGATACTGCTCAGGTTTCTAGTAGGTCCCATCAACATTGAGTTTCCTCTCAAAGGCAATACCATCCTTCCTAGGGTTCCTATTCAGAATCTGCTTTTTAAGAACATCACTCAGAGTCCGATGACCTTTGAGGCTTTTGTACATGCCTGTCACATATAATTCCTTCAACCCTGCATTTTCGTCAGTAGCACTGGTGTTTTCCTTAGTTGAGGAAATTATCACCAGAGAAACAGTTGAAGAATTTGTAACAGTAGAAGCATTTGAACTTTTAGGTGAAGAATTTGGAGTTTCACGTTCAATGCATTTAAGGCATGGGGGAATGAATTCCTCCCGAGCAGCGCTGATCTGTGGAGCAAGCAATGAATCATGTTCCTTCTGAAGATCTTCATAACTCTCCCTTAGCTTCTCAAGATCTTGCTTTCTTTGAAGAAATTCATAGGAAAGCTTCTCATGATCAGATAAGAGAGTGTTATGATTATCCTGAAGGTTATCATACTTGGACTGAAGTCTTTGAAGATTTTTAGTCAAGATTTTAGATCGTTCCATTTCTTCACCCAACATATCATCGCTCTCATTAAGCATATCATGAGCTTTTTCCAAAGCTCTTGATTGTTTAGTGGCAAGGGAAGCAAGTTTGGTATAGCTGGGTCCAAATTCATCACCTGATTCATCATCACTAGACTCAGAAAAATAGCATTCAGTTACCTTGGCACCTTTTACCATAAGGCAAGGTGCAGAGGATGATAATTCCCTCTCGAAATTCATCGCCTTGGGAGATCCCTTGAAATCCTCAAACCAGGGATCATGACGAGTTTGATGACCTTCATAAACCTCAGAGAGTCGGTCCCAGATAAGCTTCACATGGCTGAGATGCATGATGTTCATGAACTGATTTTGGGACAGACATGAACAAATGACGTCCTCCACGGTGAGGTTGAGTAGCGTGTACTTGCGAATATCATCAACATCTTCCATCTTGCATAGATCGGTAAGACCAATCTAAGTGACGGTCCACAACTCACTGTTCATCACCATGAGGCGCTTCTTCATCATGGCCTTCCACTTGGGATAGTCATGACCGTCAAACATCGGGCATGTCACAACATTCATTCCCGTGGTCGACATAACTAAAACTCCAGGCAGTTAAACCAAAATCACACAGAACAAGGGAGTACCTTGCTCTGATACAAATTGAAAGTGTGTTATATCGACTAGAGGGGGGTGAATAGGCGATTGTTACAAATTTGTCACTGAGGAAATTATAACTGAGGAATTTCCTAAGCAACGAACTGCATAGCAGCGGAATAGATACTCAGGTGCAAGCATAACAAGACAACAACATGGTCATCATGATGAAATGAAAACAAGCACAGAGTTCAAGTAGCGTGTAAACATGATAAGCAGGCTGAGGACTGAAGACTGAAGAAATTGAGTTGAGGAAATTGAGAAAGTCTTCAGTCAAAGTCTTCAAACAGTACATATCGACTTCATCAACACATGAATGATTTAATGGATGAGTTGAGGAAATAGAACCGGTAGTCTTGATGAAGACAATGATTTGTTAGACCAGTTCCAACTTCTGTGACAGTTGTACGTCTGGTTGGGGAGGCTAGGTATTTAAACCTGAGGACACACAGTCTCGGACACCCAGTCCTGGACACACAGTCCAAGACACCAAGTCCTCACCATATTCCCCATGACCAGAGGTCACACAAACCTTGCCCAATAACTCATGGTAAGTTTTCACAGGTGACTTCCAAGCCCTCACAGACTTGGTCACCCGACGATCCACATTCCTCTTGGATGCTCTAGACCATTGACGCCGAACTGTCTGGTAGATCACAGTCTTCGAAGGTAACAAGCGTCGGTTCCACACAGGAACAATCTCTTTAGTGATGCTCTATCACTTTGGGGTTTTAGGTGTTTGGGTTTTGGGGTTTTCCCCACTTGATGATTTTCGCTCAAAGTCCTCGGAGGATGGGTTGTTCTTATGACAAGTGTCAGTTTCTCTCGGAGCAGCCAACCAGCTAGTGGTTGTTGGGGTCGGCTATTTATAGCCTAGGGAGTAGCCCGACATGATAAGACATAAATGTCCTTCAATGATATGATCGTTAGGTAGGTAGATATTTTGGGACAGCTGGCGCATAGCACAGCAACGGTCGTAATTTTGAGTATCAAATTCCAGAGGCTATCATCTCCCTCACTTGGTAGGCAATCTGCACTGGCGAATTCCTAACTCCTCAGTCAGAACAAATTCCTCAGAGACCAGAAGAACTTCGTCTCTGTCACTGAAGAACTTGACTGAACTGTATGAGATTTCCAATGGCTTCACTTGAAAGGATTGGTAGATGTAGGATTTGAGTTGAGCATCACTTGGAAATATGTTTCCTCAGTTTTTCCTCGACGCCCTTTAACAGTATGGTGTTTCCTATGACTCAAGAAAGAGAAAATGAAACTACGAAAACAAAAGTCTTCACGTTTCATGTTCCTCGCATGAATATCAAGTCTTCATAGTTACACCAATTTCTTCACTTTCAAAATCTTCAGAAAGTCTTCAGAAATCCAAAGTCTTCAGTTGAAGACATTCATTTTTAGGGGTCGACTTTCTCTATAAATATCAAAGTCCTCATAGACTTATAGACATGTGTACGCTCACAAAAGCATTAGTCCCTGACCTATAAGTCTTCAATACACGAAAATCACTAAGGGGCACTAGATGCACTTAAAAAACACTATAAATAATAGTAGGAAAAGATGACGCAAAATGGACATATCACAGTGTCGACTAGGACACATTAGTCAAAAGCGCATGAAGAATCTCCATGATGATGGAATTCTAACTTCGTTTGAGTTAGAATCATTCAAGACATGTGAGTCTTGCCTACTCGGCTAGATGACTAACACTCCTTTTGCTAAGAGTTGCAGGAGGGCGTCCGAGTTGTTGGAACTTATACCTACTGATGTATGGACCAATGAGCACGACAACCAGAGGTGGTTTCCAATACTACGTGACTTTTACTGACAACTTGAGTAGATATGGATATGTCTAATTGACGAGGCACAAGTTGGAAACATTTGAAAAGTTCAAGGAGTTTCAGAAAGAAGTGGAAAATCAACTCGGTAAGAGAATCAAACTTCTACGATCTGATCGTGGTGGTGAGTATATGAGCCAGGAGTTTGATGATCATCTGAAGGGTTGTGGAATAGTACCACAACTGACTCCTCCGGGTATGCCACAGAGAAATGATGTGTCTGAACGGAGAAACCAAAACCTATTGGACATGGTCCGATCAATGATGAGTCAGTCGGATTTACCCTTGTCTTTTTTGGGATATGCTCTAGAAACTGTAGCTTTCACACTAAACAGTGTTCCATCTAAGTCCGTAGATAAGACACCACATGAGATATGGACTATGAAGGGTCATAGTTTATCTTTTATGAAAATTTAGGGATGTGAAACACATGTCAAGCGACTCCAGTCAGACAAGCTCACACCCATATCGGACAAGTGCATATTCGTGGGATATCCTAGGGAAACCTTGGGTTATTACTTTTGCAACCGTGAAGAGGGCGAAGTATTTGTCGCTCAACATGAGGTTTTCCTTGAGAAATAGATTCTCAATCGGAAGGCTAGTGGGAGGATGGCCTGGCTCGAAGAAATTCGAGAACCACACATGGATGTTCCAGTAGGTGATTCTGTCACAACGGAATTTGTCAGGGAACCCGTGGTGAAGTCGACGCTGGTTCCACGGAGGTTGGAAAGGTTACGCAATATGCATGACTACAATGTGTTTTTCTTCAAGAACAATGTGCCGACTACATATGTGGAAGTGATGGAGAGCCCTGATTCTGAGTTATGGCTTAAGTCCATGAGATACGAATTAAAGTCCATGGCTGAAAATCAAGTTTGGAACTTGGTTGATTTACCAGATGGTGTTCGAGCCATTGAGTGCAAGTGGATCTTTAAGAAGAAAACTGATATGGACGGAAATGTCACAGTCCATAAGGCCCGACTTGTCGCTAAAGGTTATCGACAAGTTCAAGGAGTTGACTACAATGAGACTTACCCACCGGTAGCGATGCCTAAATCAATTCGGATGATTCTTGCTGTAGCTACATATTTCGACTATGAGATATGGCAGATGGATGTCAAAATGGCTTTCCTTAATGGAAATTTAATCAAGTATGTGTATATGACACAGCCTGAGGGTTTTGTCAATCCGAAGAAGTCTAGGATGGTATGCAAGCTTCAGAAATCCATTCATGGATTGAGGCAAGCATCTCGGAATTGGAACATTCGTTTAATGAAGCGGTCAAAGAGTTTAGCTTCATCAAGAACGACTATGAGCATTGTGTATTCAAAAATGTTAGTGGGAGCTCAGTCGCATTTCTGATCTTATATGCGGATGACATATTATTGATTGGAAATGATGTTCAAATACTTGAATATGTCAAGGACTCATTGAAAATTAGTTTTTCGATGAAGGACTTGGGAGAAGCAACTTACATTTTGGGAATCAAGATCTATAGAGATAGATTGAGAAGGCTTATTGGATTAAGCTAGAGTGCATATATTGACAAGGTGTTGAAGCGGATCAACATGCAAGATGCCAAGAAGGATTTCTTGCCCATGTCACATGGCATTAGTCTAAGCAAGACTCAGAGTCCTTCAACTCCTGATGAGCGAAGACGCATGGATGGGATTTCGTATGCTTCGGCTATTGGGTCCATCATGTATGCTATGGTATGTACTCGTCCCGATGTTAGCTTTGCTCTTAGCGTGGTGGGCAGATACCAGGCTGATCCAGGCGAGAGTCACTGGACAGCGGTTAAGAATATCCTTAAGTACTTGAGAAGGACTAAGGATATGTTCCTGGTTTATGGAGGTGAGGATAAGCTTGCTGTAAAGAGTTACACCGATGCTACTTTCCAAAATGATAGGGATGATAGTTGATCGCAATCCGCGTTTGTATTCATTCTGAACGGAGGAGCAGTGAGCTAGAGGGGCTCTAAGTAAGATACGATAGCTGATTCTACAGTAGAAGCCGAGTACGTTGTGGTTTCTAAAGCTGCAAAAGAAAGTGTTTGGGTGAATAATTTTATTTCTGATCTTGTAGTGGTTGAGAGCGCATCCAAGCCATTGGATCTCTATTGTGATAACAGTGGTGACATCGCACAAGTCAAGGAAGCACGAAACCATCATAAAACCCAACACATACTCAGGCGTTTTAATCTTATTCGTGACATTGTCGAAAGTGGTGACATAAACATATTCAAGGTAGACACGGATGCAAATGTTGCTGATCCATTGACGAAGCCTCTCCCATGACCGAAGCATGAGGCGCACATGAGCTCCATGTGCATACGATGCCTAAATGATTGACTCTAGTGCAAGTGGGAGACTGTTGGAGATATTCCCTAGAGGTAATCATGTGATGATGATATTTTCCTATGTATTCATGAGTCCTTTGTATTGTCCTTGAACATCATCAATGATATGTATCAATAATTATGTGACTTGTTTTTCGAACTATGTATTGAATGATGATTATTCTAATGGTCCCTAGTTGATAAGGTTATGCAGACACATATCCTTGACTAGTATACGACTCGGTTGATGACTATGTTTCACAAGTCATGTGCATGGAGATGCTAAACCGATGGTATGGACTCGGGGATGGAGATCACTGAGTCGGACATACCTACTTTGAGATGCAGCGAGATATAGTCATCTGTTAGTCTAATGTACAATGTCTATGCCATGTCCTAGACCTGAGGTCCTCGCATGTTATCGGGATCTGGAGCGACTCACTTAGGGTCTATCAAATGCTACCCGTAATTGGGTAGTTATAAAGGTAGCTTTCGAGTGAGTCATGAGACATGCTGCGATACATGGCTCACCAAGATGGGATTTGCCCCTCCTGCATGCAGAGATATTCTCTGGGCCCTCTCGAGTGATCAGATTTGGAAAGCATGGCCATGCGACTTGGGTTAAGTGTTGACCCAGTTCGAGAATCTATATCACGGTTTCGAGAAGAGAGTTCGAACTATCACAAGGGTGACAAGTACTCGCCATGAGCTCAAAAACAAATATCGTGAGGCAAAAGGAATGTTGCATATGACATATTGTAAAGGTTCGTCTAACGACTTTACGCACACATGGAGTTGGCACATTCTGCCAGGAGCCACTACCAATTATCGACTCTGGTCATGTCCATGTTTACGTGAACCTATAAGGTCGCACACTTAAGGGGTTGTAGCCCATTCAAATTCGATCCGAGTGGAAAATGGATGTGGACTCCTAGTGGGCTTAAGTGTTGAGCCCACCTCGGAGGTCTATATAAAGGGGAGTGGGCGCACCACGTAGGGTTGATCCTTTTGCACCCTAGATAGCCGCCTCCACTCCCCACGCCCAGGCCGCACGACCAAACCTACCAGTTTGCCGCTCTACGCTGCTCCCCGTACATGTGGATACCTTGGAGGCATCGCATCTGTGGTGCTTGGACGAACCGTTCGACAGAACCGTGAGGTGCCGTTCGCGGGTCTTCGCCCGTTCGCGTGAGATCGACAACACGAGGAGGAGACGGGCCGAGAGATCGGCTACACGCGTCACCAAGTGTACTTCCATTGGTGTGACTCCACGTCTAGTGGCAAACCCGATCTCGTAATCTATTTCCAGTAGCATGATCTTGCGTGCTAGCGTAGTGTACCGTGTATTCCAATAATATGGCGTACCATAGAACAAAGGAAATAACCATCTGTTCGACCGCATACGATAGATCATAAACCTGTTCATCGAGAAGGGTCTGGCGTACCGCAAAACGGAGCAAATGGACTTCTATTTGAGTGCCTACGGTTGAAACGGGGTCCTGTTGATCGGTAGGGGCGTGGCGTACCACAAAACGGAGGAAATAGGGTTTTCTTGGAGGGCCTACGGTCGAAACGGAGTCCTGTTCGTCGGGAGGGGTGTGGTGTACCGCAAAACGGGACTCCACGGGGTCAAGTTCATCCACCGTCTACTGTCTTGCTCCAGCCTCCACGAGTTACTGTTCATCCACCATCGACTTCCTCCGGCCTCCACCTACCATTGTTCATCTACCATCGACTTTCTCCTGCCTCCACCAGCTACTGTTCATCCACGGGGTCCAGTTCAACCAGCCTCCACCCGCTACTATTCAACAAGCCCTCCATGGGGTCATGTTCATCCACCCCCACTTCCTCGATCGGGGTTATCTTCATCCAGAGGCAATGGCCTATGTAATACCACGGGGTCATATTCATCCAAACCACACAAGGAATTATTCATCCAACCCCCTGCAACGATCACTGTTCAACAAGAGGAAGCAGTTTCGATCGGGTTCAGTTAGCAGCAGTAGCGAAGGAATTGCTCGGGTTCAGTTAACAGCCAAGGGATCAATCTATCGGGTTTAGTTATGTAGCTAGTGCAATCGCTCAAGTTAAGTAAGCGAACGCCTTGCTCGGGTTCAATAAGAGAACGCCTCGCCCGGGTTCAGTTAAAGCCAACAAGTTGCACACACGCGCATACATGTACGAGAGGAATGCACAATCCCTCCGTGCATTACTCGGCCCTGACCACCCACCGTAACCGGGAACTCCCCGAAATTTTCCTCACCCTCGCTTCTACCATGATTTTTTCGTCATGGACGGCACAAAGAATGTCATGTAGCCGCGTCTCCGACCCGCCCAGGACGAAAAGCCCATTTTCTATAATGATTTTTAGTCATATAAGTAGGAGCCCACAAAATCTATGATGATACCGGGTCTTTTCACGATTATCTTCATAGAAGCGTCATCAGCATGACAGAAAAAAAATTCGTTCAGGCCAAAATGTCACGGATGTGTCTTTTTTTGTAGTGTTTAAAAGGAGCCCCCAGGGAGATCTGGGTGGTACATTTGACGATGTATGCTTAAGGAACTAAACGTGGTTTGGTTTATCCGAACATACACCGGGAGGTGACAACTACGTAGAAAAGACCTAAAACAAAGAAGAAGAAGGAGAGGTGGAATGATGACAATGAACTAGCCGTAGAAGCGTTGAAGCTGAGCTGCATTCCACGGGATTTGTTCAAGGCGATTCTCCTATGGATTGCAAAGTCAATATGCCCCTCCAGCTAGTACTTCATCTATCATGAAAGGGCCTTGCCATTTGGGTGAGAGCTTGTGCTTCCACTTCTCAGGGAGGCAGAGGACGAGTTTGCCTACATTGTATGCCTTTTCTCAAACTTCCTGGCTCTAGTAGCACAAGGCTTGTTGTATATAGAATCTAGAGCCTGCCCATGCTATGTCGCGCTCTCCTTCCAGGGTGTCCAGGTCGTCCTACCGATCTAGCTCAGCTTCCTTTTCTTCATACATGCATACTCTAGGTGCGTCATGGATGAGATCGCATGGGAGAGCTACTTGTGCGCCGTACACCATGAAAAAGGGTGTGTATCATGTTGACCGGTTAGGGGTGGTGCGCAACCCCCATAGTACGGAGTCGAGCTCCTCTACCCAGTGGTAATCGGATTCCTGCCGGGAATGGACCCTACGAGGCTTTATGGCACTCATAATTAGTCCATTGGCCCGCTCTTCCTATCCATTAGTTTGTGGATGATATACAGAAGCATAATCGAGTTTTATTCCCATGTTAGCACACCAGACTTTAACTTCCTGGGTTGTGAAATTGGATCCATTGTTCGTGATGATGCTGTGGGAAACACCATAATGGTATACCATGCCAGATATAAAGTCGACTAGTGGTCAGGATTCTGCTGAAGTTACTCGTTTTGCCTCGATCCATTTAGTGAATTTGTCGACCATGACCAGTAAATATTTCTTTTTCTTGGCCCCCCTTTAATTGGTCCGACCACGTCGAGTGACCAGACCGCAAACAGCAAGGTGATCGTCCGGAGAGCCATGGGCGGCATATGGCTTTGATTTGCAGAAAGATGGAAGCCAACGCAGTGTTGGACTAGAGTACGTGCATCCGTGCGAGAGGTGGGCCAGAATAACCCTTCTCTTAACGCCTTGTTGACCAAAGCCCGAGATGCCGCATGGTGTCCGCATATGTCAGCGTGTAACTCAGCCAAAAGTTGTTGCCCCTCCTCTTCGGGAATGCGTCTTTGGAGGACTACCATTGTGCTTTTCTTATATAGCTCACCCTCGTGGACCTTATAGGCTTTAGATCTCTAGACTATACACCATGCCTCGGTCTGGTCATTGGGGAGCTCTTGCCGTAGAATATAGGCAAGGGCTTAGTCCATGGTGCGATTATGACCATGACGTCGTGAGAAGAGGGTGTTTCTTCAAGTGCTGAGATGCCAATGATATCATCATCTGGCTCAATTTAGGAAGGATGAGATGTTCGGGCCCGTTGGCTGTTACGCCATTGCCCTTGTCTTGCCACACCGCGGATGGCTTGAAGAGCCATTCCAATAAGGTATTCTTGGGGACTGGTTCACGTTTAGCACTCGTGTGGGCGAGAACATCCACGACTTGATTACTATCTCTGGAGACATGGTGAAGTTCTAACCCTTCAAATCAGGCTAATATTTTAAGGACGACATTTTTATATGCCGCCATTTTTGAGTCTTTGGCATCAAATTTGCTGTTGACTTGGGAGATGGCGAGGTTCGAGTCTCCCCGCACCTCGAGCCGCTGTACGCCCATTAATGTTGCTATCCGAAGACCATGTAACAGGACCTCGTATTCGTCTGCGTTGTTAGTGTCCGTTCACATGATCTATATGACAGACCGAATGTTATCGCCCATGGGAGATGTGAGGATCACCCCAGCGCCCAGTCTGGCTAACATTTTAGAGCCGTCAAAGTACATTGTCCAATGTGAATATTTACTATATTCACGGGGAGCTTGACTTCTATCTATTCGGCCAGGAAATCAACCAACACCTGAGATTTTATAGCTCAACGTGGTTTGTACACAACTTCAAAGGGAAGGAACTCTATGGCCCATATGTTAATGCGGCCCATGGCTTCCCTATTATTAATGATGTCATTTAAGGGTACCTAGGATGCCACTATAACCGAACACTCTTGAAACTAGTGTCAGAATTTTTGGGATGCCATGAAAACTGTGTAGGCTATCTTCTGGTAATGTGGGTACCGAGATTTGCATGGGGTGAGCACCTCTGATACATAGTAGACTGGATCTGTACCCGAAACTTGTGGCCCTCCTCTTCTCGTTCTACCACAAGTACCACCCTCACCACTTGATTTGTGGCTGAGATGTATAATAACATGGGTCCGCCGATGTCGGGTGTAGCTACTATAGGGTTGCCTGCTAGTATTGTTTTTGTTTGTTCTAGTGTAGCGGTTGCCTCATCAATCCGATCGAAGTTTTTGGCCTTTTTGAGCAATTTGTAGAGTGGCGGTGCCTTTCCACAAAGGAGGGAGATGAAGCGGCTCAGGGCTGCCATGCAGCTTCCCAGCTTATGGACGTGTTTAAGCTCCGTGGGTATTGCTAGCTGGGACATGGCTCTGATTTTAGCTGGATTGTCCTTGATCCCTCTTTGGGAAACAATGAATTTGAGTAGTTTTCCGGCGGGAACCCCGAAGAAGCATTTCTCCAGGCCAAAAGGTATGCGGGTGTAGCAGAACACTCCACTGTGGATGATGAAGGTGGTTTTCTCCTCATCTTTCCACGCCATCTTGATCTAATGATAGCCTGACAAGGTGTCTAGAAATTAGAGAAGTCGCACACAGAAGTGGAGTCTATGATCTGGTTGATCCTCGGTAGCGGAAAGTGATCCTTGGAGCATGCCATGTTTAGGGACGTGAAGTTGACACATAGGCGCTTGCCGCCATTGGGGTTGGGGGCGACGGCGTTGGCGATCCACTAGGGGTGGAGCACCTCGTGGATGATTCTGGCCTCTAGGAGTTTTTCCACTTCTCGAACGATGAATTCTTGCGTCCTCTTCGAAGGAGGGAGCTCGGCATGCTCTGCCTGGTCCTCATCAGTGGGATACGTGGTGGCAGCAACCTTGTAGGCATGCTCGAGGATGCACATCGCCTCTTGCTTGTCCCAACAAATGGTGAGGGTGTCAATGGAGCCCTGCATCTTGACGAGGCCGAAGGTGTGGTGCATCACCACCATGACCTTGGCGAGCGCCAGGTAGCCCAAGATGTTTTTGTAAGGTAGGCCAACGTGGGCGACATCGAAGTCGATGAACTCAGTGCGGTAGTTTATTCGTGTGCCGAAGGTGTCCTTGTAGAGGCTGGTCGCGCCAGCCCTAGTGACTGTTGTAATTGCGGCTATCACTATCGCAACATTCTCCCCAACGGGCACTGCATCGGTCACCACTGTGACCCCTGTTGCACTCTCGACGATTGCTGCGGCGCTCAAAGCAGTTCTCACCAAGTAACTTGAGCACATGGCAGTCTGAAGTGTTTTGGTAGTTGATGTTGTGGTAGGCACAAAATGGTTGATCACCTTTGTTGGCCTCACCACGGTTGTGTCGGCGCTTCTAGTCGGGCTCCGCTGTAAGCACAGAGGGGCTCTTGTACTTGGCGTCCTTGGCCTTGAGCTTGGAGGTGCCAAGCTCGGCGTCGATGTTGTTGTGGAGGAAGAGGCGTCCCTCCTCGGACTTGGCACAGCGGTCGGCAAGTGCGAACAAGTCAACCGTGGAGTCGAGCTCATCATTGATGGTGAGCTTCTTGCTGATCCTCACATAGGTGACACCATTGGTGAAGGTGGAGATGTTCGTGGCATTGGAGGCCTTCGCGATCCTATTGCGCACGTGGCTGGAATGTTGGATGAACTTGTGGAGGGTCTCACGGGGCCGCTGGCGCACAACCAATAGGTCATTCATCATGAGGGGGCGGTCACTTGTGCCAATGAAGTTGGCGACCAACTGCCTGCACAGGTCGCCCCACGAGGAAATGGATGCCTCGGGAGGTTAAGGAGCTAAGAGCGCGCGGAGTCCTTCAGGGACATAGGGAACCAGTTCGCCATGACCCGGTCATCCCCCTTTGATTCCTGGATGCAAATGATGTAGAGCAAGAGGAACTACCTAGGGTTGTCTATGCCATCGTAGCGCTGAGGAATCTCGGGCTTGAACTTGTGGGGCCACAACACTCATCGAAGCGTAGGATCGAGGGCTAGGCAGCCCCGGTTGGAGATGGTGCCTCCCTCAAGAGCGGCACAGTTCTGGCGCCCGACATGGGCGATGTCATGGAGGACAAGGTCGTTGCAGTTGTGCTGCTTCTCCAAGAGCACACACACGTCCGGAGGTGCACGCTGGACAATCTGGCAGCTGTCGCTATTGTCGTGCAGCCAGACCGAGCCGCGGGAGGGCTTCGGAGCCAACGCGGTGCGACTGCTATAGGCTGCATCATGAGCCGGAGGCGCTGGAGGGGCGGCATGTCACGTCCCGCACGGGTGCTGCATGACGGGAGAGGAGACATGGAGCATGATGGTGTCGGGTTGTCTCTTGCCTACGCGGCGTTGACGAGCTCGGTCATGTGCGCGAGCCAAGCATCATAGTCGTTGGCTACTGGGCGGTAGTGTAGCAGCTCCTGTGCCATGAGGAACGCAGCGTACGGGTCGAGCAGCTTGCGATGAGCGAGGTAGTACACAGCGACGTCATGGCGAGACACCTGGGGTTTCACTGATGGGTGCTGGGAGGAGTCCTAGCACTCCCCCATCCTTGCTAGTGTGGTGGCAACGTCGGCGTGTTGGTGTCAGTTGGCCCTGTTAGCCGGTTCTTGGTTGGCCCTGGCGGCCCTGCACTGGGCGCGCACAAGGCGAGCAACAATTTCGTCGTTCATGGCAAGGTCGAGGATGAAGGCACGAAAACAAAGCCCCTACCTGGCGCGCCAGATGTTGGAGTGAGGTGACCTGCGTCCACAAACTTGTTAATAAATTGTGGTTCGAACACTAGGGCCCTAATTTGGAACCTAGTCAACTAGACGAAGACGATGACGAGGGCTCGACACACATGCACAAGCACATGGCATGGCAGGGACGCGCGAGTTGCCCAGGTTCGGGCCACGGTGGATGTGTAAAACCCTACTCCTGCTTGGCTGGTATTGCTTGTGGGCGATAGTGCGCTTTGGGCTACAAGGCGAAGTGAACTCGAGGAGGGATATAATACCCTACTACAATGGTCGTCCTCCCTTGTTATAGTTCCTTGGGCCTCTTCCACGAAAATATTAGTGGGAAAGGGCGTCCACAGGGCGGCAAATTTGAAGGGGGACAAGGGCGTAAGCTGATCTTAGCCAAAGGGGTCTTCGCCTGCTAAACTTGTTATCCCGATGTCACTGTGGGCTCGATGGCGACGTATGTCCTGGACGCCGGGTTGCTTTTGTCTTCATTCACCGAAGTGGAAGCTTTGGGACTTACTTTGGAGGGATGCAGACGCCACTTCTCCCTTAGCACACAAGAGGAAACTGGTCTCCACTGTGCCCCGCCATGCTTGTACTGACAGCATGGTGTCTGCCATGTGCCAAGCACGAGCTTCATGACTGGAGCCCTGAGGCTAGTCTCGCAGTGTAGGCTTCACATGACCCACAAGTGTACGGGATCTATCGTAGTCCTTTCGATAAGTAAGAGTGTCGAACCCAACAAGGATCAGAAGGAAATGACAGGTAGTTTTCACCAACGTAGTCTCTGCAAACACTGAAAATATCGGTAACAGATAGTTGTGTGATAGGATAATTCGTAATGGTAACAAGTAACAAAAGTAACTAAGGTGCAGCAAGGTGGCCCGATACTTTTTGTAGCAAATGACGAGCCTGAACGAACTGTTATATAGAGCAAAGTGCTCCCGAGGGCACATTTGAATTATTGTCAAGCTAATTTTCATCATGCTCATATGATTCGCGTTCGTTACTTTGATAATTCGATATGTGGGTGGATCGGAGCTTGGGTGCTGCCCTTCCTTGGACAAGCTTCACACTTATGATTAAGTACTCTCTCAAGCATCCGCAACTACGAAACAAGAATTAAGATAAATCTAACCATAGCATGAAACATATAGATCCAAATCAGCCCCTTACACATAAACTAGGGTTTAAGATTTTGTTACTCTAGCAACCCATCATCTACTTATTACCTCATAATGCCTTCCCCTAGGGCCAAATAATGGTGAAGTGTCGTGTAGTCGACGTTCACATAACACCACTAGAGGAAAGACAACATACATCTCATCAAAATATCAAACGAATACCAAATTCACATGATTACTTAACAAGACTTCTCCCATATCCTCAGGAACAAACGTAACTACTCACAAAGCATACTCATGTTCATGATCAGAGGGGTATAGAATAACATTAACAATCTGAACATATGAGCTTCCACCAAATAAACCAACTAGCATCAACTACAAGGATTAATCAACACTACTAGCAACCCACATGTACCAATTTGAGGTTTTGAGACAAAGATCGGATTCAAGAGATGAACTAGGGTTTGAGAGGAGATGGTGCTGGTGAAGATGTTGATGGAGATTGACCCCCTCTCAATGAGAGGATCGTTGGTGATGACGATGGCTTCGATTTCCCCCTCCTGAAGGGAAGTGTCCCTGGCAAAAAAGCCCTGCCGGAGCTCTAGATTGGTTTCGCCCAGGTTCCGCCTCGAGACGGTGGCACTTCATCCCTAAAGCTTCCTTATGATATTTTTCAGGTCAAAACTCACCATATAGCAAAAGATGGGAATCGGAGGCCTGCCAGGGGTCCCACAAGGACGGGGGGCGCGTCCTCCACCCTTGTGGCTGGCTGGTTGCCCCCCTCCGGTGCTTTCCCAATATTTTTTACATATTCCAAAAATATTCTCCGTGAAGTTTCAGGACTTTTGGAGTTGTGCAGAATAGGTCTCTGATATTTGCTCCTTTTCCAGTCCAGAATTCCAGATGCCAACAAAATATAAAAGTAAAAAGGAAAGGTGATTATCACCATGACTCTTTGTAGAGGGAAGCAAAGGTTGTCATGTGCTTTTATGGTTGCATGCACAAAATCTTAATGCAAAAGAACATCACTTTATATTACCACTTGTCATAATGACCTTTATTATGTAGTCTGTCGCTTTTATTTATTCTACGTCACAAGTTCATATAAAGCTTATTTTCTTCATGCTAATAGATCATACATATTTAGAGAGGAATTTTTATTGCTTGCACCGATGACAACTTACTTGAAGGATCTTACTCAATACATAGGTAGGTATGGTGGAATCTCATGGCAAAACTAGGTTTAGGGATGTTTGGAAGCACAAGTAGTATCTCTACTTGGTGCGAAGAGTTTTTGCTAGCATGAGAGGTAAAAGCAAGCTCAACATGTTGGAGGATCTATGACAATATAACTTCTGTTAGGATATAAGAAGACATAACCCATTATGTTGTCTTCCTTGTCCAACTTCAAATTTTTAGCATGTCATATTTTAATGAGTGCTCACAATCATAAAAGATGTCCAAGATAGCATATTTATATGTGAAACCTCTCTTTCTTTATTACTTCCCATTAATTGCAACAATGACCAAAACTACGTTTGTCAACTCTCAACAAATTTTATTCTCCATATTCTTTATATGTGAAGTCATTACTTCTCATAAGATCAACATATGATCTTTATTTATTTCTTTTTATTCTTTTCTTTCTATATTTTCTTATTCTCTTAAGATCATAGCGACATATCAAAGCCCTCAACTCAAAGATACTCTTTATTATATATAACTCAAGGACTCGATTACATAGATAGAGATCAAAACAAAACTCAAAGCTAGATCATACTAAAACTTTATTCTACTAGATCAAGATGTAACCAAAAGGATTGAACTACGAAAAAATGATAAAGATAAAAGGTGTGCTAGTGATACGATACCGGGGCACCTCCCCCAAGCTTGGCAGTTGCCAAGGGGGGTGCCCATACCCATGTATTATGTTTCTTTCTTTGGTGGTGATGTTGATGAATTTGTTGATGTAGCGGGCTTGTCATCCATCTTCCAAGGCAGAGACTCACCATCCGAGAAGGATGAACGAGTCTCCGGAATCCTCAAATATGTAGCCAAACTCATCCTCTTAAATATGTATTCATACTCACGGTTTTGGTTTTCCAGGTCATAGACTTGGGCTTGGAGATGCTCGATTTTCTCTTGAAGCTTGAAGATGATATCCCCAATGTTCTTGGCGTCCAGCTTGTGATTATTGGTGAATTCCATGATCATCATGTGGCTGGCGTTAAGTTCACGCTCCACCATCCCTTGACACTTGAAAACATGTTGTTCCATTGCTTCGAGTCTTGTCTCCATGCTTCCAGTCTTCTTTGGGCCCTCAACATCGCGGATGTGCAACACCCCCTCACACATCTCAATGGTTTGTGGATGATGCAGCACCTCCGCATCGTAAGGGTTGATGACCTTCTCAAAAAACTTGTCCTTGGGGGCACTTGGAAACACCATGGTGATCTAGATCTGTCAGAAACAACAACTCAAAACAAGAATAGAGGATTTGGCCGTGGTACGGTGGTCAAAACCTTCGAGAGATTATATAATAATTTTTTACAGACCAAAAGAAGTATTGTGCAAGAAAACGGAGTCCGGGAGGCACACGAGGTGGCCACAAGGATGGGGGGCGCGCCCAGGGGGTAGGGAGCGCCCTACACCCTTGTGGTGGCCTCGTGTCTCTTCGGGACTACTTTAAATTTTCCTAATTTTTAAAATATTCCAAAATGGAGAAAGATTATCATTGGAAATGTTTTGGAGTCGGTTTACTTACTGTACCACGTACCTATTCCTTTTCGGAATCTAAAACGTTCTGGAAAGTGTCCCTTATGTACTCCTCCAGTGTCATAGTGTCAATTATATTGGTTTCAACATTTAAGGGGGTACGTGATATATAGTGTTTGATTCTTTAGCCGTCTACCAGCTTCAGATTTCTTCCTTTGGCGTTGTTGATTTTGATGGCATCGGAGTGATAGACCTCCTCGATAATGTAAGGGCCTTCCCATTTAGAGAGAAGCTTTCTCGCAAAAAATCTTAAACGACAGTTATATAGCAAAACATGATCACCTACGTTAAACTCACGCTTTTGTATCCTTTTATCATGCCATCTTTTAACTTTTTCTTTAAACAACTTTGCATTCTCATAAGCTTGGGTTCTCCATTCATCAAGTGAGCTTATGTGAAATAACCTCTTCTCACCGACATGTTTAAAATCATAATTGAGCTCTTTGATAACCCAATATGCCTTATGTTCCAATTCAAGAGGTAAGTGACATGCTTTTCCATAAACCATTTTATACGGAGACATACCCATAGGGTTTTTATAAGCATTACTATAAGCCCACAATGCATCATCAATTTTCTTATACCAATTCTTTCTAGCTCTATTAATAGTCTTTTGCAAAATCAATTTAATCTCTCTATTACTCAATTCTACTTGACCACTAGACTGAGGGTGATATGGAGATGCAATTCTATGGTTAACATAATATTTAGCAAGCATCTTACCGAAAGCACCATGAATAAAATGTAAACCACCATCAGTCATTAAATATCTAGGGACTCCAAACCTCAAAAAAATAACTTCTTTAAGCATCTTAATAGAAATGTTATGATCAACACTACTAGTTGGAATAGCTTCTACCCACTTAATAACGTAATCAACAACAACTAAAATATGTGTATACCCAATAGAGAAAGGAAAAGGCCCCATATAATCAAAGCCCCAAACATAAAATGGTTAACTAACAAATGAATAGTTCATAGGCATTTCCTGACATCTACTATAATTACCTATTCTCTGGCATTCATCACAAGACAAGACAAATTTATGGTCATCTTTAAAAAGAATAGGCCAATAAAAACCGGATTGCAATACCTTGTGTGCAGTTCTATCTCCAGCATGGTGTCCTCCATAGGCCTCGGAGTGACACTTGCGTAGGATATGTTCCTGTTCATGCTCCGGTACACAACGTCTAATAACACCATCTACTCCTTCTTTATAAAGGTGTGGGTCATCCCAAAAGTAATGTCTTAAATCAAAGAAAAACTTTTTCTTTTGCTGGTATGTGAAGCTAGCTGGTATAAATTTAGCAACAATGTAATTAGCATAATCAGCACACCAGGGAGCATTACGAGAAGCACTTATGACAACTAATTATTCATCAGGAAAGCTATCATCAATAGGTAGCGGGTCATCAAAAACATAATCTAACCTAGACAAGTTATCTACAACGGGGTTCTCATCTCCCTTTCTATCAATAATATGCAAATCAAATTCTTGAAGCAAGAGAACCCATATAATAAGTCTAGGTTTAGCTTCTTTCTTTTACATAAGATATTTAATAGCAGCATGATCAATGTGAACAGTTACTTTAGAATCAACAATATAAGATTTGAACTTATCACATGCAAAAACAACTCCTCAGAATTTTGTTTCAGTAGTAGCATAATTCCTCTGGGCACTGTCTAGATTTTTACTAGCATAATGAATAACATTCAACTTCTTATCAACTCTTTGCCCTAAAACATCACCAACATAATAATCACTCACATCGCATATTATTTCAAAGGGTAAGTTCCAATCAGGTGGTTGAACCATAGGTGCAGAAATCAAGGATTTTTTAAGTATTTAAAATGCTTCTACACAATCATCATCAAAAACAAAATGAACATCTTTTTGAAAGAGATTAGTGAGAGGCCTAGAAATTTTTGAGAATTCTTTAATAAATCTCCTATAGAGACCAGCAAGACCAAGAAAACTTCTTATACCTATGATATCTGTAGGACACGGCATCTTTTCAATAGCATCTGCTTTAGCTTTATCAACTTCAATACCTCTTTCAGAAATCTTATGCCCCAAGACAATACCTTCATTAACCATAAAGTGGCACTTCTCCCGATTCAAGACAAGATTAGTTTCTTCGCATCTTTGCAAAAATTGATCAAGATTGCTTAGGCAATCATCAAGGGAAGTTTCATAAACGGAGAAATCATCCATGAAAACCTCAACATTCTTTTCACAAAAGTCAGAGAATATAGCAGTCATACATCTTTGAAAGGTAGCAGGTGCATTGCATAAACCAAAAGTCATACATCTATAAGCAAAAGTACCTAAAGGGCAAGTAAAAGTGGTCTTTTATTGATCGTTGTTTGACACATTTATTTTAGAGAAACCAGAATAACCATCTAGAAAGCAAAAGTGTGTATATTTGAATAGTCTTTCTAGCATTCGATCAATAAAAGGTAGGGGGTAATGATCTTTATTAGTGCTTTTATTTAATTTGCGAAAATCAATTACCATTCTATAACCTGTAACAGTTCTTTGCGCGAACAATTCATTCTTATCATTAGAACAACAGTAATGCCTCTCTTCTTAGGGATACCATGAACATGACTTACCCAATGACTATGAGAAATAGGATAAATTATGCATGCCTCCAGAAGCTTAGTATTTCGTTTCTTACCACTTCCTTCATCCTTGGATTTAATCGTCATTGGTGATCAACAACTGGTTTAGTATCACGCTCCAACTTAATTTTATGCTGGCATAAAGTGAGACTAATGCCCTTAAGATCATCAAGAGTATATCCTATAGCATCTCGGTGCTTCTTCGGATTTTTCAATAATTTCTTTTCTTCATGCTCTGAAAGCTTAACACTAATAATAACATGATATATCTTCTTTTCATCAAGATAAGCATATTTCAAAGTATCAGGAAATTGTTTAAGCTCAAACACGGGATCACCCTTGGGTGGAGGAGGACCCCCAAGGATTTCGATAGGAAAATTATGTTTCAGAATAGGCCCTTGTTTAAAGAATATTTCATCTATTTCTCTTCTTTCATTCATACACATATCATTCTCATGGTCTAGCAAATATTGTTCTAAAGGATGAGTAGGAGGCACGACAATAGAAGCAAGACCAATAATTTCATCCTTACTAGGAAAATCTTTATGACGGGGTTGTCTACAAAATTTAGAAAAATTAAAATCATGAGACATATCCCCTAGACAGACAGTAATAATATCTTTCTCACAGTCTATACTAGCATTAACAGTGTTCAAGAACGGTCTACCAAATATAATGGGACAAAAGTCATCTTGTGGGGAACCAAGAACAAGAAAATCAATGTTATATTTTATTTTCCCACACAAGACTTCAACATATCTAACGATCCCAATTGGTGATATAGTATCTCTATTAGCAAGTTTGATAGTAAAATCAATTTCTTCTATCTCAGCAGGTGAAATTTCATTCATAATTTCTTCATATAAAGTAAAAGGAATTGCACTCACACTAGCACCCACATCACATAAGCCATGCTAACAATGATCTCCTATTTTAACAGAAACAACAGGCATGCCAACAACTGGTCTGTGTTTATCTTCAATATCGGGTTAGGCAATTCTAGCAGCTTCATCACAGAAATAAATAACATGCCCATCCATATTATCAGAAAAGATATCTTTAACCATAGCAATACTAGGTTCCACTTTAATTTGTTCAGGTGGTCTAGGTGTTCTAATATTACTTTTGTTAACCACAATTGAAGCTTTAGCATGATCCTTTATTCTAACAGGAAAAGGTGGTTTCTCAATATAAGAAGTAGGAATAATAGGATCAATATTATAAGTAATAGTTTGTTCTTCAACTTTAATTGGTTCAACTACTTTAAATTCAATTGGAGGGTGATATTTAAACCACTTCTCCTTAGCGAGATCAACATGAGTAGCAAAGGATTCACAGAAAGAAACTACTATCTCAGAGTCAAGTCCATATTTAGTGCTAAATTCATGAAAATCACCGGTATCCATAAAAGATTTAATACAATCAAACTTACGGTTTATACCTGACTCTTTACTTTCGCCGAGATCCCAATCTTCAGAGTTGCGTTTAATTCTTTCCAATAAATCTCATTTGAATTCAATAGTCTTTATCATATAAGAACCAACACATGAAGTATCGAGCATGGACCGATCATTATGAGAAAGGCGAGCATAAAAATTCTGAATAATAATTTCTCTTGGGAGCTCGTGATTGGGGCATGAGTATAACATTTACTTAAGACTCCCCAAGCTTGAGCAATACTTTCTCCTTCACAAGGCCAAAAATTATATATATAATTCTGATCACGATGAACTAGATGCATACGATAAACCTTCTAAGGAAATTCCAATTTCAATCGGTTGTAGTTCCATGATCCAACATCATCACATAGCCTATACCATGTCAATGCCTTTCCCTTCAAAGATAAAGGGAAGACCTTCTTATTGACAACATCCTCGGGCACACTTGCAAGCTTATGTAATCCACAAACTTCATCAACATAGATTAGGTGTAAATCGGGATGCAATGTTCCATTTCCTGCATAAGGATTAGCTAGCAGTTTCTCTATCATACCCAAAGGAATTTCAAAATAAATATTTTTAGTATGTGCAGTAGGTTGAGGGGCAAATCTTTTCTCTTCCGGTCGGGGTAAAGATACCCCACACAAACCCCTCAAAGGATTATTTTCCATAATAACAAGTGACAGTAGATTTCGGCACACTATATAGATGTTTCCTTACCAAATTTCAGTTACCAAAGGCGCTTCACTCCTTGGGGACCCACAAGTGTAGGGGATCTATTGTAGTCCTTTCAATAAGTAAGAGTGTCGAACCCAACGAGGAGCAGAAGGAAATGACAAGCGGTTTTCAGCAAGGTATTCTCTGCAAGCACTGAAATTATCGGTAACAGATAGTTGTGTGATAGGATAATTAATTTGTAACGGGTAAAAAGTAACAAAAGTAACTAAGGTTAGGAAGGCGGACCAATCCTTTTTGTAGCAAAGGACCCACCTGAACGAACTCTTATATAAAGCAAAGTGCTCCCGAGGACACATGGGAATTGTTGTCAACTAGTTTTCATCACACTCATATGATTCGTGTTAGTTACTTTGATAATTTGATATGTGGGTGGACCGGAGCTTGGGTCCTGCCCTTCCATGGAAAAGCCTCCCACTTATGATTAACCACTCTCGCAAGCATCCACAACTACGAAAGAAGAATTAAGATAAATCTAACAATAGGATGAAACATATGGATCCAAATCAGCCCCTCACGAAGCAACACATAAACTAGGGTTTAAGCTTCTGTCACTCTAGGAACCCGTATCTACTTATTAATTCCCAATGCCTCCCCCTAGGCCCAAATAATGATGAAGTGTCATGTAGTCGACGTTCACATAACACCACTAGAGGAAAGACAACATAAATCTCATCAAAATATCGAACGAATACCAAATTTACATGATTACTTATAACAAGACTTCTCACATGTCCTCAGGAACAGACGTAACTACTCACAAAGCATATTCATGTTCATGATTAGAGGGGTATTGAATAGCATTAAGGATCTGAACATATGATCTTCCACCGAATAAACCAACTAGCATCAACTACAAGGAGTAATCAACACTACTAGCTACCCACGGGTACCAATCTAAGGTTTTGAGACAAACATCGGATACAAGACATGAACTAGGGTTTGAGAGGAGATGGTGCTGGTGAAGATGTTGATGGATATTGACCCCCTCTCGTTGAGAGGATCGTTGGTGATAACGATGGCTTCGATTTCCCCCTCCGAGGGGAAGTGTCCCCGGCAGAACAGCCATGCCGGAGCTCTAGATTGGTTTCACCCAGGTTCCGCCTCGACACGGCGGTGCTTCGTCCCGAAAGCTTCCTTCTAATTTTTTGTAGGTCAAATCACACCATATAGCAAAAGATGGGAGTCGGAGGCCTCCCAGGGGGCCCACAAGGACGGGGCGCGCCCAGGGGGTTGGGTGCGCCCTCCACCCTTGTGGCTGGCTGGTGGCCCCCCTTCAGTGCTTTATTCGCTGAATATTTCTTATATATTCCAAAAGTATTCTCCGTGAAGTTTCATGACTTTTGGAGTTATGCAGAATAGGTCCCTAATATTTGCTCCTTTTCTAGTCTAGAATTCCAGCAGCCGACATTCTCCCTCTTCATGTAAACCATGTAAAATAAGAGAGAACATCCATAAGTATTGTGATATAATGTGTAATAAAAACCCATAATGCAATAGATATCTATAAAAGAATGATGCAAAATGGACGCATCACTGGGCACTTGGTGAAATTTGCTCTACTCAGCCTGGCGGCAGGGGAGGCTGGCTCCTCCCGGGGCATTTATCTTTGAGGGGGTTCAGACTTGGCATGTTCTTCTTCAGCTATGAGGGCCGCCTCCTGGGCCGTGGTACCCCAGTATCCACTGGACTGATAGTAAATGGCACAAAAATGGCTAAAGGTGATTAATGTAATTGCAAGGTATGAGTATAATATGTCATCGGGGTTACCGTCCTTGCTTACAGTTAGTATGGGTGTGAAGTGGACGTTGTCAATGTCGAGATCGAGGCGATGATGAGTGGTGGTGATGTTGATGAAGACCTGTTCCTATTAGAAACCACAACTCAAAATCTCAACGAAAAATTGTGATGGTGGAAGGTCAGCAAACAAGTGGTGGTGGTGGTGGTGGTGCGTAAAACTGGACGGAAATAGTGGTAGCCGACCACTCTTGTTAGACCATGCGCACGAGGCAAGTGAGGCCCGTGTGCACGGGGTCCTAATGGCCCATGCGCATGGGGTGTTCCACCTACACAAGAACACACCCAAATATGTGGCTAAACTCCAGATTTCGGCAGGATTTTGTGGTGGAGATGGTTTGGGATGGTTGGAAGGTATAGATCCAGTTGTGAAACACCAAATTCATGGATCAAATCAACAAAATCACATAAGAAGCAACAAATAGAAATAGAAAAATTTGGGTTATTTGGGTGGGGATTTTCGTATTGGGAAATAAAACAACAAAATCAAGCTGGAATATAGGAGGTAGGGACTCCAAGATGTGAATCACCTTGTTCATTATACCCGGCTGACGTAGGGTGAAACCCTAAGTGGAGATATTTTTACACTTGGAGGGGAGAAAGTATGAACAAAAACAGAAATTGACTCAAACAAGAACCCAATCACACATCCACTAAAACAAAAAAAGTTGAGATCCACAAGTATACAAGAAAAATCTAAGGTAACAAGCACAAATTGGTAAGGTAAGGTTCTTCCCAAATACAAAGAGGCCTTGATGATCTAGAGAGATCACATTGAAGGGGTCTTGATATCCACTAGGGATCTTCTCCTAGGAGGTCTTGATTTCCTAGAGGAGTGGTACAAGGAGCAAAGCTCCCTCAAATGTCATGTAATACATTGCTAACCCTAACAATGGTCTAGGTATGAAATATATAGAGAGGGGAAGGAAGGGGAAGACTTGGTGGCCAAAATAGGAGCTCCTTGGCCAAAACCTGGGGAGCTCATGCACACGGGGTAAGTTGGGCCAATGCGCACCAGGGTCCCATGGGCACGGTACACGCCCGTGCGCATGGGGTGCTAAAGTGGTGAGGCCCGTGCACACGAGGTCTGGAGGCTGTGCGCACGGGGGTGCACGTCTTCGCTTCCTGTAGCAACCTGGGAGGCACGTGGGCACGGAGTCGGGGAAGGGGGCCCTGCGCACCGGGCTGCCTGGGACGTGCAGTCTTTGTTCTTCTCAGCTTCTTCTTCCTTCGTGTGGCCATGGGGGTCCTTCTCTTTGGTCTCCTGGATGCCCCCTAGCAGCTTGGTGATGGTCGTCCTCGTACCTAATGACACATTGCACATTTCGGTGAGGTAGCATCCAAGTTCCATTCGTATCCTTTTCAACCATGTATAGGAATGAGTTCACATTTGTTTCAATGAAATTTGTTTGAGCTCTTTTCATAGGTCCATGTGGACCTTGAGGAGTCGAAGTAGAGTCCATGGGGATGATCAAAGGATGCTCCGCATAAGATTTGGTTGAGAGGACCGATCTACACTTCCACCAAGATATATTTGGTTCCCCCCACTAATCCCTTGTGGATCTTGTTACTCTTAGGGCTTTGGCACCCTAGACAATAGAGGTAACCTCAGAGCCATAATACATTCTGGTGAAGCTTCGTGGTGGTGTTGGGAGCCTGCAATTAAGTTGTGGAGATTTCCCCAACCTTGATTGTAAATATTCGGTTGCCGCCTTCAAGGGCACCACTGGTGGAATCACGACATCTTGCATTGTGCAAGGGCGTGATGAGAATACAGTGGCCCTATTGGCTTCTTGGGAGCATTGTGCCTCCACTGCGCTCCAACAGAGACATACTTCCCCATAAAGGGAAGGAACTACGGAAACACATCCTCATCTTCATCGGCTCCACTTGTGGTTATCTCTTGCCTTTACTTTGTGCAAGATATTACTTTTTGTATTCGTTGCTTGCTTGGTTGTGGTGTTTTGTTGTTAGCATCATGTGGATTATGCACCTAGTTGCTTATCTAGATAACATATGTGTTGATAAACCTAATTTGTTAAGAAAAGCTAAAAAATGGTAGTTGCTTATTCATCCCCTCTAGTCAACCATATCGATCCTTTCAGCACTCTCTGTTGTCTTGTGGCCACCTCGTGGGCCCTATTGGTTGTTTCCTATTTTGATAAATTTTCTAGTATTCTACAATGGATAGAATTTTATTTTACGGAATTTTCAGAATCGCTTTACTTACCGTATCACATACCTACGCCCTTTTCGGGACTCTCGAGCATTCTGGAAGGTCTCTTTTAGATAGTCCTCCGGTGTAATAGTTTGAATAATACTAGTTTTAAGGTTAGTGGGTGTACCTGCAATATAATGACTAATTCATTTTCCAATTAACCACTTTTGTTTTTTGCCTCAACGCTATTAATCTTGATAGCTCCAGAACAATAAAGTTCTTCGGCGATGTGCGGTCCTTCCCATTTGCAGAGAAGTTCCTACAAAAAATCTATAACGGGAGTTGTATAATACAACTTGGTCACTAATATTTAATTCTTTGTTTCAGATTCCTTTATCATGACATATTTTAACCTTTCTTTAAATACCTTGGCATTTCCATAAGCTTGTGTTCTCCACTCATCTAGGAAGCTAATATCAAACTACCTATTTTCTTGGGCAAGTTTGAAATATAATTGAGTTCTTTAATTGTTGTCGGTGTTCTGGGAACGGGGGTACCCAGACTTGCCTGCCTGCGGCCCGTGACGCGGCTCCATCGGCGTCCTGGTACAGCCCAGCTTTAGCAACCACAGCTCAAGACTCGCGAGAGGCCAAGCCTCGTGAGGAGGACGGCGGCAAGACCTCGCTGGGGGCAGCCCCTTTAGGCTGGCTCCCGAGGAGCGCAGATATCTATGCAAGGTGCACCTCATGAGGTTCACGTGACGTGAGCGATGGCGACCAAGGCCAGGCGGGCGCCAGCGGGTGAAGTGTACTAGTTTCCCCTTTGGTGCTAAGGGGGCAAGTGCAAGCACGGAGTCCTGAGGAATCAGGCAAAGGTTTCCATATCGGTGCAACAAGAACAAGGATGGCCAGGACGGTAGGACAGAGGTCATCATGGAGCCCGGTGCGGCGTCACCACCAGAGCCTTTGGCAGGCGAAGACTACTTTTGTTAAGATAAATAGTACTAGATGTTCCCCTTCAAATTTAACCATTGTGGGATCCCTTCTGCCGATATTTGGGAAGAGGACCAAGGCCACTATAAATAGGACCTAGCCACCACCATGGAGGGGGACGGCTGAGCCGAGGGAAAGAGAGAAAGAGGGAGAGAGGGGGACCGGATACATTCCACCCTAGACACACCACAAGATCATTTGAGCCCAAGAACAGCAATCCTCCGGAGGTTGTTCGTCCATTGTACTAGTTCATCCTCAGCCCCACGAGGCAATCCACCACACACACTAGAGTTGGGTATTACACCGCAAGGTGGCCCGAACCACTATAATCCTCTGTGTCCCCTATTCTTTGAGTTTGTAGAGCTAGGCTATGGAATCGTAGGGCGAGCATGCTGGGGAGAGGGTGTTCTTCATGCGCACCCTAGAGTTCGAACCTCTCAAGGGTTAGCGGAACCCGAAATCCGAAACTTGGCACCCCATGTAGGGGTGTGCCAAAACCTCTCTCCTGTCGGTCGACGCATCAGTGCTCCACCGCTTCCATGGCTGACGCTCGCCAGGCCGTCCTCGCCGCCCGCGTCGCTTACATAGCTCCCGCCAGTGGACCTCCCCGCCGTTCTTCATTGCCCGCCGCCAATGTAGCTACAGGCCCAGCGAAGCACGAGCAACATGCCTCGTCGATGCACCCCTCGGTGCAGCGGGATGGACGCACCGCAACCTCGTTGTTGACACCAGTCGACTCGTCGTCACACGGCCATCGCTGACCCGTGGACGCGCAGGCTACGTTGCTCATGGTGCGTGAGCTCCTGCGTTATCTCCCTTTCGACGACGTCTACGAGGACTGGCTAGAACGCATCGCCGAGCTCGTCAGCGCCGTTGGGGGCTCTCCTGCCCCGTCCCTCTCGCTACCTCGCCCACCTCTCTTTGCGAGCGACGTGGTCCATGAAGTGCCTCCACCACCTCCATGTCAAGACATCATCCATGCTCCAAGGCACGCGGCCCCGTGGCATGACCCACCGCGCGGGGTGCCCGTGCATGAAGAAGGAAGCTGTCAAGAGGTCCAGCGGCCGCAAGGAGGAGCTCGTGCGCTCCCACCACCACCACGTCGAGACCGTGCGCCCCATGCAATGTCGGCACATGAGAACCAAGACAAAGCTCTGCCTCCACAACAGGCTCCGGTGTCCACAGCAGGCTGCTAGGCCTTCACCCTTGAGCTACACAATGTCATTTGGCCAGGGAAGTTCAAGCCCGACCTGCCTCCATGCTACGACGGCACCCCCGACCCTGCTAAATTCCTCCAGCTCTACGAGCTAAGCATCGAGGCGTCCAACGACGACGAGAAGATTATGGTGAACTGGTTCCCCATGGCTCTCAAAGACAGCACGTGCTCGTGGCTCCCAAACCTACCTGCGGGATCGATCTCCTCCTAGAGTGAGATGCATGAGCATTTCATCCCCAATTTCCAGGGCACTCGCGACCGCCCGCCAGCCGCAGGTGACCTGCGGTGCGTCAAGCAGTAACTGGGGGAAACCCTGCAGAATTACATCCAACGCTTCAACATCATTTGCCTCAAGATCCCCAAGGTGATGGGTGCGGCCATCATCTTAGCATTCTTCGATGGCGTCCGCGATGTCAAGATGAAGGAAGAGCTCGCCATCCATGTGGACCTGTGCACAGCTTTGGAGCTGTTCAACCCGGCGACCAAGTGCGCCAGAGCTGAGGAAGGGCGCCTTTCCCTTGTCGAGCTCCCCGCTGGTGACCCAGAAGATAAGAAGGCTAAGGCTAAAGACGTGAAGCGGAAGGGGTGGGCGTGCTCGCGGGAAAACCATAGATGAAGCATGGCTGCGACAACCCAGAGTCGTCCAAGAGCAACCGTCCATTCCGCGCCTTCCACAACGTGGACAACCATAACACCAACGACTGTAAGGAGCACAGGGCTATCCACGATGGGCGCATCGTCCAATTCCCTGAGTGCAAAGACCGAGGCTACGGCCGTGGAGGAATCCGAACTGGGGGCGCTGGGACGACCGCGGCCCCCGTCAGGAGTGGCGCGATCCGCCTCGTGAGGAACGCTGGCACAATTAGCCTCGCGAGGTGCCTGGAGGGACCAGCCTCATGAGGGCACCTGGAGGGACCAGCCTCGTGAGGACCGTACTCAGGGCCAGGCTGGCCTCCCTCTGCTACCACCAGCCCAAGGAGGAACGATGACCAAGATGAAGGTGCTGGGGGCTTCCAGGAGCCTCGCGCCACCGCCTGCATCTAGGGTGGTGCACAGGCTCCAGCCTCTCAGCGCATCTTCAAGAAGTTCGCCCGATAAGTGAATGCGGCTCTCCCCTGGATAGAAGCCACGCGGCCGCTCAAGTGGTCCAAATGCACCGTCACCTCCAGTTCACCTGACCAGCTCAAGTGTGTGGCAACTGCCGGTGCTCTCCCAATGCTCTGCTCACCCATCATCAGCAAAGTCCAAGTTACCAATACCCTCATCGATGGTGGTGTTGGGCTCAATGTTCTCTCCATCGGCATGTTTGACCGTCTCCAAGTACCATATGACCAGCTGTAGCCCACCAGGCCCTTATCGGGGGTGACCGACGGCTACACCACCCTAATCGATCAGATCCGGCTCCCCGTTACCTTCGTCACCCGCGACAACGACCACACCGAGCTCATCGACTTCGACGTCGCTCAAATCTGTCTCCCATACAACGCCATTCTTGGGTACCCAGCCCTGTCCAAGTTCATGGCAGTGACCCACCATGGCTACAATGTCCTAAAGATGCTAGGAAACCATGACATCATCACCATCGAGTGCGAGGAAAAGGACGTTGTGTGCTACGTCGAGCATGCTTACCAGGCTGCAGCAGTCGAGTATCCAGACAACGAAAGCATCATCTACCCCCCTGAAGCCATCCCGAAGAAGAATAAGTAGTTGCTCACCCTGGAGTCTCATGAGGAAGCAGCACCCGATGGCCGCGCCTCAAGATTTGCGTCCATGGACGGGGCGCCTCCCTCCCTCGCATAGGAAGGCACGCCCGGCGCCCCTCTCAGATCGGGCTCGGGGCTCTCCTCTAGAGGGCCTCCGACCTAGCCAATGTCACAAGGGAGGCGCTCGGGCACCATGTGGAGGCGTGCTTCACCGCATGTTTCCCTCAACAGAGCGCAAGCCACGAAGCACCGAGTGCTCAGGAGTTCATCGACCAGACCATCGAAGACTTGCAGGTACCAAGGGCAATGCGGGGCGAGGGCCGCCCTGCACCACGAAGTATAGCTGTCGTCCCAGGCTCAGGCGACGGGCTGCGTGTCTGTGTCAACGTCCCAGGACTCAACAGAGTCGTGTCTCAGGAGCTCTACCTGCCGTCTCAGGTGGGCTGGTGCGAGGCCACCCTCACAGCTACATTTGCATGCCCTTCGCCTTGCCGAACCAGGTGGCCCTGTACTAGCGCCACATGCGGGACGTCCTAGTAGCTCGCGAGGCCCGGCATCATGAGATCCTGACAAAAGTGGCGTCAGTTCTTTATGAGCTCTCGGAACCTCAGGAGCTTTGTAAGGTCCCGGAGTCAGGCGGCTCATGAGGAGCGACATCTGCAGCAAGCATCTTCAGCTACGTCAACATCTCTCCAGCATCGGTGCCAGGTGACTTTGCTTTAGTTTGTTCAGTTGGGGGCACCCCTCGGGCTGCATCATCCCCAAGTCGCATGGGTTTGCCCCTGTGACGTGTATCCTTTTGTATCTTTAGCTTACTCTGTTGGGCGCGCCCCTTGGGCTGCATCATCCCCAGGCCGCACGAGTCCGTCCCTGTGGCATGTGTCACATTTGCATTACCTGAATTAGCTCGTTTCCTCCTATGAATTGCCTTATGATCATCACCTGCTCACTCACTGCCTCTTTTGGCCTCCTGCGCTGCTGAACGGACTCCTACTCATCCCGAATCGGGGGCTACACAAGTTGGCACGACGCTTGTGCTCGGGTCCGTCCCTGCAACGCTGATAAATCTGAGAGATCGAGCTCTGACTCGCGAGCCACCTCGCGCACGTCACCTCACCAGGTCCTAAGTGCGTTCGTCTTCCTGCGGAAAGATCAGTGGTGTGGCGGCATACGCGATTTATTCTTTTTCATCAGACTAACCCGCAGGAATCTCCGGGGCCTAGCAACAGGTGGCCCTGCTGGCCATTCCCTTCTCATGTAATTCGCTTGCGAGTTAAAGGCGGGATCTTGAGCATCGCGTCTTAGGAACTCCTACTGACTCTCTAGCCCTCATCCCCTGGCCTGGCATACCAGCGGCGGCAGAGCTCTGCTCGAGGGTCGGGACCCAAGGACGGCGAGCACTTAGAAGAGCGGGAGAAGGGGAGGCCGGCACGGAACACTAAGGTATGTTCATACGTCAAGGAGGACTCCTTAGCATTGCATCTCAGGAGCCTAACTAGTCATGTAGCCCTTCACCCCTGACCTCGTCATGGCGATCCGGACGAGCGAGCGGCGGCTCAGGTATGCGCAGGGTCGGGCTCTGCCAACTTAGAACACTAAGGCCTAGTTTCGCGCTTCCTTCCCGATTGATGTTTGTACATCAAGGGGAATCCTGAGCATCGTGACTCAGGAGCCTAACTGGTCAAGTAGCCCCTCACCCTATGGCCTCGTCCTGGCGATCCGGACAAGCCGGCGGCGGCTGAGGTATGTGTGGGGCCGGGCTCTACCGACACAGAACACTAACAAAAGTGGGAAGGAGATTGCGAAATCCTAGCCGCACTGCAACTAAAGAACGGACCAGGCGCACCATGCGGAGAATCACCTCAGGCCCATGAAGATAAGTCACGTATTCAGATTGGCACGATGCCACGACTCAACAAGTTTGATTTCCGTAGTGTTTCTCCGGCAATGCCGTCATCCTTTTTAGCCTCCGGGAAGCTGCTTGCACGCCAAGGGGGACTTCTTGAGCATCGTGCCTCAGGAGCTCTTACCGGACCCCGGGCCGCTCACCTCCTGGCCTTGACCACACCATCGCGACCTTGCATACCAGCGACAGCTGAAGCTTGCCTTGGGACTGGGACCTGTCGGAGTTGAGCGCAAAGCTACTGTAAGGATGAAAAGGGGGGCAGTGCCGAAGCACGACAAGCGACCGCGGTTTCATAACAGGAGTAATAAGCATCATAGCAAAAGGATTACATGTTCTTTACACACCGCCACGGTGGTCGCTTTGATTCCTCACATGGAACGAAGAAGGGGATCTTGAAGGGCCCTAGTCGCGGTTGCCACCGCTGACGCCATCATGAACAGAGCGCCACAAGAGTCCAGCGCCGACCAGGTCACCAACAATGATGAGTTGATGCTGCTATTGCGCTCCGGGCGCGGCGTGAGCTCGGTGGCGCATAGCTGTCGTCGCTTGTCTCCGGAGACTCGTCAGGATCATGAGACCTGTTGGATTCCCAGGGGCCGTCGCTGTTGCTGGAGGAGCTGTCGGCAGGGCCTGCAGGCAAGGCGTTCGTCGCCACGCCACCCTGGTGGCTCCCTCCGGGGTAGCACTCCAGGCGGCAGCCTTCCCCGTCAAAGAACTCGAAGAACAACTTGGAGGAGCTGTCGAACTTGAAGTGGATAACGGAGGCTCCATTAGGACGGCACACGCGGGCAATTTTGCCCCAGCCTCGAGTCATGAAGACACCGGCAAGGGGGACGACCTCAACCTCCGCCTCCGAAGCTTGGCTGCACCATCCGGCGTGCTGTAACCACAGCTCAGTAGGACCCCTCTCCGGCATCAGCTCCGCGAAGAACCTCAGGAGTCGTCCAAGAGCAACCGTCCATTCTACGCCCTCCTCAACATGCATAGCCACAACACCAACGACTGTCAGGAGCTCGGGGCTATCCGTGACGGCCGAATCGGCCGATTCCCCGAGCGCAATGACCGAGGCTCTGGCCATGGAGGAAGCGAACTGGGGGGCGCTGGGACGACGCGGCCCCCGTCGGGAGTGGCGCGATCCACCTCGTGAGGAACACTGGCACAATCAGCCTCGCGAGGGTGCCTAGAGGGACCAGCCTCGCGAGAGCGCCTAGAGGGACCAGCCTAGTGAGGACCGTCCTGAGGGCAAGGCCGGTCTCCCTCCGCTGCCACCACTACCAAGGAGGAACGACGACCAAAACGAAGGGGCTGGGGGCTTCCAGGAGCCTTGCGCCAACGCCTGCATCTTGGGCGGTGCATAGGCTCCAGCCTCCCAGCGCATGTTCATGCAGTTCGCCCGAGAAGTGAATGCGGCTCTCCCCAGGATAGAAGCCACGTGGCCGCTCAAGTGGTCCAAATGCACTGTCACCTCCAGTTCAGCTGACCAGCTCAAGTGCGCGGCAACCGTCGGCGCTCTCCCAATGCTCTGCTCACCCATCATCAGCAACATCCAAGTTACCAAGACCCTCATCGCTGGCGGTGCTGGGCTCAATGTTCTCTCCGTTGACACGTTTGACTGTCTGCAGCCGACTAGGCCCTTCTTGGGGGTGACCGACGGCTCCACCACCCCAATAGGGCATAATCTAGCCCCCTGTTACCTTCGGCACCCGCGACAACTGCCACACCGAGCTCATGGAATTCACTGTCACTCACATCCGTCTCCCATACAACGCCATTCTTGGGTATCCAGCCCTGTCCAAGTTCATGGCAGTGACCCACCATGGCTACAACGTCCTCAAGATGCCAGGAAGCCGCGACATCACCACCATCGCATGCGAGGAAAAGGACGTTGTGTGCTCCTTCGAGCGCGCTTACCAGGCTGCAGCAGTCAAGGACCCAGACAAAGAAAGCATAATCTACCCCCCCTGAATCCATCCCGAAGAAGAAGAGGTAGCTTCTCGCCCTGGAGTCTCATGAGCAAGCACCACCCGATGGCCGCGCCTCAGGATCCACGCCCATGGATGGGGCGCCTCCCTCCCTGGCATAGGAAGGTGTGCCTGTCGCCCCTCTCAGGTTGGGCTCGGGGGCTCTCCACTGGAGGGCCTCCGACCAAGCCAATGTCATGAGGGAGGCGCTCGGGGACCATGTGGAGGCGTGCTTCACCGCATGTTTCCCTCAAGAGAGCGCAAGGCACGAAGCGCAGAGTGCTCAGGAGTTCATCGACCAAACCATTGAAGACTTGCTGGTACCAAGGGCAATGCGGGGCGAGCGACGCCCTGCACCACGAAGTGCACCTGTCATCCCAGGCTCGGGCAGTGGGCTGCGCGTCTGTGTCAATGTCCCAGGACTCAACAGAGTCGTGTCTCAAGAGCTCTACTGGCCGTCTCAGATGGGCCAATGCGAGGGCCCCCCTCACAGCTACGTCTGCATGCCCTTCGGCTTGCTGAACCAGGTGGCCCTGTACCAGTGACACATGTTGGAAGTCCTGGCAGCTCGCGAGGCCAGGCATCAGGAGATCCTGGCAGAAGTGGCATCAGTTCTTCACGAGCTCTCGGAACCTCATGAGCCTCGCGAGGTCCCAGAGTCAGGGGGCTCATGAGGAGCGACATCTGCAGCAAGCGTCTTTAGCTACGTCAACATCTCTCCAGCATTGGCGCCAGGAGAATTTGTTTTCGTTTGTTCAGTTGGGGGCACCCCTTGGGCTGCATCATCCCCAAGTCGCACTGGCTTGCCCCTGCGACGTGTATCCTAATGCATCTTTAGCTTACTCTGTTGGGGGCGCCCCTTGGGCTGCATCATCCCCAGGCCGCCCGGGTCCATCCATGTGGCGTGTGTCGCATTCGCATTACCTGAATTAACTCGTTTCCTCCTATGAATTACCTTACGATCATCACCTGCTCACTCACCGCCTCTTTTGGCTTCCCGCGCTGCTGAACGGAATCATGCTCATCCCGCATCGGGGGCTACACACGTTGGCACATCGCTTGTGCTCGGGTCCATCCCTGCAATGGTGACAAATCTAACAGATCGAGCTATGAATCACGGCCCGCCTCGCGCATGTCACCTCACCAGGTCCTCAGTGCCTTCATTTTCCCGCGGAAAGATCAGTGGCATGGCGGCAGAAGCGATTTATGTTTTTTTTATCAGACTAACCCACAGGAATCTCCGGAGCCTAGCAACAGGTGGCCCTCCCGGCTATTCCCTTCTCACGTAATTCGCTTGCGTGTTAAAGCGGGGGATCCCGAGCATCGCATCTCAAGAACTCCTACTGACTCTCCAAGCCTCAACCCCTGGCCTTGACCAGGGCATCGCGACCTGGCATACCAGTGGTGGCTGAGCTCTACTCGAGGGTCGGGTCCCAAGGATGCAGAGCACTTAGAAGAGCAGGAGAAAGGGAGGCCGGCGCGGAACACTAAGGTCGGTTCGTACGTCAAGGAGGACTCCTGAGCATTGCGTCTCAGCAGCCTAACTGGTCACGTAGCCCCTCACCCCCTGGCCTCGTCCCGACGATTCGGACGAGCCTGCGGCGGCTGAGGTATGCACGTTGTCGGGCTCTGCCAACGCAGAACACTAAGGCCTAGATTCGTGTTTCCTTCCCGAGTGTTGTTCGTACGTCAAGGGGGACTCCTGAGCATCGCGACTCATGAGCCTAACTGGTCATGTAGCCCCTCACCCCTGGCCTTGTCCTAGCGATCCGGACAAGCCAGCGGCGGCTGAGGTATGCGCGGGCCGTGGTCTGCCGTCGTAGAACACTAAAGCAAGCGGGAAGGAGATTGCGAAATCCTAGCCGCACTGCCGCTGAAGAACAGACCAGGCGCACCATGCGGAGAATACCTCAGGCCCATCAAGATAAGTGACGCATTCATATTGGCATGATACCACGACTAGACATGTTTGATTTCTGCAGTGTTGCTCCGGCAATGCGGCCATCCTTTTTAGCCTCCAGGAAGCTGCTTGCACGCCAAGGGGACCTCTTGAGCATCGTGCATCAGGAGCTCTTACCGGACCCTAGGCCGCTCATCTCCTGGCCTTGACCACGGCATCGCGACCTAGCATACCAGCAACGGCTGAAGCTTGCCTTGGGACTAGGACCCGACGACGTAGAGTGAAAAGCTACTATAAGGATGAAAAGGGGGGATAGTGCCGAAGCAAGACGAGCGACCGCGGTTTCATAACAGGAGTAATAAGCATCGTAGCAAAAGCATTACAGGTTCTTTACACACCGCCATGGGGTTCGATGTAATTCCTTGCAGGGAACAAAAGAAGGGGATCTTGAAGGGCCCTAGCCGCGGTTGCCACCGCCAACGCCATCATCAACAGAGGGCCACGAGAGTCCGACGCCGACCAGGTCACCAATGACGACGAGCTGATGCTGATGTCGCGCTCCAGGCGCGGTGTGACCTCGCTGGCGCATAGCTATTGTCGCTTGTCCTTGGAGACTCGTCGGGCTCATGAGAGCTGCTGGATTCCCGGCGACCGTCATTGCTGCTGGAGGAGCTGTCGGCAGGGCCTGTAGGCAAGGCGTCCATCGCTGCGCCACCCTTGCGGCTCCCTCCAGGGCAGCACTCCACGCGGCGGCCTTCCCCGTCGAAGACCTTGAAGAACAACGTGGAGGCGCCGTCGAACTCGAAGTGGATGACGGAGGCTCCATCAGGACGGCACATGCGGGCGATTTCACCCCAGCCTCGAGTCATGAAGACACTGGCCGTCGGGGCGACCACGACCTCTGCCTCCGAAGCTTGGCTGCAGCACCTGGCGTGTTGTAACCACAACTCTGCAGGACCCCTCGCCGGCATCAGCTCCGCGAAGAACCTCGGGAGTCGGATCCAAGAAGGCAGTGGCATCGCTGTCCACACCATGAACTTGCTCGAGGAGCCCTCTGCGTGGGTTCGCAAGCCAGCGGCTCGTGTGACTCCTGCAGGACGACCTTGACCATGACGCGAGCGGCACAGGGCGCAACCCCCTCTTCTGGAGCCTTGCACCTGGGTGTACCAGGGAAACGGGTAGCCGGGAGGAGGCCGCTCGCACTTAGGCCTCGTCACCTCCAGCCTGTCGTCGGTGCAATGGGGGCAGATGAACCTCTTCTTCGGCGGAAGGGGTTCCCGCTCCTCGCAGGGGGTTTTCCCTTTCTCAGCAGTGGAGAATCTACTTATCGACGCCATGGGCGTCATGGCAAGGAGGAAGGAGATGGAGCAGGCGACAAGAAGAGGGAGATGAGCAGCGGGACTTTTTCCCCCTCCTCATTTATAGCCAAGATAAGGCCAAATGCTGGCCTCCACAGTCGCCCGTAATGATGGTTTTTCTATGCATGTAGCAGGGTCTTGTCAAGTCGGGCAGTTGCCGAGGCAGCATGGAGAAAGGGAGACGCCCACGTCCAATCCAGGTCCGTAGGGGTTTGGGGCCCGCAGCGCTTCGCCCTTGCCCCTCTGGCTTCGCCTCGAAGCCAAGTTCGAGCGCACATTGGGCCCGGGGCTAGTGTCAGCGTTCTGGGAATGGGGGTACCCCGACTTGCCTGCCTGCGGCCCGTGATGCGGCTCCATCGGCGGCCTGGTACGACACAGCTTCAGCAACCGCAGCTCAAGACCCTCGTGAGGCAGACGGTGTCAAGACCTCCTTGGGGGCAGCCCCTCTAGGATGGATCCCTAGGAGCGGAGATATCTATACAAGGTGCACCTTGCGAGGTTCATGTGACGTGAGCCATGAGGACCAAGGCCAGGTGGGCACCAGCAGGCGCAGTGTACTAGTTTCCCCTTTGGTTCTAAGGGGGCAAGTGCAGGCGCGGAGTCCCGAGGAATCAGGCAAAGATTTCCATATCGGTGAAACAAGACCAAGGACGGCAGGACGGAGCTCATCGTGGAGCCTGGCGTGGCATCACCACCAGAGCCATTGGCAGGTGAAGACTACTTTTGTCAGGATAACTTGTACTAGCTGTTCCCCTTCAAATTTGGCCGTTGTGGGATCCCTTCCCGCCGATATTTGGGAAGAGGACCAAGGCCACTATAAATAGGACCTAGCCACCACCATGGAGGGGGACGGCTGAGCCGAGGGAGAGAGGAAGAAAGAGGGAGAGGGGGGATCAGATCCATTCCACCCTAGACACACCGAAAGCTTATTCGAGCCCAAGAACACCTCTCCGCCGGAGGCTGTTCGTCCATTGTATTAGTTCATCCTCAGCCCCACGAGACAATCTAGCACACACACTGGAGTAGGGTATTACACCGCAAGGTGGCCCGAAGAAGAATAATCCTCTGTGTCCCCTATTCTTTGAGTTCGTCGAGCTAGGCTATGGAATCGTAGGGCGAGCGCGCTGGGGAGAGGGTGTTCTTCGTGCGCACCCAGAGTTCGAACCTCTCAAGGGTTTGCGGAACCCGAAATCCGACAATTGCCCAATAAGATTTATGTTCCAATTGAAGAGGTAAAAATGACATGCCTTTCCATAGACCATTTTATATGGGGACATACCCATAGGATTTTGATAACCGGTTATGTATTCCCTTAATGCATCATCAAGTTTCTTAGACCAATTCTTCCTAGATCTATTAACAGTCTTTTACAAGATTAAATATATTTATCTATTTCTCAATTAAACTTGCCCAATAGACTGAGGATGATAAGGTTATGCAACCATATAGTTTACATCATATTTAGCAAAGATATTACGGAATGCACCATCAATAAAATGTGAACCACCATCAGTCATTAAATATCTAGGGACCCCAAGCCTTGGAAAGATATCTTCTTTAAGCTTTTTAAGAGATATATTGTGGTCATCACTACTAGTTGGAATAGCTTCTACCCATTTAGTAACACAATCATCAACAACTAAAAATATGAGTATATCCACTAGAGGACTGAAAATGTCCCATATAACCAAAGCTACAAATATCAAATGGTTCAATAATAAGTGAATAATTCATAGGCATTTCTTGATGTCTACCAATATTCTCTATTCTTTGACATTCATCAGAAGAGAGGACAAAATTATGGGTATCCTTGAAGAGAGTAGGCCAATAAACTAGATTGCAATGCCTGATGTGTAGTTTTGTTCCCACATGATGCCCTCCTTATGCCTTGGAACGAAACTTCCTTAGGATTTTTTCATGTTCATGCTCATGCACACACCGTCTAATAACACCATCTACTCCTGTATAGAGATGTGGGTCATCCCAAAAGTAATGTCTTAAATCAAAGAAGAACTTTTGCTTTTGCTGATATGTGTGACTAGGTGGGATATCTTTAGGAAGAATGAAATTATCATAATATACATACCAAGGATCATCGCGAGAAGTACAAGCATTTATAACAGCTCACTGTTCATCAAGAAACTATCATCAATAAGCAGTGGGTCATCAAGTACATTTTCCATCCTAGACAAATTATCAGCAATGAGGTTTTCAACTCCTTTTCTATCAACGATATGCAAATCCAATACTTGTAGTAAAAGAACCCACCGAATCATTCTAGGTTTAGCATCTTCCTTTCCCATAAGATATTTAATAGCTGCATGATTGGTGTGAATAGTAAAATTAGAATCAATGATTTAATTTCTGAATTAATCACATGCAAACACAACTGCCAAAAATTCTTTCTCAGTAGTAGCACATTTTCTTTGAGCACCCTCCAAGGTCTTACTAGCATAATGGATAACATTTAATTTATTATCAACTCTTTGACCTAAAATGGCACCAATAGCATAATCACTAACATCACACATAATCTGAAAGGGTAGATTCCAATCAGGTGGTTCAACAATAGGTGCAGATATTGAGGCTCTCTTAAGTATTTCAACGGCTTCAACACAATCATCATCAATAACAAATGGGACATCTTTTTGTAGGAGTTTAGTGAGTGGCCTAGAATTTTAGGGAAGTCTTTAATAGACCTTCTATAGAAACCAGCATGGCCTGGAAACTTCTTATACCTTTGATATGTTTAGGACATGGCATTTTCTCAGTTGCATTATATTTATCTTTATCTCCCTCAATACCTCTTTCAATTTTTTTTACCAAAGACTATACCTTCATTCACCAGGAAGTGGCACTTCTCACAATTTAAAAAATGACTCATATCTTCACATCTCTACAAAACTTTGTCAAGATTGCTGAAAGTGCAACTAATCCCCGGGTGATTTTGGTGATTTGTAACAACATATCTCTTGTTGAACTAATGTCTACTCAAGATATATATTTCAGGATGTTCAATGATTGGCATGGCATGGACTAGAGAAGTGGACCCCTCAAAATGATAATGAAAAATATTGGCAAAAGCTCAAGACACTATATTTTCATTTTAGTGGTCCAAGATCACATGGAGTCCATAGGAAAGCCAATAATATTGAAAGGGGATAAAGTGTTGTTTAATGGTCTGGTTGCTTAAGTGCTTAGTGATATTGCTCCAAAACCCTGAGGAACTTTCTCCATCCAAATATGTCCAAACCCTAATTCCAAACTCAGCCCACCAATATTTCCTACCCAGAGCCACCGAGTTCATCATTACATAGCCACTGCCAAAACCCATACAATTTGGTCTCACCGATACGGATCTTGGTCCCACCAAGATGGCCTTGCCAACTCTCTCTTTCCTTGTTGCAATTATTTTGGTCCCACAAAGATGTTGCAATCGGTCTCACCAAGATGGCTTAACTGATGCTCTATTGCTCATTGCATTCACTTCGGTCGCACCGAGTTGTTCCCAGTTACACGCACCGAGATTCCCAATGTTCATATTTTTGCACAGATCAATGCTACCTTATATGCAATGTTTTACACTCGCTGCTACACTCTTGTAATCCAATGTGTAGGTTGATTACTTGACTTGTGCAAATTGCTAAAATCTTCCAACAACTAAAAGTGGGAAAAGAAAAGATTTTTGTTTGGTCAAGTAGTCTAATCACCCCCATCTAGACATATTTTTGATCCCCTAAAATTTCTCAAGCAATCATCAAAAGAAGTCCCATAAACGGAAAAATCACACATGAATATCACAACAATCTTCTCACGGAAATCAGAGAATAGCTGTAATATATCTTCAAAAGGTAGAGGATGCATTACATAAACCAAAAGGCATACTTCTACAAGCATAAACCACTCTTATTCATTGGGAGGGCTGATGTGGAGTCCATTCGGGGCTCCAAACAGGGGGATTCATCGCCGTCATCATCAACCACTCTTATTCATCATAAATTCCATGATGCTCACCACCGGGCATGAGAAATTCCTTCGTAGTCTTGCTAGATGGTGGTGGAGTTGGATGGGATGTGCCATGTAATCGATTATATTTGTTAGGGGTTGATTCCTAGTATCCACTATGTTCTGAGATTGATGTTGCTATGACTTTGCTATAATTAATGCTTGTCACTAGGGCCTCAGTACCATGATTTCCAATCTAAACCCTTTATGTTTCCATGAATATATTTGAGTTCTTTATCCTATCTGCTAGTTGTATGCACTTGTTATTGTTCTAAACCGTAGACCCCAAGGTGACAATAAATGGGAAGCTCTCCAGGCATGACTGCAATTCAAGCAGTTAATGTATTCATCATGTGTTAATGATTTGATCTAGTTCTCTATTAAAAAGGAGGCCTTAATATCCCCTAGATTTCCTTATGGACTCTGTTGCCACAGGATGGTAGGACAAAAGATAACATGCAAGTTATTATTAGCACGTATGACCATGTACAGAATACATGCCTACATTGAATTGATAAATTGGAGCAATTGTGTATCACTCTAGGTTCTGACTGTTACATGATGAATGTCATTCGTACAAATATCCATCGCTGATCCAAGGCCTAGGCTTTGCTTATATTATCTTCGATAAATTACTACTCTTGCTACTGCTCTTGCAATCACTGCAAAACTACTATTGTTATTGTTCTTGTACTACTGCTACTGTTACCACTAATATCAAACTAATATTCTACTAAACACTTAGTTGCAGACAAACAACTTTCCAGGTGTGGTTGAATTGACAACTCAATAGCTAAGGCTCATAAATATTATCTGGCACCCCTTGTGTCAAATCAATAAATTGGGTGAAATACTACCCAGGAAGACTGCAATCCCCTATGCTTGTGGGTTATCAAATAGTAACATCTATGTCTTCTATCTCACTCGGTGCAATATCATGCAAAACTTCTTGATACAATGAAAATGGAATATCAATTAAACTAGCACCCATATCACATAAACCATGATATCAACGAACTCCAATCTTAACATAAACAACAGGCATGCCAACAACCGGTTTACTCTTATGTAACTTATCTTGTTTATTATTAACATGTATAGTAATCCTAGTTCACTGAACAAAATGACATGTCCATCAATATTATCAACCAAGAGATCTTTAACCACTGCAATATTATGTTCCACTTTAATTTTTCAGAGTGTTTAGGAGTTTTACAATTACTCCCATGAACCACAGTTGTAACTTTAGCGTGTTCCTTAATCCTAACAGGAAGAGGAGGTTTCTCGATATAAGCAATGGTCACAACTGGATTAGCATTATAAGAAATCGTTTCAGTTTCACATATAACAGGCGCCTCACAATTTCTTCCATATTTGGATGAAACTTACACCACTTCTCCTTAGGGAGATCAACATGAGAAACACATGATTCATAGTAAGTAGCTACTATTTCAGAGCCAAGTCCATATTTTGCACTAAGTTTATGAAAAACATATGTTTATATAAAAGACTTAACACAATCAAATTCAAGATTTATACCTGAGTCATTCACTTTGCAATTTCCAAATCTTTAGAGTTGGGTTTAATTATGTCAATAAGATCCAACTTGAATGCAGTAGTTCTATTCATAAAGTATCAGGAGAAGAAGTGTCAAGCATTGTTTTGTCATTCTAAGAAAGTCGAGCATAAAAGTATTGTATAATCAGCTATCTTGAATATCATGATTGGGGCATGTGTGCAACATGTATTTAAGCCTCCCCCAAGATTGAGCGATACTCTCTCCTTCACGAGGCCGAATATATATATATATATATATATATATATATATATATATATATATATATATATATATATATATATATATATATATATATATATATATAGTTCTGATCATGATGAACCAAATGCATAGGATAAAATTTCAGGTGGATTTCCAGCTTTAATCGATTGAAGTCCCATTTTTAGCGTCATCCAATGGCATGTACCCTGATAATGCTTTTTACCCCTCAAATATAACGGAAATACTTTCTCATTAACTCCATCCTTTGATAAACCTGCAATCTTAAACAATCCAAAATTTTCATCTATATATATCAGGTGCACATCATGATGTATTGTTCCATCTCTTAGATAGGGATTATGAAGTAATTTTTCCATAATACCCAATGGAATTGCATAATAAATATTTTCTATAGATTCAGTGGTTTGAGGAGTGGCTCTTACCACTTCTGGTCGAGGTGAAGATACCTCGAACAAGCCCCTCAAAGAATTACTTTCCATAGTGACATGTGAAGATACATTTTAGCACATAACAAATATGTTTCCTTGCCATATTCCACTTACCAAAGGTGCTTCACTCCTAAAAATGATGCCAGAAAAGATTCTTGATGGCCCACAAGTATAGGGGATCAATCGTAGTCCTTTGGATAAGTAAGAGCGTTGAACCCAACAAGGAGCAGAAAGAAATGACAAGCGTTTTTAGCAAGGTATTCTCTACAAGTGTTGCAAATAGTGATAACATATAGTTTTGTAGCAGGGTAATTCGTAACAAGTAACCACTAACAATAGTAACATGAGTGCATCAAGGTGGCCCAATACTTTTTGTAGCAATGGACAAGCCGAAAGTACTTCTTATAATGAGCAAAGCGTTCTCAAGGAAACATGGGAATTCTCATCTAGTCACGTTCATCATGTTCAATTGAGTCATGTTCACTACTTTGATAATTTGATATGTGGGTGGACCGATACAAGGTTATTGTTCTTACTTGAACAAGCAACCCACTTATGATTACCCTATGTCACTAGAATCCGCAACTATGAAAAAAGAACTAACATGAATCTAACCATAGCATGGATCCAGATGAGCCCCTTACATAATAATGCGGAAACTAGGGTTTAAGCTTCTTTGTAATATCCCGATGCTCGTAATGTTTAAGAAAAAGTTTTCCAAAATTTAGGGCGAGAAAATATCGTTTGTTTTTTATGTTAATAAAAGCGTAAAGACTTTTTATATTTTCATGATTTAATTTGAGCTAATACCAATTTAAATTAAATTTTGAGTTTCATTATTCTCTTTTCACCGAGTCTTATTTGTCTAGTCTTCGGCATATTTAAACATCCGCTGTTGGAATTTTTGGAACTTTATTTTTCTTTGTTGAGCTTCTTTTCATTTTCTACTTTTCCTGAGAAGAAAATAAATTCTTTCTTGCGGGGTTGCAACCCATCTTTTCTTTTCTCTATGTCTTTATGATTGCAGCCTACTTTTTTCTATTTTTCATTTCTCCTTCAACCGAGTTGGCCTAGCCCATCTGTTTAATGTTTCTCTTCTTTTTCTTCCTAAACTTATTTCCTCATGGGTTTGCCAAACTGGGACAATATCCAGGTGAGCAAGCGCCTCATCTCCTCCTACCTCTGTACGCTCAACCTACAGAAAAAATGTATACTGCCACGTACATGAATGTGCACATATGAAACGGCAACATGCCTCCATGTTTCCTCTCCCTCTTGGCTTCTTTCTCTCCACATGGCCCATCTCCTAGTACCCCACACGAGTGAGGGCCCATTCCCCTCCTCTCCTCTATACGCTCACAAACCTACAGAGACCAAACGACAACATCTTGAGGGCTTCATGTCCTCCCCTCTCCCTTGACTGTTTCCACATACTGAAGCCATCTTCATGTGCGCCCCCACCTCCTCTTGCAATCCCCTACCACCTCCTACCCCTCTCACTTCTCTGTTCTTCCAAAATTCATCCATGAAGTGTTGCCGCTCCATGGATGGCGGTGCTTGTTCCCGGAAACTTCAAGCATCTCCATCCATGCCCTTGCGCCAGAAGGTTCACCTCAATGCGGTGAATCCATCCAGGAATGGAAGAACGCGTTCCGTCAACCACACGCAAACAATTTTACACGTCCCTCAACACTGGTCATCGAGTTCATCAGAACATTCTCTCAAACTCGGCGAGCCTCTGTCAAATTCCTTTTGCACACCTTCTCAGTTAATCTCCTAGACATCTTTATACATTCTATCTATGTCGTTGCTTGCGCCGATGTAAGAACAAATGCCATCCGATGGCATTGGCATGTCCGCGTACTTTCAATTCCTCGGATGATCTTGTGTTCAACATATGATTTGTTTCTCATGCCCATAGTAACCACGTGGTGGAGTTAGATCGCTAGTTTCATCAATAGGTTTTAGTATAAAAAAGTTAATATTCATTCTTGCCCAATATTGAATGGGGTGTGTTCATCGGTTGATATTTTATTAATATGTTCTTTTTCTTATGTTTGCGATATGCCTAGGAGTGCATGCTATTAGTCTCATAATTTTTGCGTGTGATAAATGACTTATTAGAGTTATTGTTTATTCTTTAGTGATTATAGTTTTTGTTGTCGCAAGTTGATAATATTTTTTGTATTGTTATTGTCGTGTGTTAGACATGTCTATAGATTTTAATATAGTTTTCTATGGTTCAATGTATATAATTTATGCCTAATTGTATTAATGTGTTACGCCTTTTTCATATTAATCCTTGTGATATGTTATCATGTGTATTAGTTGATCGCCGAACTTTTTGTGTTGGATTTATATTTTTATAGGGTCATGGCATACCAAGGAGTTGCTTTTAATTATTCTATAATTCTAGGAGTTAGATGTGATTGACTAGATTTATTATAAGTATTTATTTTATTTATTTCTTATAGTTTTGTATGATGTCTCATGTTGTTAATTTTTCTTTATAGATCATGTAGTGCACGCGTACAAAATTTGGTGAATGATCACCAAGCTTATAATCCATAGAGTTCTTCTAAGGTTTGATTTCTTCATCGAGACATGGAATATTCCATGTTATCATTATTTTCATATTTGTTTAGCATGAAGATATCGTAGATATAATTTACACATTAATGTTCATCCATTTTGCATGTTTATTTTATTGGGTTGGAACCATCTCATTCCTACAATAGCCGTTTATATTTTCTTTAGTACGTATTGTTGCATAGTTTCTTTATGCTAGAGGTCAAATGAAATGTTGTGTTGTTTGGAAGTGGGTGCATTATAGTTCGTTGTGTAGAATATAATTTCCTAGTTGTTCAACTTATTTCGTAGATGTTGTCATGATAGATCACATGGTTAGTTGCTTTATGCTATGGTCATATGTTATTGCTATATAGAATTTATTCCTGATGCATATAACTTATTTTGTTACATCTTGTTAATTACCATGCGTGATTACTTATCTTAGTTTATTACCATGCCATGCTAGCAGCTTCTTAAAGTAGAATACATGTTTTGAATGTGTCCTACCATGTGTTATGCATATGCTTGCTATTGTTTAGTAGAGATGCACGTTCATAGTCTATTTATCTCTTAAATTATTTTATTTATTGATTGAACAATATTATACAATGTTGTCATCATGTAACTAAATTGAATAGCATGTGTGACCAATCCATGTGATTTATGATGCCTAGTTGTGTACTTGTATGTATTTGCAAGTATAGGATCTATTAAATAGAAAAGCATGTCATCTCATTATTCATGTTAATATAATACTTGTTCATTGGTTGATGTCATGATCTAATAGTACTTGCTTACGTTCCAATTTCTTACTTAGTGTGCTTGTTTTTTCATAACTAGTCAGTTACCGCGTTGTATGGTATTGCCATACTTGATGTTTATGTTACTTGTTATCAACTTGGTTATGTTTATAGATATGAGTTGTACTGTATGGTAGAATAATATTGTATCTCGTGTTGATGACCATACATGTCTACTTTTCATATCTACTTTATCTACTTGTTGCATTCATGGTATGCTTAAGCCTAGACATGAAGTCATGCTAGTAACCTTTCATGCCTTTTTATACTCCATGTTTATAGTTATTCTAGTGTTGCTTATATATGCTTAACTTGTTGCATGTTAGTGTTATGTGTGTTCTATACTTATTGCAATAGGTCATCACATCCATAGGATAGTTTACCTTTCGTGTTAGCAAAGTTATATCTTTCTCATATGCACTACAAAAAAACCACTTCTGTGATGATACGTGTTTGTCATAGTAGGTCACGTTTTCTGTCATGCATGTACATCCATGATGAAATTATGGCAGAATCAAGATAGTCATACATATTGTCGGACTTCAGGTTCCGGCAAAACCCGTAAGGTTCGAACTCTTTGGTGCGCACGAAGATCTCTCCTTTTGCCCTAGCTCGTCTACTCAACAACCCTAAGCCTAGCTCGTCAGATCCAATGAACAACAGCCACAAGATTTATACTGGTCCGGGCCACCGTTGTGGTGTAACACCCTAATCCAGTGTGGTGTGGTGGATTGCCTTGTAGGCAAGGGAAGAACTAGTACATGGATGAACTGCCTGCTGGGAGAGGTGTTCTTGAGATCGGGTGAGCTTGTGGTGTGTGGCCTTCTAGATGATCAGCTCAAGATGAGATCAACTTCGTCTCCGATCAAATGATCCCTATGGTGGTGGCTAGTCCTATTTATAGTGGCTAGGGTCCTCTTTCCAAATATTGAGCGGGAAGGGATCCCACAATGGCCAAATTTGAATGGGGACAGCTAGTACAAGCTATCCTGAAAAAGGTGGTCTTTGCTGCCAAAGGCTCTGGTGGTGACGCTACCGTGGGCTCCGCGATGACCGATGTCCTGCTGTCCTGCTGGTCTTAGTCTTGTTGCGCCAATATGGAAACCTTTGCCTGACACCTCGGGACTCTGCGCCTGCACCTGCTCCTTTAGCACCAAAGAGGAAATTGGCACTCTGCGCACGCTGGCGCCCGCCTGGATTTGGTCGTCACTGCTCACGTCACGAGGACCTCGCGGGGTGTCCCTTGCCTTGATATCTCCGATCCTCATGAGCCAACCTGGCGAGGCCGCCCTCCTGTGTCGTCTGCCTCGCGAGGAATGGCCCCTCGCGAGGGTCTTGAGTGTTGCTGAAGATGCTGGGTCACACTAGGCCGCCTTGCGAGCCACGCTCTAGGCCGCAGGCAGGCAAGTCTGGGTATCCCCATTCCCAGAACGCCGACAATAGCCCCCGGGCCCAAGGTGCGCTCGGGCTTGGCATGGCGGCGAAGCCAAGGGCCAAGTGCGGAGCGTCGCGGGCCCCATAGCCTACGGTTCTGACTGACGCGTGGCAATTGACGGGACGTGGGCCTGTGCACTTCCCCACGCAGCCTCGGCGGCTGCGCGACTTGACAAGTCCCTGCGTGCACAACAAATCATCATTACCTATGATTTCGAGGGCCAGCGGTTGGCCTTCTCCTAGTTATAAATAAGGCGGCGAGTGGAGTCCCCGCTGCCTATCTTCTTCCTTCGTTCCTCCCGCTTCTTCTTCCTTGCGTTATGCTCGATCATGCTGCTCATGGCGTCGATCTGACGATTCTCTGCCGCCGAGAAGGGGAAGACTCCTCACGAAGAAGAGGCCACTCCGTCTTCATGGCGCCGCCATGAAACCGGAAGTGACGAGGCCTTGGCACAAACGTCCTCCCCCTGGCTACCCGTGGCCCCTTTATGCTAGGGCACCGGGCCATGGAGAAGGAGCTAGCGCTCAGCACCGCCCAGGCCATGGTCGTACCGATCACGCCGTTGTGGTGCGCGCCGCTGCCCCGAGAGCTCCCGCCGGAGGCTCCTCCCATGATTTCGTGGATTGGGCAACGATTCCTCCTAGATCTTGGATTCGCCTCCTGCCATTCTTTGATGCGGAGGTGCCGCCGAGGCGGACACTCGGGCTGTGGTTGCGTCACGCCGAGTGCCGGGCCCCGACGACGAGGGCGGAGGTTGAGGTCGTCTCTTCAGGCAAGGTCTTCAAGACTCGCGGATGGGGCGAGGTCGCCCGCGCTTGCGGCTTGGAGGGTTCCCTCGCCATCCACTTCGAGTTCGACGGCGTCTCCGTGCTGCACTTCAAGGTGTTCGACGAGGAAGGGCGCCGCTTGGAATGTTGCCCTGGAAGGGGCCATCAGGAATATGCTACTGGCGACGCGCCAGACGTTGATTCCACCGCCAGCTTATCCAGCGGCAGCGATGGCGTCCGCAGGTCTAGCAGCTCCTCTGAGTCCGCCGAGTCCCCGGAGACAAGCGACGATAGCTGCGCGCCTCCGAGCTCTCGACGTGGCCGAGATGCGTCGGGCTCGCGAGCACGTCGCTGGTGGTGACCCACCTAGGGTCGGAGGTGGCCCGCTGTTGATGGCGTCATAGTTGGGATCCCCTGAAGACCCTTTGTGGCGTTCCCTGCAAGGATTTCGAAGCCAACCCCACGGGTCTGTGTAAAGAATTTGTAATGCTTTTGCTTCTATCTTGCTGTTTCGCCAGCGCACTATGTTCGCGAGCCCTGTTTCAGCAATATCATCCCCTTTTTTACCCTTTCGGTTCCGTAGTGCTCTACGCCATCGGGCCCCAGTCCCAAGGCAAGCTGCAGCCATCGCTGGTATGCCAGGTCGCGATGCCGTGGTCAAGGCTATGAGGTGAGCGGCCCGGGGTCCGGTAAAAGCTCCTGAGGCACGATTCTCAAGAGGTCCCCCTTGGCATGAAAGCGTCTTCCTGAGGTTAAGAAAGCGAGGCAGTATTGCTGAAACGTCACTACCAAATTCTGCTGAGTGAACGTGGATGGAGCATCAAGGGATTAATGACTTATCTTGGCGATCGCGGGGTGGATCCCACACAACGTGCCTGGCTCATTCCTTAGGCTGATATTTCATGATTCCCTCCTGCTGGCCCTGGGGTTTTGCGTCGGCAGGGCCCGGCACGCACGTACCTTAGCCGCCGCTAGCCTTGACTGAAAACCAGGACAAGACCAGGGAGTGAGGGGCTACGGGACCAGTTAGGCTCCTGAGTTGCGATGCTCAGGAGTCCCCCTTGACATGCGAACAGGCCCGAAGGAAAGGAACGCTGGACTCAGGCCTTGATGTTCTGCATCGGTAGGGCCCGGCCCGCGCGTACCTCAGCCGCCGCTGGCCTTGACTGGTAACCAGGACAAGACCAGGGAGTGAGGGGCTACGGGTCCATTTAGGCGATTGGGTCGTGATACCCAATGGTCCCCCTTGACGTAGTAATAGGCCCAAGCTCTCTGAACCGATCCCACTCCTCTCGTGCTTCTTGATGCTGTGCATCCTCGGGTCTCGACCCTCGAGCGAAGCTCATCCGCTGCTGGTATGCCAGGTCGTGATGCCGTGGTCAAGGCCAAGGGGTGAGGGCTAGAGAGTCAGTAAGATCCCCTGAGGCGCGATGCTCAGGGACCCCCCCTTTAACGCGCAAGTGAACCACGTCAGGAGGGAAGACCGGTGGGACTGCCCGTCGCCTTGCTCCTGAGACTCCGGTGGGTTAGCCTGTAGTAGAACAACTTAGGGTCGCGCCCGCGTTAGGCTTCCAATAATTCTGCTGGGAGACGAAGGCACCGAGGACCTGGTGAGGTGACGCTTGCGGAGTGAGTTGCGGATCAGAGCTCAGTCCCTCGGGTTTGTCAGCGTTGCTGGGACGGACTCGAGCACAACCGTCGTGCCAATGTATGCAGCTCCATTATGAGATGAACAGAAGTCTGTTAGGTGGCCAAGGACACCCGGAGGTGCAATGGTTAGTCAATTTATCCGCATGTAACATGACTTAGGATGGTAGCACTAGCTTTGGTAAAATGCAAGGGAGATGCATGCCACCAGGGAAAACCTGTGCGGCCTAGGGATAGTGCGACCCGAGGGGGCGCCCCCAAAGGTGACCTGAGATGCAAAAGGATGTGCGTCGCAAGGATAGACCCGTGCGACCTGGGGATAATGCTGTCAGAGGGGCGCTCCGAGTTGAACAGAAATCGAAAGATGTCACCTGGCATAGTTGTTGAAGTAGTCTCGGTGTAGTTGAGGGTGCTCGACTAAGGCGCTGCTCCTTACGTGCCGTCTGGCTCCGGCCCTTCGCGAGGCTCCGGGGCTCCCCAGATCTCACGAAGGGCCGAGACCAACTCCACCTGGATCTCCTTGTGCGTGGCCTCGCGAGCCGCCAGGACTTCCTGCATGTGGCGCAGGTGTAGGGTCACCTGGTTTGGCAGGCCGAAGGGCATGCGCACGTAGCTGTGAGGGGGACCCTGGCACCGGCCCACCTAGGAAGGACAGTAGAGCTCCCGAGACGCGTTCCTGTTGAGTGCCGGGACATTGATGCAAACGCACAGCCTGTCTCCTGAGCCCGGACTGACAACTGCCCTTGGAGGAGCCAGGCGGCGCTTGCCTCGCATGGCTCTTGCCTCCTGTAGGTCTTCAATGGTCTGGCTGATGAACTCCTGAGCGCTTGGTGCCTCACGCCTTGAGGCCTCCGGAGGGAAGTGTCCAGAGAAGCACTCTTCGACGTGGTGCCCGAGCACCTCCCTCATGACATTGGCTAGGTTTGAGGCCCTCCAAAGGAGAGCCCCGAGCCCAGCCTGAGAGGGGCACCGGGTGCGCCTTCCTATGCGAGAGGGGGCGGAGGCCCTGTGGTGCTGCCTCCCTGTGTTGCGTCCTCATGAGGCTCCAGAGCCATCAGTTGCCTCTTCTTCTTGGGAATGGCCTCCGGTGGGTAGATGATGATGTCGCTGTCCGGATCTTTAACCGTCGCTGCCTTGTAAGCGCGCTCGAGTGAGCACACTGCGTCCTTCTCCTCGCAGGCGATGGTCATGACGCCGCCGCTCGCAGGCATCTTGAGAACATTGTAGCCGTGGTGAGTTACTGCCATGAACTTGGCCAGGGCCAGATACCCGAGGATGGCGTAGTAAGGGAGATGGATGTGGGCGACATCAAAGTCGATGAGCTTAGTGTGGTAGTTGTCACGCTTGCCGAAGGTTACATGTGGGTGAACATGCCCCATAGGGGTGGTGGAGCCATCAGTCACTCCGGAGAAGGGCTTGGTAGGCAGTATCTGTTTGTAGGGTACTTGGAGGTTGTCGATTGTCTCGATGGACAGGACATTAAGCCTTGCGCCACCGTTGATGAGGGTCTTGGTAACTTGGACGTTGCTGATGACGGGAGAGCAAAGCATCGGGAGGGCGCCAGCCGTAGCTGCGCACTTGAGCTGGTCTGCCGAACTGAAGGTGATCGGGCACCTGCACCACCTGAGTGGATGGGTAGCCTCGAGCTTTCTGGGAGCCGCATTTACTTCACGGGCGAACTGCTTGAAGAGGCGCCGAGAAGATGGGGCATGTGCTCCGCCCAAGATGCAAGCGATAGCACGCGGCTCCTGGAAGCCCCCAGCCCCCTCGTCCTGGTCAACGTTTCTCCTTGGCGGTGGCAGAGGTGGTAGGCCGGCCTTGCCCTGAGGACGGTCCTCTCGGGGATGATCTCTCCAGGCGTCCTCGCGGGGCTGGCCGCGCCAACGGTCCTCCCGAGGTTGATCACGCCACTCCCGACGTGGTCCGCGTTCATCCCAGCGTCCTTCGGTCCGACCTCGCCCGCAGCCGTAGCCACGACTGCTGCGCTCGGGGCGTTGGATGACGCATCCTTCGCGGAGGGCCCTGAGCTCTTGACATTTGTGGGTGTTGTGGCTGTGCATGTTGTGGAAGGCGCAAAATGCTCGGCCGTTCTTGGGTGGCTTCGGGTAGTCGCAGTCGCGCTTCATTTCAGGTTCGGCTGCAAGCACTACCGCTCCCTTGTGCTTCACGTCCTTGCCTTTGGCCTTCTTATCTTTGGTTACGGTAGCAGGGAGCTCGAAAAGCGAGAGGCGCCCCTCCTCTGCCCTAGCGAACTTGGTTGCGAGGTTGAACAGCTCCAAGGACGTGCACAGATCTTCGTGGATGGTGAGCTCTACTTTCATCTTGACGTCACGGACACCATCTGAGGATGCAGAAATGATGGCCTCGTCCGTGACCTTGGGGATCTTGACACGGACACTGTTGAAGTGCTAGATAAACTTCTGCAGGGTTTCTCCTGGTTGTTGCTTGATACGTCGCAGGTCTCCCGCGGTCGGGGGACGATCTCGAGTGCCCTAGAAGTTGGCGATGAACCGATCGCACATCTCACTCCAGGTGGAGATCGATCCCGCGGGCATGTTCAAGAGCCATGAGCGCGTGCCATCCTTGAGGGCCATGGGGAACCAATTTGCCATGATCTTCTCGTTGCCGCAGGATGCCTCGATGCTCAGCTCGTAGAGCTGCAGGAAGTTCGCAGGGTCGGGGCTGCCGTCATAGCATAGAGGCGGGTCGGGCTTGAACCTCCCAGGCCAGTTGACGTTGCCCAGCTCAGGAGCGAGGGCCGTGCAGCCTGCTGTCGACATTGGAGCTTGCTGGGGTGGTGGGACTTGGTCTTGGTCTTCGCACGCCGCCGCGGCGGGGGGCGCGAGATCTCGACGCTGCGGGGGAGGGAGCGCAGGTGCTCCGCCGCGGGGCCGCTGGATCTCCTGGCAGCTCCCTTCTTCGCGCGCTGGCACTGCGCGTGGGTGGTCACACCACGGGGCCAGACGCCTTGGGTCTTGGACGATGCCTTGATGCTAGGGTAGCAGTGGAGCTTCTTAGGCCTCGTCGTCCTCATGGGGAGGCGGACGAGGCAGGGAAAGGGACGGCGCCAGAGAGCCCCCTGCGGCGCTGACGAGCTCGGCGCTGCGGTCAAGCCACTCTTCATAGAAGTCGTTGACGGCGCGGTAGCGCAGGAGCTCTCGTGCCATGAGCAACGTAGCCTGTGCATCCGCGGGTCCGCGGAGAGCATGTAACAAAGAGATCGCCGGAGTCAGTGACGGGGTAGCGGTGCGTCCATCGCACCGCACGGAGGGGTGTAGGGACGATGCCTGCTGTTCTTGCCGCGCCGGACTGGTGGTGGCGTTGGAAGCAGGTGATGGAGAACGACGGGGTGGTCCGCCAGTAGGAGTGGTCTGTGCGACGCCGGCGGCAAGGTAGCCCGCCGCTCAGCACGGGCTCTGCGAGCGTCGGCCATGGACTGCTGAAACGACGGAGCACAATGACGAAAGGGAAGTTTCAGCGCACCCCTACCTAGCGCGCCAAATGTCAGATTTTAGGTTCCGGCAAAACCCTTAAGGTTCGAACTCTGGGGTGCGCACGAAGATCTCTCTGTCCTCCCTAGCTCGTCTACTCAACAGCCCTAAGCCTAGCTCGTCAGATCCAATGAACAAGAGACACAAGATTTATACTGGTTCGGGCCACTTTGTGGTGTAACACCCTAATCCAGTGTGGTGTGGTGGATTGCCTTGTAGGAAGGGGAAGAACTAGTACATGGATGAACTGCCTCCTGGGGGGAGGTGCTCTTGAGCTCGGGTGAGCTTGTGGTGTGTGGCCTTCTAGCTGATCAGCTCAAAAAGAGATCAACTTCGTCTCGGATCAGATGATCCCTATGGTGGTGCCTAGTCCTATTTATAGTGGCTAGGGTCCTCTTCCCAAATATTGAGCGGGAAGGGATCCCACAACGGCCAAATTTGAAGGGGACAGGTAGTACAATCTATCCTGACAAAAGGTGGTCTTCGCTGCCAAAGGCTCTGGTGGTGACGCTGCCGTGGGCTCCGCGATGACTGCTGTCCTGCCATCCTGCTGGTCTTGGTCTTGTTGCACCGATATGGAAACCTTTGCCTGACGCCTCGAGACTCCGCGCCTGCACCTACTCCTTTAGCACCGAAGAGGAAACTGGCACTCTGCGCCCGCTGGCGCCCGCCTGGCTTTGGTTGTCACTACTCACGTCACGAGGACCTCGCGAGGTGTCCCTCGCCTTGATATCTCCTATCTTCACGAGCCGTCCTGGCAAGGCCGCCCACGGGATGTCCTGTGCCATCCGCCTCGCGAGGCTTGGCCCCTCATGAGGGTCTTGAGTGTTGCTGAAGATGCTGGGCCACACTCGGCCGCCTTGCGAGCCACGCTCTGGGCTGTAGGTAGGCAAGTCTAGGTACCCCCGTTCCCAGAACACCGACACATATGTTGTCGTAGAAGTGTTCCATGACAATACCAAAATTATCATCTCGGAAGTGTCCACTTCCATGATGATAAATGGCACATCATGGAAGTGCCTTCGTCAAGGGTAACCGACACATGGCATCCATTGTAATGTGCCGCCATTAAGCTATCGGGCCTAGTTTGGGATCCGATAACCCGCTAACAGCCAAGAGCAATTGGGATTTTCCATGTGTAAAATTCTCATTGGTCGAAGCAACCACGTGTCAGCTCCTCATGCAGACAGATGTCAACCGACCAATGGACATGAGGAGCCTATGATACGTCAACGCGTGGCATAGCCCAACAGTGGCCCATTCAGGTCAAAAGGTTGGCCCGTTTGAATTGGTAAAATGTGGACGGGCCCGCCCATCGAAAGCCTGTTGACGTCCTGCTCGCATATAGCCCAATTAGTCCCGATAACACACTACCCATTATTGGCTTTCCGAATTTGGCCCGCTAGCTTCATCTGGACCATCCAATATGGTTCCAGCCCATTGTAACTTCTGGCCCATGTATAGCCCATGGCGCCTTTGGCCCATATGAGGGCCTTTGTAACTCTTGGCCCATTAACGGCCCATGGTGAAACTAGCCTATAATTAAAAGTATATTGCTTTATACCCATTAACGACCCATTACACCATTGGGACGTTCCCAGCCTGTGTTATCTTTCAGCCTTTTAAGGGCCCATTTGTTCTTGGGCTGATTTGCAGCATTCGATTACTTATGGTCTGTTACTGGCCTTTTCCGCTTGTGGGCCAAATTGAGCCCGTGGTTAAAGTCGGCTCATTTTTGGCCTGTTAACCCGTTGGTCTGTGTTCATAGCGTCATCAAGTACGGCCCGTTAACAACACGTTATGCATGTCGATAGAATTAAGCCCGTTATACTCGTCGGCCAATTAATGACCCCTTATGATCAACCCATGAAAGGACGACTCCCACTCTAGCCCATTTATGGCCCATAATGTGGTCCGTTATTAGCCCATTTTGGCCAATCGATCATACAGACCGTAGAAGGCCCATTGATTCTACGGCCTGTAGGAGTACCATGGTCACAACATCAGATAGCAGGACCATGGTGACAACGGTCTGTATGTTGCCCATGGTTATTGTGGCGTAGTTTTAAAAAATAGGTTATTGCGGCCACTAGGAAATAGCGGAAAAAGAACTGGACTGACTACATGAAAAAAATAAACAAGACAACAAGGAAATAAATAAGCAAGCACCATACACTAGGCTATTACGGTTATTTCACATATTACAACCACTGGGCATCAAAGTTTTCCACCTGTGCAAATATGGGGAACAAAGCAGCATATTACATACACTGGTTGTCAAAGTTGGTGACCAGTTCAAATAAACGCCGCAGCAAAACAAGTCCAAAACTGAAACCACTTCAAAATAGCTCCAAAAACAATATCTTGGGTATCCACCATGTTGGCAAGACGCTTAGCATTCTTATTGGCTTTCTATTGTTCGGCGCTTAAATCCTCCAGTGCTTGTTATGCACCAAAAAGGATGCATATGGATTCTACAGGGACATCCTCAGTCTTTCGGCTTCATGTCGCTGCACATCTAATCGATGTCTTTCAACTTGAAGTTGATACTCAAGAAGCGAAACTGATTCAGGCAGTGAGTTCGAAGAGCTTGTGCTAGCAGTAGTGGCCATTAACTCGAATAGTACATCAGGACATGACTTTGGGGTTGTCTCACTGTCTTCAAGATAGTTTTGATTAGCTTTCTTGGAGACCAACATGTATGTCTCACTATCTTTAACCTTATATGCATTACTTCCTTTACCATTTCATAACGGGGTACCATTCTCCAATATTTTGTCCGCATTCTAAAAGAGAAACGAGCACACACATCACAGGTTTACCATGTTGTATATGAAACTCATTTTGGTAAACTAGATCAGTAGTAAGGTGGACAGGATAATAGCAGGGAACAAACATATATCTATGTTGTATGGTCATTGTATGGTCTATATCATTCTAGTTTATGTTGCCAAATCAAGATAGAGACAGTTCAAATCATATATGTTTAAGACAAATCAACATAAGTGTGGGAAACTACACAACACTAACAACACTTGTAACGTGCATGGCATGAGAACATAACTGTTTTATTCAATTGAAACTGAAATCAATATAGAGCAAGTTATAACAGCAAACCAGTTAAAGAAACATGTTTAAAACATACCTGTTGCGCCATTGGAGTTTCAATTCCATCCTTCGAATTTGAAATTATTTGGTATGAGTAATAACAGTGATGCAAGAGCAAAGGAGTATGAACCATAGCTACGGAACCTAACCTGAGAACAATTCTTCTTCTGCTCTAAGCATTGACTTGGGGTTCGGAGTGGTGGTCCTCGTGCTTTGGGCACTGCAGTTGCCTTACTAACTGCTCGTGTTTGGGTGCTCTATGGTGGAGACGGTGTTGTGTCAACTAGAAATGGGATACTATCTATTGGGGTTGGGGTTAGACGGGGTGTAGCTAGTTCTCTGTCCACCTAGGTAGGGGTACAATCTGCGTGAGTATGGGTTATGTGTGGTGGGGCTAGTTCTTGGGCAAGTACAACCATGGTTCTATCTGCGTCGATGGGTAGCATAATCTTTTGTGAATACCATGTTTTTACTCCCAAAGATACTGCCATCACCCTCTCCAATTCAAATGTCTTATAAACAAGAATAATAATAGAACGTACACACATTGTATAATAGACAGATGCAATGGATAGTAGGGAAGTGTCGGTGTCAATACCAACAGATCTCGGGGTAGGGGGTCCCGAGCTGTGGATCTAGGATCAATGGTTAACAAGGGAAGACGAGCACATTGTTTCCCCAGGTTCGAGCCCTCTCAAAGAGGTAACACCCTATGTCCTACTTGATTGTATTGATTGTATATCGTTGTTACAAAATAGATCTACCTCGAGATCAGTATGAGCTAAACCTTGGCTACGGGGTGGGGGGTGAATATAGATCTCCGTCTAGTGACTACAACCTTCAGTTTATATAGACACCGATAGGGTTAGGGTTACTGAAGATAGATTACAATAAGGAACAAAGGAGATTCTATGCCTTCTTGACTTGGATGGCACACCACGGCTTCATAAGTCTCCTACCACAGTACGGCTCCACCAGTTCGGCCCATGTATAGTGGGTCATTGCCCCGAGGACCCCTTAGTCCATGATTACCTAAGTAGCCCCTGAACTTTTGCCTCCAATGCCGAGATATTATCGGGTATCCATCTGCCCGACCAGTATTCGGTTTGCGGGGCGAGTTCCTTAGCAAGTATCCCATCTGTCCGGTACCAAGAGATGTCCGGAGTCTGAAATAGTTGTTTTTTTAACACTGAAGGTAATAAGAAAAATATTTCTCGAGCACCAATTGTGCCTTCATCTGATAACTTTTTCTCCTTCAACGAATTTTCGCTTTGGGCCATAATTCCAAGTAGTTACTATTTCTCGAAGCGTGACTCGAGGCTGACGCCACGCTTGACATGTCCCCTCCAGGTGGAGATCGTGTCGCGCTTTTCAGGGGATATGGTTAATGATTTCGATTCCCCTCCCCACTGATAATGTTGCGGAGGTATCGGGAAGTGGAGAGGCCAACGACGTGAAAGAAGGGATCTCTAGCCTGCCCACATGCTATAAAGGGCGGCCGCTATAGTCTGCATCCCACGCCTTCTCCTTTCTTCCGAACATGCTGTTCTTCAGAGCTCCAGCGCTTTTTCCTCGTCCTTCCATAGCCAATCCCACCTCACCTTCTTCAACCATGGCTGGCGCTAATGAGAAGTGGGAGGCCTCCTCCATCACCAACAAGGTGATTCTGAAGCTCAAGGAGGACGGTTACTTGCTGGCCAACATCGCCTATCGAGTCGCGGAAAAGGGCCAGATCATCTCTACTCCAGAGCCGGGCGAGAGGGTAGTTTTTATTCCACATTCCCTTAGGGGCTAGGATTTCCTCTGCACCCCTTTGTGCGGGGGCAAATGTTCTTCTATGGGATGGATTTCCATGACTTAGCCCTCAACTCCCTCCTCCACATTTCGACCTTCATCGTCATATGTGAGGCGCTTCTCCAGGTCCAGCCACACTTCGGCTTATGGCAGAAGGTGTTCAACGTGAAACCCAAGGTGGTCAGCGGCGGCCATGTAGACTGTGGAGGGGGCATGGTCAGCAAGCTGACACAGGTCTAGTGGCTGGAGGCCATTTCGTCAAAATTGTCCGGATGTGGTAGAAAGAATGGTTCTACATCACCGAACTGAGAGAAGCCGCATGGGGAGCGGCCCCCGCATTCTGGTCCGGACCCCCCACAAGATTGGCCTCCTGGACCAACAAGGGTCTAGACTGGGGTCGCGTCGCCGACACCAAAGTGCTGCAAAATTGCATCCACAGCGTAATCCAGGCCGGAGCAAAGCTGGTCGACATGTTTCAGATCATGCTCCACCACGGGCTCCTCCCTTGCCAGGAGAGGGCCAAACCCATGTGGTAGTATGAGCCCGATGATCTGGCCACTGTGCGGCACCTCTTCGGCACGACTCCTGACACGATATAGGGCCAACTATTCTAGCCCCAGGAGGAATGGCCGGCCAAGGGGAAGGACATTGGTGTTGACGCTGGGAATCCTCCAACGGAGGTGAGTGGCACGTTTCTTCGAAGAGTGTCCGGATGTTAACATTACGTGAGATACGATCTAACCTTGTTACGTGGATTCTATAGGGCTAGCTCGCCAAGGCCAGGAACATTAGTGGCCCAGCGCCGCTGCCGAAGGAGCCCCGATCAGAGCAGCTGGAGAAGATGCTGGTAGTGGTGCCTGACAAGGAGCCTGCCAAGAAGGGCAAGAAGCAAGAAGCCCTGGAGGCCAGGAAGGGCCTCCACCGCAGGATCCGTTTGGGGAACCGGTTCGAAGAAGCTGCGGCCTCATCCGTACAGGATGAGGGCGAGGAGGAGGAGGACATAGAGGAAAGTGCCTCTTCATAGTCCAATAAGAGGCCGGCGTGCGAGGACACCGAGGGGGTCCAACCTTCCCCGACCCCAAAGACACATCACTGGCCTAAGCTGATGATACCTAATGGCTCGGAAGACGAGAAGTCCGAGGCATCCGAAGAGGTCCTCAAGAAGGAATCGAGGGTCAAGCCCCCTTCCAGTAGGTAAGGTGTCTGCATTTTCAGCTATCATGTTTTGAGTAGTTTGTTGTAGTTGAAGGCTGACCCATCTGAATTGTAGTCCCCAACATGAGGGCCCCACCGATAAAACCTAGGAAGGGACGTCTCCTCCCGCCGATCTAGCGGATAGTGGGTCTATGGCGCACTCTGCGCCTCCTTTAGCACCCGAAGAGGCTGAATAGGTGCAGTCCCGAAGAACTCCACCTCCTCTCAACACGGAGGGGGAGGTAGATGTCGAGATGGCCGAGGCTAACACCTCGGTCACCGAAAAACCAGGAGGGAGCATCCCTCCTGGTCGGCGAAGGAAAAGCGTCCGGGCCATCCGGACCCCCTCCGTCGACCGCTCTCGAGCACTGAGGCCTTCGACGGTACATGTTCTCCCAATGGGGAGGGGGCTGGGGAGCCAACACAGGCGCCGAACACCTCTGCAAGAGCGGCGGTAGGCTGGCCAGACACGTTCGATGAGTTGGTGAGCAAATCCGTCATCGTTGAGGGGCATAGCACCCTTATGGTTGCGGTTATGCAAAGTGTTTGGTCTGTCCAATCCGGACTTAATGACGCTGTCCAAGGCCTTCTAGCAGGCTTTGAGGTAAGTCAAGTAATTATCTTTCCTCGCAATACGGCTTCATAAGTCTCCTACCACAGTACGGCTCCAAAATTCCGGCCCATGTATAGTGGGTCGTCGCCCCGAGGACCCTTAGTCCACGACTCCCTCAGGAAGAAAACATGGCATGAATAATTCACATTTATGTTGTCTAACAAAACAGGATAGCGTGACACAATTACACATATATGGCGGCTAATTAAACATGATAGCGTGACACAATTTCACATATATGATGGATAACTAAACATGATAGAATGGCATACTTCAAAATATGATGAATTTGTAAACATGATGACTTGATATAACTACACGATGTGTCTATTAAAGGGCTTGGCATGCCATAGTTCACATACATGCCATCGATGGAAACATGATGGCATGATATAATTCACGGATAGAATGTCATAATTCAAAATATGATGACTATGTAAACATGATGAGATTATATAACTATATTACGTCTTTATAAAATTGGTCGGCATGCCATAATTCAAATACATGCTGTCTGTGTAAGCATCATGACATGATCTAATTGAAATATATGATTTATATACTAAGCAAGTGAGCAGAGGGCAATTGCATATATGATGTGTGAACTAAGCAGATGACATTCAATATTGTGTATATGATGTAAAAAACTAAGCATTGCAAGACAACCTATGCAAGATATGTGCAATATAACCCTGCCAAGTTTGAGCATACAACTCATGGGGAAAATAGGACTAGTCATCTATCTCTGAATCCTCCTCTGAGGAGCTATCTGTAACCAGCTAGATATCTGCTTCAACATGTAGCATTGTCTTTTGTGAAGACATTGTTTTCACTCCAGATGTTTGCATCACCAATTTAAATGGCTGCTGCACATGAATAGTAGTTGAATATACAAACACTATCAACAAGTGGAATATGTAATACAAAAAAAAGATGGCATGATAAAATACACATATATGATGCTTGGCTAAACATCATGGCATTTCATAATTCACATACATAATGCCTTGCAACAAGATAACATTTCATAATTCACATATATAATGTCTTGCAACAAGATGGTATTCGCACAAAGCATGTCTAAACTAAGCAGATGACATATTTGATATTTAAAGCAATTCAAGGCACCATATGCATGATATGGCGAACATCAGCATGCCAAGTTAGAGCAACGACCTCAGGGGGTAAATAGGAGTGGTCTGCACCTTCTGAACCCCCCTAAGAACAGATATCTTCCTCTTGTTACATTTTGAAATGTGTGGAGGGGGGCTGCCTTTGCGCCCACCATGGAGCGACGTCTCCATTAAATTTTATTGCCACGTAAGGCTCGTCTCTTTTTCTCTACATGTTCAATTCCATTGTGTACAATAACTGACATGCATAGGAATAAAACAAAGTGAGATTATGTAAGGAGTGCATGCAGAAATCCCAAGTGATGGTAGCAACCTATGGATAGGCCCAAAACCAATGATAGCAGGCAGATAATAGCTTCAGTTAAAAAATACAAATAATGGCTTCTTTACTGTTTGTTTCCCACCCAACATGAAACTAATAGTAGACACCAGAGATTAACCGTGATAGTAGACAAATACTATCAATTGCGTCCCCGATATGTACCCCACAACCATTTAAAAACTCAAGTTTTAGCATTAGTATGGAGCTGAGTCTAATTGGTGAATAGGACAATAATGTAGCATGTAATATTAAGTGATGCATAACGTAAGTAGACATGAAAGAGTGTCACCTCTCTTGCGGACCCATGCAGTCCTCAAGGTCATCTGTTCAGTTAATGATGGTAATGTTGTGGTCGTGGTGATGACCCACATGTATATGGGATCAATTGTAGCTCTTCTCGATAAGTACGAGTGTCGAACCCAACACGGAGCAGAAGGAAATGACAAGTGTTTCTCAGTAAGGTAATGTTTGCAAGTGCTGAAATTGTAAGAAGCAGAGTAGTTTGATAGCAAGATAATTTTGTAACGAGCAAGTAATGATAATAGTAGCAAGTATGCAGCAAGATAGCCCAATCCTTTTGAGGTGAAGGACAGGCCAAAACGGTCTCTTATAATAAGCAAAGCGTTCTTGAGGGTACACGGGAATTTCATCTAGTCATTTTCATCATGTTTGTTCAATTCATGTTCGCTACTTTTATAATTTGATATGTGGGTGGATTGGTGCTTAGGTGTTGTGCATACTTGAACAAACCTCCTACTTATGATTAACCCTCCCGCAAGCATCCGCAACTACGAGAAAAGTATTAAGAATAAATTCTAACCATAGCATTAAAATTTGGATCCAATCGGTCCCTTACGGAATAGTGCATAAACTGGGGTTCAAGCTTCTGTCACTCTCGCAACCCACCATCTAATTACTACTCCACAATGCATTCACTTAGGCCTAAATATGGTGAAGTGTCTCGACGTTCACATGACACCACTAAGGGAATCACAACATACATACTATCAAAATATCAAACACATATCAAATTCACATGATTACTTGCAACATGATTTCTCCCGTGACCTCAAGAACAAAGGTAACTACTCACAAGTGATAAACATGCTCAAGATCAGAGGGGTAATATATAGCATAATGGTTCTGAGCATATAATCTTCCATCATGAGGGTACACGGGATTTGTCCCTGTTTATAAAGATGTGGGTCATCCCAAAAATAATGTCTTAAGTCATAAAATACCTTTTTCTTTTGTTGATAAGTAAAACTAGGTGGTAAATATTTAGCAACAATATAATGAGCATAGTCTGCATACCAAGGAGTATTATTAGTAATATTTATTGGAGCTAACTGCTCATCAGGAAAACTATCATCAATAGGTATTGGGTCATCAAGCACATTTTCAAGTCTAGACAAGTTATCAACCATGGTGTTCTCAGCTCCTTTTCTATCAATAATATGCAAGTCAAATTCTTGTAGCCAAATAACCCACCGTATAAGTCTAGGTTTAGCATCTTTCTTTTCCATAAGATATTTAATAGCAGCATGGTCTGTGTGAACAGTTACTTTTGAATCAACAATGTAGGATCTAAATTTGTCACAAGCAAACACAACTGCTAAGAATTCTTTTTCAGTGTTATTGTAATTCTTTGGAGCACTGTCTAGAGTTCTACTAGCATAATGAATAACATTTAGTTTTTTATCAACTATTTGTCCTAGAACATCACCAACTTCATAACCACTAGCATCACACATAATTTCAAAAGGTAAGTTCCAATCAGGTGGTTGAACTATAGGTGCAGAAATTAAAGCTTGCTTTAGCGTTTCAAAGACTTCAAAGCAATCATCATAAAAAACAAAACGAACATCCTTTTGTAAAAGGTTAGTGAGAGGCCTAGAAATTTTAGAAAAGTCTTTGATAAATCTCCTATAGAAACCAGCATGACCTAAGAAACTAGGAATACCTTTGACATCTTTAGGACATGGCATTTTCTCAATTGCATCAACCTTAGCTTTGTCTACTTCAATACCCTTTTCAGAAATCTTTTGACCCAAGACAATACCTTCATTAACCATAAAGTGGCATTTCTCCCAGTTCAAGACAAGACTTGTTTGTTCACATCCCTACAAAACTCGATCAAGATTGCTTAAACAATCATCAAAAGACTTCCCATAAACGGAGAAATCATCCATGTAAACTTCCACAATCTTTTCACAAAAGTCCGATAATATTGCAGCCATAAATCTTATAAAGGTAGCAGGTGCATTGCATAAACCAAAAGGCATACGTCTATAAGCATAAGTTCCAAAGGACAAGTAAAAGTAGTCTTTTCTTGATCAGGCTGAGAAATAGGTATTTGTGAAAAACCAGAGTATCCATCAAGGAAGCAAAAGTGTGTGTGCTTTGATAATATTTCTACCATTTGATCAATAAAAGGCAAAGGGTAATGATCTTTTCTAGTTGCATTATTTAATTTTCTGAAATCAATTACCATTCTATAGACTGTAACAATTCTTTGTGGAATAAGTTCATTCTTATCATTAGGAACAACAGTAATACCTCCTTTGTCAAGAACACAATGAACGGGACTTACCCATCTACTATCAGCTATAGGATAGATTATACCTCCTTCCAGAAGTTTTAATATTTTTGTGCTTACCACTTCTTTCATCTTCGGATTTAACCGACGTCTATGATCGACGACGGGTTTAGCATCAGGTTCCATATTAATCTTATGCTGACATAGAGTGGTGATGATGCCCTTTAAATCATCAAGAGTATATCCAATATGCTTCCTTAGAACTTTCAATAATCTTTCTTCTTCATGTTTTGAAAGTATGCACTAATAATAACAGGATATATCTTCTTTTCATCAAGATAAGCATATTTCAAAGTGTCAGGTAATTGTTTTAATTCAAACATTGGATCACCTTTAGGTGGAGGAGGACCTCCCAACGCTTCGATAGGCAGATTGTGTTTAAGCAAAGGACGTTGTTCAAAGAAAATAGCATCTATTTGATTTCTTTCATGCATATGTAAATCATTTTCATGGTCTAGCAAATATTGGTCTAAGGGATCGGTACGAGGCACAACAATAGAAGAAAGACCAATAATTTAATATTTACTAGGTAATTATTTCTCATGAAGCTTTCTATTAAACTTGGAAAAATTAAACTCATGAGATTCATCACCAAAACTTACACCGAAAATTTGTTTCTTACAATCTATCTGAGCATTCACGGTGTTCCTGAAAGGTGTACCAAAGATAATGGGACAGAAGTCATCTTTTGGGGAACCAAGAACAAGAAAACCAGTAGCGTATTTTAATTTCCCACACAGGACTTCAACATCTCTAACAATCCCAATTGGTGAAATAGTGTCTCTATTAGCCAGTTTAATAGTGACATCAATGTCTTCTATCTCTGTGGGTGCCATGTCATTCATAATATCTTCATATAAGGAGTAGGAGATAACACTCACACTAGCACCTATGTCACATAAACCATGATAACAATGATCTCCTATTTTGACCGAGACAACGGGCATGCCAACAACCGGTCTATGCTTGTCCTTTTTATGAGGTTTGGAAATTATAGCAGCCTCTTCATTAATGCAAATAATATGCCCATCAACATTTTCTTCCAAGAGATCGTTGATCATAGCAACATTAGGTTCTACTGTAATTTTTTCATCCGGTTTAGGTGTTGTGATATGACTTTTGTTAAACACAGTTGAAACTTTAGCATGCTCCTTTATCCTAACAGGGAAAGGTGGGTTTTCAATGTAAGGAGTAGGAACATCTGGATCAACATTATAAAGCATAGTTTCTTCTTTAACTGGTACCCGTTCTTTAATTTCTTCTTTAATAGGTGGGTGTTATTTAAAACACTTCTCTTTAAGGAGAACAACACGAGTAGCATTCACAAAAGGAGGCTACAATCTCAGAGTCAAGTCCATATTTAGTGCTAAACTTTGAAAAGGCATCGGTATTCATAAAAGATTTAACACAATCATACTTAAGCTTAATACCTGACTCTTTATGTTCGCCGAGTTCCAAATCTTTAGAGTTGCATTTGACTCTTTCCAAAAGATCCCACCGGAATTCAATAGTTTTCTTCATTAAAGAACCAGCACAAGAAGTATCGAGCATGCATTGATCATTATGAGAAAGCCGAGCATAAAAATTCTGAATAATAATTTCTCTTGAGAGCTCATGATTGGGGCATGAATATAAAATTTACTAAAGCCTCCCCAAGCTTGAGTGATACTTTCTCCTTCAGGAGGCCGAAAATTATGTATATAATTTGATCACGATGAACTAGATGCGTAGGATAATTTTTGTGTGAAACTCCATTTTCAATCGATTCCGGTTCCAAGATCTAGTATCATCGCATAGCCTATACCATGCTAATGCTTTTTCCTTCAAAGATAAAGGAAAAACCTTCTTCATAACTTGATCTCCGAGTGAACCTGCAAGCTTCAACAATCCACAAATTTGTTCCACATATATCAAGTGCATATCAGGATGTTCAGTTCCATCTCCTTCATAAGGATTAGCTAGCTGTTGTTCTATCATACCCGAAGGGATTTCATATTCAATATTTTCAGTAGGTGTAGCGGGTTGAGGGGTAGCTAATTGTGGTTTCTATCGAGGTGAAGATACCCCGAACAAACCCATCAAAGGAGTGTTCTCCATAGTAACAAGTGACAATAAATTTCAGCACACTATATGAATGTTTCCTTACCAATTCCACTTACCAGAAGAGCTTCACTCCCCGGCAATGGCGCCAGAAAATTTCCTTGATGACCCACAAGTATAAGGGATCAATTATAGCTCTTTTCAATAAGTAAGAGTGTCGAACCCAACACGGAGCAGAAGGAAATGACAAGTGTTTCACAATAAGGTAATGTCTGCAAGTGCTGAAATTGTAAGTAGCAGAGTTGTTTGATAGAAAGATAATTTTGTAACGAGTAAGTAATGATAATAGTAGCAAGTATGCAGAAAGATAGCCCAATCCTTTTGAGGCAAAGGACAGGCCAAAACGGTCTCTTATAATAAGCAAAGCGTTCTTGAGGGTACACGGGAATTTCATCTAGTCACTTTCATCATGTTGGTTCAATTCGTGTTTGCTGCATTGATAATTTGATATGTGGGTGGATCGGTGCTTAGGTGTTGTTATTACTTGAACAAACCTCCTACTTATGATTAACCCTCCCGCAAGCATCCGCAACTACGATAAAAGTATTAAGAATAAATTCTAACCATAGCATTAAACTTTTGGATCCAATCGGTCCCTTTCAAAATAGTGCATAAACTAGGGTTCAAGCTTCTGTCACTCTCGCAACCCACCATCTAATTACTACTCCACAATGCATTCACTTAGGCCTAAATATGGTGAAGTGTCTCGACGTTCAGATGACACCACTAAGGGAATCACAACATACATACTATCAAAATATCGAACACATATCAAATTCACATGATTACTTGCAACATGATTTCTCCCGTGACCTCAAGAACAAAGGTAACTACTCACAAGTGATAAACATGCTCAAGATCAAAGGGGTAATATATAGCATAATGGTTCTGAACATATAATCTTCCACCAAATAAACCATATAGTACTTAACTACACTATGTAATCAACACTACTAGTCACCCACAAGCACCAATCTATAGTTCCCGTAACAAGATTGAACACAAGAGATGAACTAGGGTTTTAGATGAGATGGTGCTATTGAAGATGTTGATGAAGTTAGCCCTCCCCAAGATGGGAGAGTTGTTGGTGATGATGATGACGATGATTTCCCCCTCCGGGAGGGATGTTCCCCCGCGGAATTGCTCCGCCAGAGGGAAAAAGTGCTCCAGCCCAAGTTCCGCCGCTAGACGGCAGCGCTTCTTCCTGAATGTCTTCTCCTTATTTTTTCTAGGTTAGAAGGGATTATATACTAGAAGATGGCCACCGAAGATGGGCCTAGGTGAGCACAACCCACTAGGGAGCGCCTGGGGGCCCTAGCGCACCAAGGTAGGTTGTGCCCACCTGGTGGGCCCCCTCTGGTGGTTATCAGCTCCAGTATTTCTTAAATATTCCATAAAAATCCCCGTGGAGTTTCAGCTTGTTTGGAGTTGCGCAGAATAGGTTGCCTGACGTAGCTTTTTCAGGTCCTGATTTGCAGCTGCCGGAAATCTTCCTCTTGGTGCATTCCTTGAAAATTATGAGAGAAAAGGGCATTTGAATTACTCCAAAAGGCATTATTATGCATAATAACAACATAAACAACATCAAGAAAACATGATGCAAAATGGACGTATCATGTGGCTCTCGGTTGTGGGGAAGAAGATCTGAGGCGGCGAAAGACAGTCTGGAGGGTGGATCGCTGCTACGGTGGACCCTTTCGTCATTGGAGCGGTTGAGCTGTGGTGGACGGCGCCAGGGCAGGAGTGGGACAAACCACACAAGGTTTTCTTTGAAAACTATCTGTAAGGGAAGTAATTCTGTAAGGGCTCTTTTGAATTGGAGGATTCTAACAACGCAAAGATAGGAAATACACAATAATATGATAGGAATGCATGTGCAAAACAGAGAATTTAAAATCACAAGATTTCAGTCAATCTAGGTGTTTAGTTCACAAGAATTGGAAGGTCACGGGAATGCAAAGAAGCATGGTTAAATTAAGTCGGACCACAAGAAAATGGTCAAATATGGATGTTAGAATTCCTATGGAATGTATAACAAATAAATCTTTGGAAAAAATCCTACAAGATTCAATCCTACGAATCAAACAACCAACGTAGGAAAAATTCGTAAGGATTCTAATCCTTTAAAAAATCATATCAAGATCCTTTGAATCGAGGAGACCCTTAGTTTTCTTCTTCATGAATAGGAATTTGAAAAGGAGGGCCAAGTGGATATTAATATTCCTACGGGTTTTCGTTTGAAAGAGACACTAAAGGAACAAATCCTATAGTTTTCCTTTACTCCATTCCTTTGAACCAAATGCATGAATAGTTGTACCATAGGAAACTTTCCAATTCCTATGTTTTTCCTTCACTTTTCCTTTCGACCACTAGCTATTCTAGTAGGCGGGCTTGAATAGGCAAAATCCTACACATCAAAAATGTTTTTGTGCTACTTGTACTACTTTGGACCCAGGACACTACCCTACTAGCTTAACTCGCAGGCCCATCTACACATTCACAGGTCAAATGCGCAGAAATAAATAATTATGTCTTTCGAGAGAGTCCATCACGAATAGCTAAGTTGCCTGGTACCTCACTTCTTTTTATATAGGAGAAACTAATCGTACCTCACATTACTATGTGAGCTTAGTGGACAATATATATAACATGTAGAGTAAAAAGTGATGCAGCAAGTGTAACCTCTTTGGCTAATCCATGTCGATCTCAGCATCTTTGAGTTGGTCATTGAGGATGCTGCAGCCGATGTGGCAGTCGGAGGAGGGAAGAAGATCTTAGGCGCCTGGAGATGGAGCCAAGGGTACTGCTCAGCTGTGAAGGAGGGTTTATCGTTGGAGCAGCTCCGTGAGGTGTACGATGGCGAGGCTGAAGTAGGACAAGAGAGAAAATGTTAACCTAAACTGGTATTCTAATAAAATCTCCAATAGATGATGTAAAATACATAACAAAAAAATGCTAGATGTAAAATACATCAGCCGCTCATCTCTGAAACTAACTATCGCAACTGAATTTTACTATTGAAATTGAATTTTACTCTCGAAACTAAATTTTACTGTTGAAATTGAATGCACTAGTAGCGAAAAAGTAGTGCACTAATAGTTTTGGCTGCACGAGCACTTGTGGCAGAGTAGTAGTGATCTAAATTAGTAGCCGCTCCAGCAGGGAACATACTACCAGAGAGCAACCAGGGCAGAGGAGCAGTAGCGCCCAGATTAGCAGTGCGTGCGAAGGCCGGGGCAACTGGTTGTGTAGTAGCACCTCGGGTAGCAGCAGCAGGAGCTCGATCAAGAGCCGGAGTTGCTACTCGTTTAGCAGAAGTGCGAGCAAGTGTAGACCAGTAGCGCAAGCAAGAGCAAGAGCAAGAGCAGCAACAGGAGCAAGAGCCAGAGCAGACTAGGCAGGGGAGTGAGTGCAAGAGCAGAGCAGCAGGGCAAGCGAGAGCCGAAGCAACAGCAGGAGGGCCAACCAGAGAAAGAGAAGCAGCAGATCCTACTTATGTGGACATCGCTGCCGAGGGAGCGACACCGTGGAGGAAGTGGCCCGCGACATCGCCGCGGATGGAGCCGCGCCATGGCGGCTCGGGACAGTGTGCCGCCAGGATTTTGAAAGCAAATCAAGAAGAAAATGTAGCAATTATTGTAGAACCTCTTTGGTGGCGCCGATTACGCCTCAGCTTGGTGTAGGTGAAGACGGCGGTTTGGGAATTGAGGTGGTGCCAAAGACGAGGTGAACATCGGGGCAGTTTCTTGGTGGTGGAGGAAGGGGTGGCTGAACTGACGGGGCAACGAGATCGATGTCGGATCCTCATCCGGTGCAGTGGATGAGGAATGTCGGGCTGTTGCAGTGGAAGAGATCATTGGGAAAAATGCTCCGGCTGGGCAGCGGTATGGTGGTGGACGGAGGAGTGTGGGGTTTCACAGGTTTTCATGGCCTAGGTATATGATTTGGGAGATGGAGGGGATGGGAGGGGGAACCATGGCCTAGGGACGCAATTGTCCGAAATGTGGGATAAGTTATGAAAATAGCCCCACCGATTTGAATTTGCGGCTCTTCCGGCTGAGGGGTGGAACGGCGATTTTGCGTGTCGGGATTTTGTAGGAGGAGGGACTTTTCGCACGCGTTGTAATTCCAGGACAGCAAGGCGCGGGCTGAACATGAGGGAATTTTCGGACCATAAAAAGACAAAGAGTTAGCTTCAAATTTCGGGATAACAAGGAGCTGTCTAATTTTGGGGAGAACTGTAGGCTACCAAATCAATCCGCACTACACAAGAGAGTGTCTTGTCCCGTTTTGCTGTATAAATTACTACAAATGCCTTTCAATACTTTGAATCGATGTTATATTTGTAAAATGCATGTGAACTACTCAAATGAACATTTTAGTGCTTTCTAAATGTATACTACCAGCTGGAATATGAACTAAATTTGAATTCATTTATCTATTTCAACAATAATATACAACTACGGTTGTTGTCAAGTTAAACCATCATTTGTATATTAACTATGTAACGCACCACATGGTTATTGTCACATTAGATATCAACTACTTGTACCATTAAACTTGAATTCAATAATTTGAATCCACTTTATAATGATTTCAAATAACTGTACATTTCAGGTTCTAGCTACATCTTCATAATCTAAACCATGTTTCATATGTATAGTGTGTTTATGACACAATTTGTGCATGGAGCCCGGCCCCCACAACTACAAGTATTTATATGTGAACTACAAAAGCCACACATTATCACAAATTCAAAAAGCGGTGTGCATGGATGCAATGTGGTCACATGATGCCTGCGATTGGTATCTGAATTTCAAGTGAAACGTGAGTATAGCATGTTCAAAACCACACCACGCATATCACTATTACATTCACGTGTGCATGGGTTTAAAACACCATGGTCTATTATACAAATATCTGAATCCACTTTAAGAAGGAATTATGATATCTTGTAGTCATGTACACCCACATGCTCCTCTTGTCTATATAGCTATCACTTACTTTCTCACGCATGCACACAACCATCCTCACCCTCCCCTCCCCCTCAACATTCTCGAGACTGCACTCATTCATTAACTATTCTTTAGGTGGTTCTCCCACAGTATTCATAGGTGTCCTTGGGTCCTTCTTTTCAACACTCATTGATCGATATACCTCTCTAGTCAGGCCTGCCTACCACATACACACTTTCCCTCTTCTCCTCTCAACCACCTTGCCCCCTAGCTACCTCTCACATGCTCGCATGCAAATGCACACTCTCGCCCCTCTTTTCATCGGTCTCACACTCACACACTCCTCGATTCTTTATGTCTGGTATGCCTCTCGCACCACATCCTAGCTGCATCCCTTTATCTCTATATGTCTATCCGGCCTTATTTGCCTCTAGTGCAAGCACGTTTACACTAATCGATCTCCATCTATACATATGATGACCCAAAACCGTAAGGGATCTATTGCAGCGTTTACGATAAATAAGAGTGTCAAACCCAATGAGGAGCAGAAGGTATTGATAAGTGATTCTGAACAAGTGTAGGATCGAAAGTATGTCTAGAGGGGGGGTGATTAGACTACTTGTAAATATAAAATTCTGCCTTTTGACAAAGAACAGTCTTTGGCAGATTCACAATTATGATCAAGTCAAGTATCACCCTACACATGCAATTCTAGAGTATAGGCAGCGGAAAGTAAATTGCACATGTAGTAAAGAGAGGTGGAGAAGAGCAAACGCAATTTTGGAGACGCGGTGATTTTTCCCGTGGTTCCGATAGGTGGTGCTATCGTACATCCACGTTGATGGAGACTTTAACCCACGGAGGGTAACGGCTGCGCGAGTCCACGGAGGGCTCCACCCACGAAGGGTCCACGAAGAAGCAACCTTGTCTATTCCATCATGGCCTACGCCCACGGAGGGCTAGCCTTACTCGGGGTAGATCTTCACGAAGTAGGCGATCTCCTTGCCCTTACAAACTTCTTGGTTCAACTCCACATCTCGATGACGGAGGCTCCCAAGCGACACCTAACCAATCTAGGAGGCACCACCCTCCAAAAGGTAATAGATGTTGTAGATGATGATGAACTCCTTGCTCTTGTGCTTCAAATGATAATCTCCCCAACACTCAACTCTCCTCACTGATTTGGCTGTGGTGGAAGAAAGGGTTGAGTGGAAAGCAACTTGGGAAGGTTAGAGATCAAGTTTCATATGGTGGGAGTGGAGCAACTTGATCTCAACACAAGGGTAGGTAGTTCTCTTCTCAGAAATGTAAGGTAGGAGTGGTAGTTCTTTCTGATGGCTCTCTCCACGAATGAAGAGGGGGTGGAGGGGTATATATAGCCTCCACACAAAATCCAACCGTTACACACATATTTGAGCAATCTCGGTGGGACCGAAGTGGACAACTCGGTGAGACCGAAAGTTCAAATAATGTGAACGTTGGGGTTTTCGGTGGGACCGAAAATACCATCTCGGTTAGTCCGATTCGAGCAAAGACAAGAGCATGCCAGTTTCGGTGGGACCGACTTTATCATCTCGGTGACACCGATTTGATGACAGAAGGTTACAGAAGCTTGGCAGCCCATGTTTCGGTGAAACCGATATCAGAATCGGAATATCCGATTTTTCTAGGGTTTGGCTTATGGCTGAGGTGGTTCATCTCGGTGTGACTGAGTTTGGAATATCGGTGGGACCGAGATTACATATGAGTGTATTTGGCAGTGAGAGTTGCTGATAGTTTAGGAGATGTATCACTAAGCACTTGAGCAACCACATCATCAACATAACCTCATCCCCTTTTAATAGTATTGGCTTTTCCTATGGACTCAATGTGATCTTGGATCACTAAACCGAAAATGGAGTCTTGAGCTTTTGCCAATGCTTGCCTTAGCATTTTGAGGGGTCCACTTGTTCAGTCCTTGCCATACCCATATCACTGAACTTCTCTGAAATGATTCTCAAGTAACCATTAGTTCAATGATATATATGTTGTTATTAATTTCCAAAACCACCCGGGGATTAGTTGCACTTTCAATCTCCCCCTTTTTGGTAATTGATGACAACATATAGATCAAAGCTTCGACAATGGATATAATCAATGAATAACATCGTCGCTTTGAGAAGTTTGTGATAAGCAAGAGCTCCCCCTAAATTTGTGCATTATTTAAGATTTGCGTTTGAATGCAAATGCACAATCGATTAGGATCATGGGTCACTCTTCCATGTCACATACATCTTGGTGGAGCGCACAAAATGATAAGAATGAATAGCATGCACCCAATCACCAAGACATGAGTAAATAGTCATACAAGATAGGAATGACATATGATAAGCATTAAGCACACATTAAAGCATAGTACGACTAAGCACTCATTAAGGTAGCATCAAACGGAGTATCAAGCACACTGAATGTCTCGAAGACCAAAAGTATCTCAAAGAAACCGCAAAAGCGGAAAGACAACAGCACTCTCTCTCTCTCGAAGCCCTATGATCTATACAATTTCTCCCCCTTTGGCAACAAGTTACCAAAAAGTTTGAAAAAGCATAGAGCTAAACGTCACTGTGGGCTCTGCTGGCGGCTCCCGTCTGGGTTGATGTCGGAGTGGATATGACGGCATCGGTGAAGACTTCAGCTGATGTCTGTGCTGGAGGAGTGGACACTGGAGCTGTAGCTGGAGTAACTGCTGGAACTGTGGGAGGTGCTGAAGTTGTAGTCCTGGTGTCAGTCACTGGAATAGCAGCTGATCGGGATCCTTTGGGAACCGGAGCAGTCTGTCGATGAGAATCCTGGACTAAGTCATCCTGCATAAGCTCTGCCTTGTCCTGCTTTGCTTCCTCAATGTCTGCCTCAAGCTTGTTGCAGGTCACTTGTATTTCAGTCAGCTTCACGTCGAGAGCGTGGATCTTCTCGTCAACAATCCTCTCTAAGCTCTCCTGAGATTGTTCAATGCTGGCCAGGCGTTGTTCAATCCTTTGGGTAGCTTCAAGAATCTGCTCTCCAAAACTATTTGGTTTAGCTGCTGCTGCTGCTGCTTCTTTGTCAGCTTTGGCTTTCTTAGCAGCTTCGATCTTGGCTTGACCTTCAACAGATGTCGGATCCTCCTCATCCATCACAACAACATTGTCTTCATGCTCTGGCTGCAGCGGTAAGTGTTTCCTATCCAACAAGAATTTGCCCGTGCCAAACTTGGCATTGATAAGCATCTGAATCTGTTGGGCAAATCCACATGACCTTTTCTGGTCAGCTGCAGTCCTCTTAATGGTCTCTACCATTAAGTCCATCACCTTGAAAGGTGCTTTCTCATCAAGTATATGCAGCATGTTGATGGAATATCCTCTGATCATGCGATGATCTCCAGACTCGGGCATCAAGGTATGCCTCAAAATAGTATTAGTGGTAGGTAAGCCTGCCTGGAGATGGTAGACTGAGCCGAGCTTCCATACTTCCAAATATGCTGCGGGGATCTCCTTGTACATGTTCTTCATGGAATCATGATTCTTCTTTGGAATCCCATAGACATCAATATCATCTTCTCGTTGCACTGGAGCATTCAGAATTTCAGCCCATTCTTCAACAGAAGAAGAAAATCTTTGACCTTCAGTCATCCATGTGATCTTTCCATCAGGATAGAAGTGAGCTGTGGCATAGAATTGCATAATCATCTCATCGTTCCAACTGGTCAATTTCTGACCCACAAACTCTGCAACTCCACATGCAGTGAAACTTTCATGCACATGTGGAAAGAAATCTCTATGCTCTTTGCTGTCAATGTACTCCCAGTCAACATATCTGGTGTCTGCGACTATGGGCTTCTTGTCCATCAGCACGGTCTCATAGAAGTCCTGCCGCTCTCTGGTGTGAAATCTGGGATCTACATCAGTTCTTCTCCTCACGGCATATGGGTCAGCTTGTCTCCATAGCCTGAGACCTCTATCTTTCCTTGCCTTCATATCCTCAGCTTGAGGATGAGCATCATTGTGAAGTGGCAGTTTTGGACGAAGTTTCAGCAACACTTGTCCTTCCTCATCAGACTCAGCTGGTGGCACATCATCCTTGTTCTTCTCAGACGCTGGAATATTTCTGGTAGTCCTCTTGGGCTTTGATGTGGCTCCGGCTTTAATGGCATCACCCATGAGCTTCTGCTTCTGAGGTGGAGGCTGGGGTGCTTCCTCATCCTCATCCTCATCCTCTGCTGCATCTGCATGAGAATCTGACACATGCACTATCCTCTTTCTCTTGGAGGTTTTCTTCACTTTGCTTGGAGCTGCCTCTCCCAAATTTAGCTTCTTAGCAACAGTTGACTGCTTGACTTTGCTGGTGCCCTTCTTGGACTGTTGACCTTGTTGCTCTTTGGCAACAACCTTCCTCTTAGGCTTGGAGGTCACCTCTTCCTCAACAACGAAATCAGAATCCTCATCATCGGAATTCTTCTCCTTTCTAGCTCTGGTGGCTGCAGGAGGCATGCCACTTGGTGTACTCCTCTCACCATCATCAAATGGGCTACTAGGAGGACTAGTGTCTGCCTCTGGAATGTCTGCGATGGGTGTCTCTGACCTGTTCTGACTGTCAGTGGCATCTGACATGGCTGACAACCTGTGAATGGATAAGGTATAGGCAGAGAAGAAGAGTTATCACAAACTGCAGAAGTTTTTACAAAAAAAAAGAGTTCAAATTCTAGTTTTAAGTTTTCACAGAAGACATTTCGGTCAGACCGAGTTTAAGTTTTGGTGAATCCGAAGTGTTAAACAGGGCTTGGCACACCACTTTCGGTTTGACCGAAGTGGGTTTCGGTCCTGCCGAAAACACTAGGGTTTCACAGAAACTACATTTCGGTCACACCGATTTGCACAACTTGGTTGGACCGAAGGGTGCAGTGCAATGGCCAGAGGCCAAATCGGTCACACTGAAATTTTAAAATCGGTTTCACCGAGATGTGTTCCGTGGAAACCTAACCCTAATTTTTTTACTCGAATCTAGTTCAAACGAACCAATCGGGTGTAAAGGAAGATTTCAATCGTGGCAAGATATTGGGCAATCCAAACGTGCATTGAATCGGAGATGGGAGCACGAGTGGGATCAAGACTCACCCTAACTTGGTGGAGTCTCTCTACGGCGGCAACGGCGCGGAGGAGATGTCCGTTGACGGCGATGGAGACCTGCGGCGAGGGCGCACAGGCGACGACGGCGACGATCCGGAGATCAAGGCGACGGCAGCAGGGGATGTGGGGGCGAAAACGTTTGAAGGAGTAATCAACGCGCGCTGCCCTTGGTATATATATCCCTTTGCTGTCGGTGGGACCGAGTTGTAAAACTCGGTGGCACCGAGATGGATAACTGCTAGCCAGTTATGCACTTCGGTCACGCTGAAAATCACAACTCGGTTTCGCCGAGATGAAACCTAGATCAGTCTAAATGCTTTCGGTTTGACCGAGTTTGAGTGAGTTGGTCTGACCGAAATCAATTAGAAGGTTTTGGAGGTTAGCCCTTGACGGATCGGTGGCTCCGAGTGCTCCTCACTCGGAGGGTCCGAAAATGACTTGTTCAAAGTTTGTGATTTAAGCATGAATGGAATTTGAGACAAGAAAGCATAGATAGCTAGGGGAGGTACTTAGGCATTCTTGTCCATCCATTTGGCCAGAAAAATCAAAACAACCAAAACAACAAATGGATGTTCTCGAATGGATAAAATCATGCATCCAACATGCTCACACAATAAGATAGCAAATGAAATATGTGTCAAACATGCACAACCAAAACTCTTAGCAACTAACACACAATTTGTCGATGACTAGGTCATCTTTATATGAGTATTTTGACTTAGGAGCCAAATGAGAACATTTGATCATAGGTCATACTCATCGTTTAAGCACAAGTGGGGTTACCACTTTTACATAAAGCATTGATGTGTTCACATCATTTGAAGATGCTTTAGCTCAATTTTTAGAGCAAAGCTCCCCCTAGATGTGAGAACCCCTTTTAAAGGCTCAAACTAACCTTGGGTTGTCGTAGAAGACTTCATGTAGATGTTGAAGATGTGGATGCTCAATGTTGATGGAGATCATCAAGAGTTGGGAGCTATCCTTTGGATTCGGGCACTTTCAATACCTACATGGGTTAGTCCCACAAGGAACAAACAAGGATATCCATGGACATAGATTGAAGTTCACAATAGATGATGTCCATGAAAGCAATGATTACCTTGTCCCTTGACTTACCAACAAGAGGGTTTGTGACTCCATGAAATAGTGCATGATGTGGAAGTTGATTGCACAAGTTCTTTTCCAAAATGAATGTGAGTGAAGTATGTTGGCGGAGTCGCCCTCAAGAACTTTCTAGTTCTTCTTCTTCGGGATCCACATCATCTTGATGGGAATCCTTGGGGTTGTAGTTGAGCTTGACGAAGTAGAACTTGACGTTTCCTTGGGAACACACTTGACCATGGCTTGAGGTGCTTCAATGAATGCATCAATCTCCTCTTGAAGCTTGTCCTTGGCTTTTAGATTGTGGTCTTGTGGTGGAAGGTCATCTTGAGCTTGTTCCACATTGGAAGAAGTAGGATCATACTTCTCCTTTTGAGAAACAAACTGTGGAGTAGGATATTGACCTTCTTCCCACTCAACACCTTCGGCGTTGAACTTTCGCTCAAAACCAATCCCTTGATTCTTCCGGTGCCTTCCTTGCTTGCGAACAATTTCCTCAAAGTTCTTGCTTCCGGCAAGACTCTTGTAGACACCTTTCTCTATGATCCCTTTCAATAAACTATTCTCTTGCTCAAGTGTAACTTGGCTTGAAACATTGTTAGTGGAATCAAGAGAACTACTAGAAGCAACAACATTGGATTTAACATGGTTATTGTTACTGCTAGAGGAAGAATTTTTCTTATGCTTGTCATGCTTAGTCTTAATAGGTGGCAAGAAATTAGACAAGAGAAGTCGTTTGGCAAGATATGAAGAACTCTTCTTTCGAAGATCGTCATTGATCGCTTTTAGAAACTCATGTTCTTGCTCTAGAGTGAGCTTCTCGAAGCGTAGCTTCTCATGAGATCTTAGGAGCTCTCTATGATCTTCTTGAGTTGTTTCATGAGCTAACTTAAGAGTGTTTAGTTCTTTAGTTAGACGCTCAATCTCCTTCATAGCATTGTCATTCGACTCTTCTCGACTATAAAGACTACTAGCATTTTCATCGTTACTAGGCTCACTAGATTTATCATGCAAGAGCTCATCTTCACCAAGCAAGTCATCCTCATCACTATTGAAGTCAATGAATTCAGGGTGTGATACCTTGGGGCCTTTAGCCATGAAGCATCTTCCAATTCCCTCATTTGGTGAATCAAATAGGTCGTAGGAGTTGGAGTTGGAGGATACGAGAGCAAGACCGGCAACACCTTCATCTTGACTGTAGTCGGAGTCGGAGTGATAGCTTCCATCAGATTGATTGTCGGAGTCGGAGCCGGAGACCCATTCACCTACATGAGCTTGATGTCTTCTTCTTGTGTAGCTCCTTGATGACTTGTCTTTCCTCTCCGAATCCTTGCTTCTCCGAGAGGGTCTTTGTTCATAACGATCATCTCTACTCCTTCTCTCTTTCCGAGGTGACTCATCCCTTGAACTTCTTCTTCTTGGAGATTCTTCTCTTCTCTTGTGGGGAGCCGTACAGTCATTTGAGTAGTGTCCGGGTCTTCCACAATTGTAGCAGTTTCGATCACGACTAGAAGATCTCTTTTCATCATATGATCTAGACTTTGAGCTTCTCTCTTTGCCTCTATACTTGTAGAATTTGTTGAAGTTCTTAACCATTAGGCTTATCTCTTCATTGGAAACTAACTTGTCACTTGAGGTTGTGGGAGAATCACTTGTAGCTTTGTAAGCACCACTCGACTTGTTGTGAAGCTCTTCCTTATCCTTAAGTGTCATTTCATGAGCAACAGTTCTTCCAATGACTTCAGTTGGCTTGAGAGTCTTGTAGTTTGGCATCATTTGGATCAAAGTGCACACGGTGTCATACTTTCCATCCAAAGCTCTGAGAATCTTCTTGATGATGAATCGGTCGGTCATTTCTTCGCTTCCTAAGCCGGCAATCTCATTTGTGATGAGAGCAAGCCTAGAGTACATTTCAGCGACTCCTTCACCATCCTTCATCTTGAACTTGTCAAGTTGACCTTGAAGAATATCTAGCTTTGATTCCTTCACAGACTCGGTACCTTCGTGCATTTCAACCAAAGTATCCCAAATCTCTTTTGCATTTTCAAGACGTCTTATTTTGTTGAACTCCTCGGGACACAAGGCATTGAAGAGAATGTCACAAGCTTGAGCATAGTTTTGCGACATCCGCAATTCTTCCGGTGTAGCTTCGCGATCCGGAACTTTTCTTTCCTCGAAGAATTCACCTTGCATACCAACACAAATAATGCCCCATGCGGCTGGATTATGACCAAGAATATGCATTTTCATTTTATGCTTCCAACTAGCAAAATTTGTACCATCAAAGTAAGGACCTCTACGAAAATTACCCTCACTAGACGCCATACTCTCCTAGGTTGTGAAACCAAGCTTATGGAGTCCAATGCAATGGAAACCAATACAATGGAGACCAAAGCTCTGATACCACTTGTAGGATCGAAAGTATGTCTAGAGGGGGGGTGATTAGACTACTTGTAAATATAAAATTCTGCCTTTTGACAAAGAACAGTTTTTGGCAGATTCACAATTATGATCAAGTCAAGTATCACCCTACACATGCAAGTCTAGAGTATAGGCAGCGGAAAGTAAATTGCACATGTAGTAAAGAGAGGTGGAGAAGAGCAAACGCAATTTTGGAGACGCGGTGATTTTTCCCGTGGTTCCGATAGGTGGTGCTATCGTACATCCACGTTGATGGAGACTTCAACCCACGGAGGGTAACGGCTGCGCGAGTCCACGGAGGGTTCCACCCACGAAGGGTCCACGAAGAAGCAACCTTGTCTATTCCATCATGGCCTACGCCCACGGAGGGCTAGCCTTACTCGGGGTAGATCTTCATGAAGTAGGCGATCTCCTTGCCCTTACAAACTTCTTGGTTCAACTCCACATCTCGATGACGGAGGCTCCCAAGAGACACCTAAACAATCTAGGAGGCACCACCCTCCAAAAGGTAATAGATGTTGTAGATGATGATGAACTCATTGCTCTTGTGCTTCAAATAATAATCTCCCCAACACTCAACTCTCCTAACTGATTTGGCTGTGGTGGAAGAAAGGGTTGAGTGGAAAGCAACTTGGGAAGGTTAGAGATCAAGTTTCATATGGTGGGAGTGGAGCAAATTGATCTCAACACAAGGGTAGGTAGTTCTCTTCTCAGAAATGTAAGGTAGGAGTGGTAGTTCTTTCTGATGGCTCTCTCCACGAATGAAGAGGGGGTGGAGGGGTATATATAGCCTCCACACAAAATCCAACCGTTACACACATATTTGAGCAATCTCGGTGGGACCGAAGTGGACAACTCGGTGAGACCGAAAGTTCAAATAATGTGAAGGTTGGGGTTTTCGGTGGGACCGAAAATACCATCTCGGTTAGTCCGATTCGAGCAAAGACAAGAGCATGCCAGTTTCGGTGGGACCGACTTTATCATCTCGGTGACACCAATTTGATGACAGAAGGTTACAGAAGCTTGGCAGCCCATGTTTTGGTGAAACCGATATCAGAATCGGAATATCCGATTTTTCTAGGGTTTGGCTTATGGCTGAGGTGGTTCATCTCGGTGCGACTGAGTTTGGAATATCGGTGGGACCGAGATTACTTATGAGTGTATTTGGCAGTGAGAGTTGCTGATAGTTTAGGAGATGTATCACTAAGCACTTGAGCAACCAGATCATCAACATAACCTCATCCCCTTTTAATAGTATTGGCTTTTTCTATGGACTCAATGTGATCTTGGATCACTAAACCGAAAATGGAGTCTTGAGCTTTTGCCAATGCTTGCCTTAGCATTTTGAGGGGTCCACTTCTTCAGTCCTTGCCATACCTATATCACTGAACTTCTCTGAAATGATTCTCAAGTAACTATTAGTTCAATGATATATATGTTGTTATTAATTGCCAAAACCACCCGGGGATTAGTTGCACTTTCAGCAAGGAATAACTGCAAGCACTGAAAGATAACTTTTTAGGGGTTTTCTTGATATAAGCAACAGGAAAGTAAAAGCGAGCAAAGTAAAAGGCACTGGAGAGTAACAAGTGGCCCAATCCTTTCTGAGCAAAGGAGAGGCCTAGCAACTGAACTTATAAAGGCTAAAGTGTTCTTGAGGACACACGGGAGAGGTAGTCATGTGCTTTCGCCATATTCCGTATCGGTACTATGTGATGTGTTGATAAGTGTTGAGTGGGTGGATCTATGCTAGTACACCCTCTAGAGTAAGATGAGTGCACTCTTATGATTAAACACCTTGCAAGCATCCGCAAATACAAGATAGTATTTAAGGCAAAAGCCTAACCATAGCAATACGATCGATGATCCATTGTTCCCTTGTGCAAAAGCGTGCGAACTGGGGTTCAGGTTTCTGTCACTCCGGCAACCCACCGTAAGCATTCTTTGTACACAATGTATTCCCCTAGGTCCTTAATAAGGCGAAGTGTTGAGTGTTCGAATCACACAACACCACTAGGAAAATGTATCAAACAACACATATTACTTCAACATCATATGACTACTAACAACAAGACTTCTCCCATGTCCTCAAGAACTAAAGTAACTACTCACAAGACATAAAAGAGATCATGATCAGTGGAGATAGATGGATGATAAACAATCTGGACACAATGATATTTCTCCAACAAAACTCAATAGCATTCATCACAATGTAGTAATCAACACCGATAGGGTAGAGAGGATAGATAGTACGGATTACAACACAAGTTGCAATTGTGAGATGAGATTGGATGAAGATGGAGATGATGCTGATGTTGGGGATGATGTTGATGATGATCTTGATGATGCCCGTGATGATGGTGATGACGATGGCGATGATCTCCCCTTCCGGGAGGTGATCTCCCCGACGGAATCTGCCCGTCGGAGATGGCTTTTCTTCTCTGTAGGTTTCCGCCACGGAGTGGCGGCGGAACTCCGTAAACTCTCCCCCTTTTAGGGTTTCTGGATGACGAGGAGTATATAGGCCAGAGGGGGGAGCCTGGAGTGGGCCAGGGGCTCCAGGCGCCCTCCCGGCGCGGCCAGGGTGGGTGCCGCGCCAGGTGGCCGCCTGGGCACCCTGTGGCCCTCCTCTGGTTGCTCTTTTGCATATCTTCATGATCCTTCTGGAAAATACCCTCCGTCGATTTTCAGGTAATTTGGAGGTATTCTTCTTCAGCAACTCAGCGTCCACTTTTTACCGCTGAATCCTGCGTCTGCTGCTTCGGCACCGGAAAGTTGCAAACTGTGTAAAATAGGCCAAAACAACATAAGAACATCATCGTAATGTGAAATATATCAATGAATAAGGATGAATTATGATATAAAATAGTGATGCATTTTGGACGTATCAACACCCCCAAGCTTAGACCTCGCTTGTCCCCAAGCGAATACTGAGCTCGGTAAACCTGTCCACAAATTTAGAGAGTGAAGTGTCGATAAATAGAATACGGACAAGAAGCATCATAGTTTCTTCACCAAACTCAAATATCCTCAACAGCAATCTTCAACTCATAAGGCCCTTATAAAAGAGTGGTAACACTTATAATCGAAAGTAGGGCCAAGGAAACTCATCAAATCATGGCAAACATGTCCTTCGGTCAAAGAACAACTAATAGCTTTTACTTTTGCTCTTTCTCTTTATGTTTTGATGAGATTAATCGAAGCTTTTGAAAGAACATGTTATTAGGCAAGAAGTGAAAGTGTTAACACAAAGGAAGATGTTTGCTTTAGCTAGGCTTGACAAACAACTTACTTATCAAATGATAATGTCAACAAGGATATGATATGACAAATCTTAATGAAACTTTATATGAATGAATCCTCGTCAACATCAAATGTCTGCTCTCTTTAAGAATAGAAGGAAGTAGGAATAACTGACTCAACCTAAAATAAGAGATAGGCCCTGCTCTAGGGAAGTAGGGAAAACTCATGTGCTATCCTTAAATCAAACAGAACGAAAACAAGTTTTGAGAGGTGCATGATTTGTCAACGAATGCTAATAGATAACTCAATTACTTCTCAAACTGGACAAGTTTCGAGGAACGGTCCCGCACGGGGACGATCACATCCCCTTAATCTCCTTTGTTTATCACTGCCAAAGTTTTCTTATTTCTCATGAACAAAGCGTGAAGGAGGGTTTGTTTGTTGTATTATCTTTTATGAGCCGGGCGCACTCATGCCAGTTCCTCCTCGTATTAGGGGTTTGCAGATTAGACATGCAATCCCGGGGTAAAACTTGTCCAACTTAAAAAAGATCATGAATTAACTACTACTTCCTCATGAGCTAAAACAGGGGCACAAAATAGAAGATTTTGAACATTTAAGGATAACACATAAATTCTATACTTTAGGAGGTGGTAGTGGAATACCACGAATAGGAAGGTATGGTGGACTCATACGGAAGGTATTTGTTTAAGGGTATGGATGCACAAGCAGAATTCCGCTTAGTACAGAGTTTAGGCTAGCAAAGGCTTTGAGAGAACAGACAATTGATGATGACTAAGATGCAAAGCAATATAAAGCATAAACATTAAAATAAGCATAACACATCAAGTTGTCTTCCTTGTCAGCATAACACTTCAAGCATAATAACATAAAGGTTTTGGCTATGTCGCTACTTTAAGAAAATCATGCTTGTTGTTATGACCAAAGCTATATTTGACAAGATTAAATAAAGTTTTCAAAGCCATACCTGATATAAGGTCAATACTCCCCATAAGAATCATCATATAAGGTCGATTGCGTGAAGAGAATATCGAGTGCAGCAAAGGAACCAATAGACTTCTCATTAATATTCCATCATAGACGACTCCACACTCACGGATACAATCTCTCCACAGAAGGAGTGATAGACCTCAATGCACACACCTATTTCATATAATAACCTCCCTAGACATGATACGACTCTACTTGACTCTAAAAGACAAAAGATAAAGATAAAGATACCGGGCACTCCCCCAAGCTTGGAACAAGCCAAGGGGATGCCATTACCCAAGGAGATTTCACTCCTCATTCTTGTTGACGTTGATTCTTCAAATCTCTTATGACACGGCGAAGGGTTTGGTTTTCCTTCTCCAAGATCTCCACTTGTACCTTTAGTACACGGAGATGGTGGAGAGCGTACGTTGATCTTCAAGTGAAGTAGAGGGCCCTGAAAGGTTAAGAGAAAGATCATAATGAGGTTGGACAGATCCCACCATGATGGGATTGCTTGGGCCTCCTTGTTGTTGGGCAGTGATAGTCTTGACTTCCTCCCTCACGGAGCGCTCCATCTCCGCTTGTCTTGCGGCAATCTCTTCTTCGGTAGCCCAGTCAACGTGCTTCCCTTGATTAAGATCCTTCTGGAATTGACGTAGACGCCATCCCAAGAAGTCCTCTCCGCTCGAGCCAGAAGAAGACATCTCTAACAATAACTTTTTACCCTGGCAGAGACAGATCGAAAAGAAAACACACGAAATCGCGAGATACGTTGCCGGAACAATCCGGGCAAATATATAGCAAAAATTTCTGCACAGAAAGGAAGGTAACAAGCTAAAGTGGGGTCGGAGACAGACTCCTAGGTGCCCAGGCGGCCTCCCGGCGCAGCCAGGAGGTAGGCCGCGCCAGGGGGGCGTCTGGGCCCCCTGGAGCTTGTCTCCGGCTCCACTTAGGCTTAGAATTTCCCTAATTTTGCAAAAACTCATAATATGGAAGTTTTATGGCGGTTCGTGATGTTTCCTTACCGTAATACATACCTTTTCTTATTCTGCTTCTGCTGGTGTCTGAAACAGGGCTGCAACATGTTCTTCGTGAGTTGTTGTGTATATCATATTCACATCAACATTGGCAGGGTCTCCTGCTATGTAATGCTTAAGTCTTTGCCCATTCACAACTTGAGGTTTGGTGCCTTCAAAATTGTTAATCTTGATTGCACCAGACCAATAGACTTCTTCAATATGAAATGTCCCTTCCCACTTGGAAAGTAGTTTGCCTGGAGAAAACCTGAAACGGGATCTAAACAACAAAACTTTATCTCCAACATTAAATTCACGTTTCAGAATCCTCCTATCATGCCACTTCTTTACCTTTTCCTTGAACATTTTAGCGCTCTCGTAAGCTTCACTTCTCCACTCATCTAGAGAAGTCAAGTTCATGAGACGCTTCTCACCAGCTAACTTTGGGTCAGCATTAAGCTCTCTAACAGCCCAGAAAGCTTTGTGCTCTAATTCTAATGGCAAATGGCAAGCCATGCCATAAACCATCTTATAGGGGGACATGCCCATGGGGTTTTTGTAAGCAGTTCTATACGCCCACAAAGCATCTTCTAACTTATTTGACCAGTCCTTTCTATTTCTGTTTATGTCTTCTGTAAGATCAACTTGATCTCTCTATTGGTGAGCTCAACTTGCCCACTAGTTTGAGAATGGTACGGTGAAGCAATTCTATGATTGACATCGTACTTGGTTAAAGCTTTTCTAAAAGCTCCATGCGTGAAGTGTGATCCTCCATCAGTCATGAGATACCTAGGTACACCAAACCTAGGGAAAATCACATCTTTGAGCATTTTCAAAGATTTCTTGTGATCAGCACTTTCAGTGGGGATTGCTTCAACCCACTTGGTCACATAATCAACAGCTACTAAAATGTGAGTGTACATGTGCGAAGAAGGAAAAGGACCCATAAAATCAAAACCCCAGCAATCAAAAGGTTCAATCACTAGTGAGTAATTCATAGGCATCTCATTCCTTCTACTAATGTTACCAACTCTCTGACATTTATCACAGGCTAAAACATAATTTCTAGCATCCTTAAAGAGAGTAGGCCAATAAAAACCTGATTGAAGAACCTTATGTGCGGTCCTCTCACCGGCATGATGTCCTCCATAGGGACTATCATGACATTGTCTGAGAATGTCCTTCTGCTCATGTTCCGGTATGCATCTTCTCACGATCCCGTCTGGACCTTCTTTGAAAAGATGTGGGTCATCCCAAAAGTAGTGCCTCAAATCATGAAAGAACTTCTTCCTTTGCTGAAATGTTAAACCTGGAGGCAAATACTTCGCAACGATAAAATTAGCATAATCTGCAAACCAAGGATCGGAAAGAGATTGTACTTTTACAACGGCAAGTTGCTCGTCTGGAAAACTGTCGTTGACTGGGATGGGATCATGCGGTATATCTTCCATCCTTGAAAGATTGTCCGCCACCGGATTGTCTTCTCCTTTCCTATCAACAATCTTCAAATCAAATTCTTGAAGAAGGAGTACCCATCTGATACGTCTTGGCTTGGCATCCTTCTTTGTCATAAGGTACTTAATGGCAGCATGGTCAGTATGAATAATAACTTTGGAATCAACAATATACTGCCTAAACTTATCACAAGCAAACACTACAGCTAAGAATTCCTTCTCAGTAGTAGCATAATTCTTTTGAGCACTATCAAGGGTTTTACTAGCATAATGTATAACATTCAATTTCTTATCAACCCTTTGCCCTAAAACAGCTCCAACAGCAAAATCACTAGCATCACACATAATCTCAAAAGGTAAATTCCAGTCAGGTGGTTGTACTATAGGAGCGGTTATTAAAGCTTCCTTAAGAACTTCAAAAGCCTCCTTACAATCTTCATCAAATACAAAAGGAACGTCTTTCTGGAGAAGATTAGTGAGGGGTCTCGAAGTCTTAGAAAAGTCTTTAATAAATCTTCTATAGAAACCAGCATGACCGAGAAAACTGCGAATACCTTTGATGTCCCTTGGATAGGGCATCCTCTCAATTGCTTCGATCTTGGCCTTGTCCACCTCAATTCCCCTTTCGGAAATCTTGTGACCAAGAACAATTCCTTCATTAACCATGAAGTGGCACTTCTCCCAGTTGAGTACCAGATTTGTCTCCTCACATCTCTGCAAAACTTTATTAAGGTGTGGAGACAATGGTCAAAGGAAGTTCCATAGACGGAGAAATCATCCATGAAGACTTCCACAATCTCCTCACTGAAACCATGAAAGATAGCAGACATACACCTTTGATAAGTAGCAGGGGCATTACATAAACCAAAAGGCATACGCCTGTAAGCATAAGTACCATAGGGACAAGTAAAAGTGGTCTTCTCTTGATCAGCAGTGTTAACATGAATTTGAGAGAAGCCAGAATAACCATCGAGGTAACAAAAGTGGGTATTTTTGGATAACCTTTCAAGCATTTGGTCGATGAACGGCAACGGGTAGTGATCCTTCCTGGTTGCCTTGTTCAGGTTCCTGTAATCAATACACATTCTATATCCAATAATAATTCTCTGAGGTATTAGTTCATTCTTATCATTAGGAACCACAGTTGTACCTCCTTTCTTAGGAACACAATGTACCGGGCTTACCCACTTACTATCAGCTATACGGTAGATAATACCTGCGGCTAGAAGCTTGAGAATCTCAGTTCTTACAACATCCATCATCTTCGGGTTCAACCGTCGTTGATGATCAACAACTGGTTTAGCATCGGGCTCAAGGTTGATAGTATGTTGACAGATAGATGGAATAATCCCCTTAAGGTCATCAAGGGTATAGCCAATTGCACCTCGGTGTTTATGAAGTACTTCCGATAGTCGCTCTTCTTCATATCCTGAAAGGTTAGAGTTGATAATAACAGGATATACTTTCTTTTCATCTAAATAAGCATACTTGAGCGTATCGGGAAGAGGTTTAAGATCGAACACCAGGTCTTCTTTTGGTTTTGATAAAATTCCCAAAGGTTCAACCGGAAGGTTGTGCTTCAGGATAGCAGGTTGTCTCAAGAATATTTGATCTAGTTCATTTCTTTCCTGCATATGCAAATCATTCTCGTGGTCCTCCATATATTGCTGCAAAGGATCATTAGGGGGAATAGCAATAGAAGCAATACTTTCAATAATTTTATCATCACTAGGTAAATCGGTACCACGAGGCTGCTTAGAGAACTTAGAAAAGTTAAATTCATATGTCTCACCATTGAATTCAACAGAAACTTTACCTTTCTTGCAATCTATTATAGCTCCACAAGTTCTGAGAAAAGGTCTACCAAAAATAATAGGACAAAAATTGTCCCTCACTGAACCAAGTAGTAGAAAGTCGGTAGGGTATTTTACCTTTCCACATAGGACTTCAACGTCTCTCAAAATTCCGATAGGAGATATAGTTGCTCTGTTTGCAAGATGAATGGTAACATCAACTTCTTCAAGTTCACAAGGTGAAATCTCACCGATGATCTCTTGATAAAGTGAATAGGGGATAGCACTAGCACTCGATCCCAAATCGCATAGCCCATAATAATTGTGATCTCCTATTTTAATAGATACTACTGGAGTACCTTAAATTGGGCGTTTATTCTTGGCTGTGACAAGGTTAGTGGAAACAGTACAAAAATTTACATTGGAATCCAAAACATCATTAGTAACAAGGTCTTTAACCAATGCAACTTGAGGATCGACCTTGATCTGGTCCTCAGGCTCATCAATTCTTCTCTCACTTTTATTTATTATGCCTGTCACAAGAGAGTGCTCCCTTATCCTTTCGGGAAAAGGAGGCTTTTCATATATAACTGCAGGCAAAATAGGGTCAGCAACATGAATATCAACAGGTAACTCTTTGAAAGGTTCATGATGCTGATCTCTCTTCTTTTTAAGAGAATCAACGTGAGAGGCAAAATCCTTACAAAAATCAATCATTAGATGGGAATCAAGACCAATCTTAGAGCAAAAGGTATTGAAGTAATCAGTTTTCACATAGCTCTCAATATAATCATGCTCATAATTTATAGCGGGTTCAATACCTTTATCGATTTCCCAATCTTCGGTATTCCTCTGGATCCTTTCAATGAGATCCCACTTTTCTTCAACGCTCTTTGTCTGAAATACCCCACTTGAGGAGGCATCCAGCATCTCCTTATCCTGACGAGAAAGCCTGGCATAAAAATTTGTAAGTATAATTTTCTTGGGGAGCTCATGAATAGGACATTTGAGCATTAGGGACTTCAATCTCCCCCAAGCTTGAGCAATGCTTTCTCCGTCACGAGACCTAAAGTTATAGATATAGTTCCTGTCTCGATGAATTTCATGAAGAGGATAAAACTTGGTATAATAGAGAGACATAAGCTCTTGCCAATCAAGCAAGTGTGAGTTATCGAGAAGCTTATACCAATCTGAAGCTTTATCTATAAGCGATACGGAGAACAATTTCCTCATGACAAACTCCATTGATACACCTGCAAGCTTAAATAATGAACATAGTTGTGACAGATATAGCAAGTGTTCACCGGGATGTCTGTCTCCTGCATAACGATTAGCCAAAACATAGTCGATAATACCAGCTGGTATTTTATAGGGCACGATTTCAGTAGGGGGAGGAGCAACCACCAAAGATGTGGGGCGTCTTCCCACAAGCAACGATCCAATAGCAAGGTTGTCCATAAGGACAAAGAGCAGCAACAGCAAAATAAAAACAGAAATATAAAAACTTCCTTACCAGCTTCACTTACCAATAGCGCTACACTCCCCGGCAACGGCCCCAGAAAATGGTACTTGATGACCCACAACCGTAAGGGATCTATTGCAGCGTTTTCGATAAGTAAGAGTGTCGAACCCAACGAGGAGCAGAAGGTATTGATAAGTGATTCTGAGCAAGGAATAACTGCAAGCACTGAAAGATAACTTTTTAGGGGTTTTCTTGATATAAGCAATAGGAAAGTAAAAGCGAGCAAAGTAAAAGGCACTGGAGAGTAACAAGTGGCCCAATCCTTTCTGAGCAAAGGAGAGGCCTAGCAACTGAACTTATAAAGGCTAAAGTGTTCTTGAGGACACACGGGAGAGGTAGTCATGTGCTTTCGCCATATTCCGTATCGGTACTATGTGATGTGTTGATAAGTGTTGAGTGGGTGGATCTATGCTAGTACACCCTCTAGACTAAGATGAGTGCACTCTTATGATTAAACACCTTGCAAGCATCCGCAAATACAAGATAGTATTCAAGGCAAAAGCCTAACCATAGCAATACGATCGATGATCCATTGTTCCCTTGTGCAAAAGCGTGCGAACTGGGGTTCAGGTTTCTGTCACTCCGGCAACCCACCGTAAGCATTCTTTGTACACAATGTATTCCCCTAGGTCCTTAATAAGGCGAAGTGTTGAGTGTTCGACTCACACAACACCACTAGGAAAATAAAAACACAACTTAAGTATCAAACAACACATATTACTTCAACATCATATGACTACTAACAACAAGACTTCTCCCATGTCCTCAAGAACTAAAGTAACTACTCACAAGACATAAAAGAGATCATGATCAGTGGAGATAGATGGATGATAAACAATCTGGACACAATGATATTTCTCCAACAAAACTCAATAGCATTCATCACAAAGTAGTAATCAACACCGATAGGGTAGAGAGGATAGATAGTACGGATTACAACACAAGTTGCAATTGTGAGATGAGATTGGATGAAGATGGAGATGGTGCTGATGTTGGGGATGATGTTGATGATGATCTCGATGATGCCCGTGACGATGGTGATGACGATGGCGATGATCTCCCCTTCCGGGAGGTGATCTCCCCGGCGGAATCTGCCCGCCGGAGATGGATTTTCTTCTCTGTAGGTTTCCGCCACGGAGTGGCGGCGGAACTCCGTAAACTATCCCCCTTTTAGGGTTTCTGGATGACGAGGAGTATATAGGCCAGAGGGGGAGCCTGGAGTGGGCCAAGGGCTCCAGGCGCCCTCCCGGCGCGGCCAGGGTGGGGGCCGCGCCAGGTGACCGCGTGGGCACCCTGTGGCCCCCTCTGGTTGCTCTTTTGCGTATCTTCGTGATCCTTCTGGAAAATACCCTCTGTCGATTTTCAGGTAATCTGGATGTATTCTTCTTCAGCAACTCAGCGTCCACTTTTTACCGCTGAATCCTACGTCTGCTGCTTCGGCACCGGAAAGTTGCAAACTGTATAAAATAGGCCAAAACAACATAAGAATATCATCGTAATGTGAAATATATCAATGAATAAGGATGAATTACGATATAAAATAGTGATGCATTTTGGACGTATCAACATATAGCTAGGTCGATTATCCCTCATTTTCCCAACACATCGATCAATATACCTTAATAGTTATGTCTCGATGTCCCTTTCTCCGACACAACGATTTATCTAACAATCGAGTTAGGCCTGCCTGTGACACACATATATCGCCCCCTCACCATCCATGCATGCCTCGTGCCATGTCTCTCACCTACGCGCATTCACGCACGCAAACACACACCTCTCTTATTGATTGCAGTTGTACACCCCGTTTATCTACTAGGCCTCTCGCACCATCGTCTCCGAGAAGCAACTCCAGCAACCCCCCTGAGGGAGTCAAGGACTAAGGGGTCCTTAGGAATCCGGCCCATTGGATGTGGCCGGACTGATTAAGCTGTATAACGACAGAGGACCCATGATTAGATAAGGAAACTTCACATTTCTGGTGTGCCCTCCAAGCCAAGAACAGGCATAATCTTACTCTTTCCGTAACTAATCATGTGTAACCCTAACCCTACCTGTGTTGATATAAACTGATGGTCGTAGTCTTTAGAGTTAGAGCTACATCCATCACCTCATCGCCTTAGGGTTTTGCTCATGCTGATCTCGAGGTAGATCCACTTTGTAATCATATACACATCCAATATAATCAAGAATGACATATGGTTTTACCTCTTCGAGAGGGGCCGAACCTAGGTAAACACCATTTTCATCGTCCCTTATTCCCCATTGATCCCAAATCCATAGCTCGTGACCCCCTACCCCAAGGCCTGCCAGTTTTAACACCGACATTGGTGCATTCATTGAGAGTTCCGCTATGGGGTCACCTAAGGATCGATGGAACGCCTAATCATGGCAAAGGGCATCAGCTCCGGGACCTCTTCGTCCCCGAACAACTCTTCGCGTTCGACAACATCATGTTGCACGCTGACCCGACTGGTCATCTAGATCAAATTGATAACTTCACTCCTGGGTACTGAATTTGATTCAGCAATCTAGAATACGTTGCGGATACACGGGGCGATCTGGTCTTCGCCGGATTCACTACCCCTTTCGGCACCGCTGTAAGCGTTGGTGCACCCGCTCTTGAGTCCCCTTGCAATCTGATCTAAAGATCGGCCCAGTCCTCCGAACAGCCTCGAGCCAGGAGGGCTCCACTCTAAGCGGGGACAAGGCTCAACCTTCAGCCGGATTTGCCATATTCGTGGAGGACCTATCTTCGGCCCTCAAGGCGAAATCAGGAGGTGGAAGTCAAGAATCAATCTCGGCCGAACCTTTCCTTCACAACTCTCTTCTGGCCTTGAGCCCTTATGATGAGTCGGTGATCATTGGCCGGGGGTCGCCCCTGGCCCGAAGCGACTCGACCTCGAATCCCGACGTGGAAACTACACGTAAAGACCAAGGCCGATCCTTAGTCTCCCGGAATAATCTCGAATCCCAATGTGGAAACTGCACGTGAAGACCAAGGCCCGTCCTTAGTCTCCGAGAATAATCCGGGGCCCCTTGAGGATCCGGCTCTGCACCCCGAGCTTCGCTTAGCCTATAGAAACCAAGGAGCAGCAAGGGAATAGACTGCCCCCACCCCGTTACGACGTGATCTGGCCTAGAGCCCTCTAGTTCAGCGACAATCAATTTGCTAAACAAGGCGCTGGAGAAAATTCAGAGAATGGCCATCTGGCAGGACCAACCCTAGCCCACAATCAGCAACCCTTCGAGGCGAATCATAGAGAATTTTACGTCCCACCCACCACCCACTTGGTAGGCACTGTCGAAGATTTAACCGACATGATAGGTTATAATTCAGAAAATGCTGAATACATGGACAAGGATAGCGGAGCTACGGTTAACACCAATGTCCCCCCCATCCCCGGCCGCTGGTCGGCCACGCCCACCTATGATATTTACATTGTGGATACCCTCAAGGATGGCGACGACACTCCCAATCAGGACAATAACAAGCCCGGAGATGAGTTTGGCGATTCCAGAAGCTCTAAGTTTGGCGATGATATGCGCCTAAAACTTAAAGCTATATACAGTCTTGTAGAACAGTTATATACTGGCGCCCAACGAGCTATTGCCTCCGCCCTCCATAAAAAGCAACCACCTTCCCTTATCAAGGTAGTGCTGGAAAAATTATTTGTGCTGCCTCAAAGAGTGGATGAACTGGGCAAAGTCATGGAAAGCCGAGCTTGACCCAGCTGAACTAGCTACCGGGTGTCCAAGTTTTACAGAAGAAGGGTCTCCCTTCCTTGATATGGATTTTACTCAAATAGTAAAGGAGATGCGTCCTTTAGCTAGCCAACTAGCTGAGGAATTGGACCTTTTGAAATATCATCTGATTTATGATGCTGATAATGCCAAAGTGAAGCGGCGGTTCATGAAGCCATAGACCTGATCCCACCGAGACGTAAGCATACCTTCGCTCCTGACATTGACCCGGCAAATCTTATAGATGACGAAGAGGTTTTTAAAGCTTTTTCGGGAATTAATTGGGCCACCTCTGACTTCTAGCCAATGGATGAGGAAGAAGTAGAAGAACTAGCGAGGGATAACCCAGAAGCATCATCACACAAAGGCCAGGACAATTGATCATCTAGCTGGCTTCCCCCTTCATCACTTGGTTATATGTCAAAACAACTATTCTTTAGGACCAAATGTCGCCTTATAATAGGCTAATTGGAAATAATGTCTTGTCATGTCATTGTGCATGTTTGTTTCGTACTTTGAACTGTCGATCTGTCAAAAACAAAATCTGTTGTGCATTGTTTTATATTCTATCTTGCGTTAACAACATGCCTCAAAAATCTTGCTTACAAACATGTAATGTTTGCCCTGGCGGCTTACCCCAGGGCATGTCATAATGTCGCATATGTAAATTACTGGTTATTATAGCGCATGACCGGACCGGTTTATCGAAACCTTATACATACATATAAAAAATAAAAGTCATACATGTGCCATTTTGTTCTGGCTATCGGGTTAGCGAACCATGTGCAACAGATAAGGGTAATAACCCCCAAAAAGCCTTAGAGCATAATCCTTAAATGCGTAATAAGATCATACTAGCGACTTGTTGTCTTTAAACCAGGCCAGATTATTGAACTCCGGTTATGTCCAAATATGAATCATAATGGCACCAGATGTACAGTCTGAATCGTTGTCAGACAATATATGATAGAAAGATATAAATCCAAGAAAAAACGTTCAAAGAAAAATATCAAACCAGAAAAAATGAGGCTTTCGTAGGCCGCCAAGACTAAATCTTCGAGAGCTTTCGTGGGCCGCCAAGCCGCATAGCTACCCTTTGACACTTTGTAAGCCTGGCCTCACATGACCAATCCCTATATGAACTTTTGACAAGTTCAAGTCTGTCTAGGACTGACTATCAAAAGTGCAGCGGGTCATTCCAGGATGACTTGGGCGAAGTGGAAGACTATATAAAGCAGGATAACCCAGCAATTTCTGGTGAAGACACCTGGCATTCTACGCCAAATAAGGGTTATGTCCTCTTAGGTGAAGACACCTATGTTTGAACAAGATAACCCGGAAGCTTTGGTGAAGACACCCGGTTTTCCAAGTCAATCAAGAGGGTAGTTACACTATGTTCTCTTTGGTGAAGACACCTATGTTTGAACAGGAAGCCCCCAAGTATTTTTTACAGCCTAGCTTATAAGCCAGATCAAGAGGGTAGTGACGCTATGTTATCTTTGGTGAAGACACCTATGTTTGAACAGGAAGCCCCCAAGTATGCGTAACCAATAATGTCGGTGTACTAATGTAGGGGTACCTTAGTATCCCGACTTGTGCACGGGCAGTAGTAGCGTCCCGTGGCAGGGTTTGCCACGCGCACGCCAAGGCCCACTTTTGGTTCCTTTGGAGCCATTTAAGAACAAAGTATACAAGTCAGAGAAACAACGCCCCGGCAAGAGGAGCTTGCCGGGAAGGCTGCTCCAGGCTCAAGACCACCCTATTAGTACAAGGCCCTGACAAGAGGAGCTTGCCAGGAAGGCCGAAGAACGGCATTTCAGAAGACTTGCCGTGGCGCATCGCGCGCCCCGGCAAGGCCCGGAGAGCAACAAGCTTCCGGGCGCGGCAAGGTAGCGACCGCGGCAAGGTGCTTGCCGCGGCAAGCTTGCACTGTGTGCCTGCGCTCCAGCTCATCTGGCCACGCGTCGCCCTGGGGCCCCTCCAGGGGCACGTGGCAGATGGTTGTGCAGCCTGGGGTAGACGGTGGCAAGCCACGATGACAAGGCCACCATCATGGTGAACGGAGACGCCCGGACGGACGCTTTTTGCACTATTTGGGGCGACGGCGACGGGCATTCAATGCCTTTGTCCCCCACCGTCAGGGTTAGGTACAAAACACTATGCATACACTGTTACAACTACCACCACTTTTACGTTTTTACCCTCAACTATGTTGCCACCTGTCGGTGACCCCTTTGACCTATAAAAGGAGGCCCATGCGAAACGTAGAGGGGGTTCCGAAGTTTGATCACTCCCACGCTCGATGTAGCCGGTACTGTAGATCTTCTTGCTCCCGAGCCAAGAACTCAATAACAAAACCAAGGCAGGAGTAGGGTTTTACGCATCCGTGCGGCCCGAACCTGGGTAAACTGCTCGCGTGTGCGCCTCGATCCGCTCTTCGTGCTCCCTCTGCTCCCTTGCCGTACCGAAAAGGGGCTCCGGTCCCATAGGTGTTCGTGGGCGATCAGTTTCCCCGACATCCTTGGCGCGCCAGGTAGGGGGGCGTCGAAGTTGTGCGAACCTGATCCGGCGTTCACGCGGGCGTAATCTTCAGCAGCTTCGTTAACTTCATCAACCTCATCGACTACATCAGCATGCCGCCGAAGAAGAAGGCTTCGGAGGTCGGAGGCCCGTCCGCGTCGATCCCACCACCATCAGAACCAACAGTCGGTGGGGTAGACACTGGCAGAAGGACGGACGCCGGCGAGGAAACTCACGGCGCCGCCAAGTCCAAGGACAAGACGGACGACCGAGCTCACTCCAAGACCTCGGCGTCCGTGCACGCGCCACGCCCCTCTCAGGAGGTGCCGGACCAGCGACGGCGTGGTACGCAGGGTACCATCCGCTTGCTGGGCCAAGGACAAGTTGGCGGGTCGCGGGACGCTCAAGGCCAACGCGCTGGCACGAGCAAGGCGCGGTCGCCGGGACGAGACCCTGCCCCTTCTAACGCTGTTAGAAGTCCTAGCGTATCTCGCTCCTCGCACCGCTTGCCACCGCTCCCCTCCACTCCAGCAGAGGCTCTAGCTAGAGCTCAGCTACTCCTCGACTTCCCTCCAGCGGCAGACAAGGCCGACGACTGGAGGGCTACCATTCAAAGCCTCATCGCCTTCGCCAACAACGACACGCCGCAGCAGCCGGCAACATCACGGCCGCGGCAAGTCAGCCAGGTGCGGGCTGATGGAGACAAGACCGCTGGGGGTGCAACTACCGTGCACTCCCCGCCGCGGAAGCAGAAATCGCCGACTCGCCGGATCAACATCGACGACGACTCCACGGCGTCGTCGGATCCACGAGCCCGCCGCGATCAACGCCAAGTCCTCGACGATAGGCGACAAGAAGATGCTCGGACTCGCATCGAGCGTCGAAGAGAAGCGCGACGACAGTCCAACCAACGCGCTGGGACCGCTGTCGACATGCACGCGCCCAGTGAACTAGGCGACTTGCCGTACGCGGCAGGTTTCCCTGCGTTCACCCGAGAGCTGCGGCAAGTCCAGTGGCCCAGCATGAAGAACTTCAAGCCCGACGTACCCGAGAAGTACGACGACAAGACCCGTCCCTCAGAGTTCCTTAGCATCTACACCATTGCGGTGCAGGCTGCCGGGGGACGGGATGAGAAGATATTAGCAAACGACTTCCCACTTGTGCTCAAGCCCAATGTCAGATCTTGGCTCATGCACTTGCCGGAGAACTCCATCTCTTCTTGGGCAGACATGTGCCACCAGTTTGTCGGCGCCTTCACGGGCGGCCACAAGCCCCACGGCCAGGAGAGCGACCTTCACATTCTAGCCCAGAAGGAAGGAGAGTCCCTGCGGAAATACATCCAGAGATTCAGCCGCGTCCAGCACAACATCCCGGACATCCACCCTGCCGCGGTTATTAGCGCGTTCCATCAAAACGTGCGTAACCGTCGGATGAGGGAGGAGATGGCAATGTGCAAGATACGAGACGTCAGTGAGCTTTATGCTCTGGCTGACAAGTGCGCACGTGCTGAAAAGGGGAGGAGACTCCGCGGAGAGGATGTTGGAGCAGGGGGAACGGACAGTGAGGATGCCGCCCCGGCAAGGAAAAACCGGCGGCGGAACAATAAGAAGAAGAAGAACAAGGAAGTACTAGCTGTCGAGCAGTCCGGCAAGGAGGCTGGCGCCAAGAAAGCTCAGGCTGGTAGCTCCGGCAAGGAAGCTGCCCCTGTAGCAGCCGCCGACAAGCAGGACGGCTCCGACAAGAAGTACTGCAAGATCCACCGTACCAAGGGCCACGATCTCTAGAACTGCAAAAGGGTCGAATACCTCGTCGAGCAGCAGAAGGCTGAGTACGAGCGACACGACAAGGAGAAGGCCCAAGGAGGTGTCGGAGAGTCTGGCAAGAAGCGGCCATTCAATGGCCGGGGAGGACGCCGCGGCAAGGCCAAGCAGCGGCAAGGAGATAGACCTCCCCGCGGCCGCGACAAGGACGGAGACGAAGACGACGACGAGGACATGGACAACGGAGACAACAGCGAGCAGGAGTTCCAGAAGGCCACAGAAGTTTTGTGCGTCGATGGAGGTGCCTGTCTGCATACTTCCCACCGCCAACTCAAACAATGGGTGCGGGAAGTCAATGCAGCAGAGCCACCCGTCGAGTCGCGCAAACTCCTGAAGTGGTCCAGCACGCCAATCATCTTCGACATTGAGGATCACCCTGACCGCACAACGGCGGTCGGGTGCTTGCCGATGTTGGTTTCACCAACCATCCGCAACCTCAAGGTCACCAAGATGCTGGTTGACGGCGGGGCCGGCCTGAACCTGATCTCCTCCGCTGTGATCTGGAAGCTACAGATCCACGACAGCGAGCTCGAAGAAACCGGGACATTCCAAGGGATCAACCCGGGAAGGAGAAAGCCGAAGGGGAAGATCACACTGCCAGTAACCTTTGGCGGAGAACTAAACTTCAGGACTGAGAGGATCACATTCGACGTTGCCGATATCCCATTGGCATACAATGGGATACTTGGCCATCCAGCGCTCGCCAAGTTCATGGCAGCCTCTCACTACGCCTACAACATGCTCAAGATGCCAGGGCCAATAAGCGTCATCTCTGTCCCTGGCTACAAGAAGGACGCGCTTATCTGCGCCGACAAGATCTACCGGGACGCAGCAGCCACAGCAGATAGCAAGATACTTGCCGCTGAAGCTCCCGGGAGGAAGAACAAGACCAAGTCCGGCAAGAGCTCTGGAGCCCACTCCGGCAAACGCACCTCTTCGGAGTGCTGCGCTGCCGTCGAGGACGCACCATCGAGCTCCACCAGCAAGTGCAAGAAAGGAATGGCAGCTCCACCTGCAACCAAGAAGGTGCCCGCCAAGGAGGACGGCACTGGTGGTACTTTCACCATCAGTGCCACGCTCGATCCCAAATAGGAAAGCGCGCTCGTTGCTTTCCTGCGGGCGAATGTCGACGTGTTTGCATGGCAACCGTCTGACATCCCCGGTGTTCCCAGGAAAGTGATTGAGCACAAGCATGCCGTTTGTCCTCATGCGCGGCCCGTCAAGCAGAAGGTCAGGAAGCAAGCAGTGGAGCGCCAAGAGTTCATCGCCGAAGAAATCAAGAAGTTGGAAGCAGCAGGCCTTGTTAGAGGTGTACTTGATCCCACGTGACTGGCCAATCCGGTTGTCGTGCGCAAAGCAAATGGGAAGTGGAGGCTTTGTATAGACTTCACAGATGTGAATAAAGCTTGTCCCAAAGATCCATTTCCCTTGCCGCGCATTGACCAGATCGTTGACTCTACGGCTGGATGTGAGCTGCTTTCCTTTCTTGATGCATACTCTGGATACCACCAGATATTCATGGCTGAAGAGGATGAAGAGAAGACCGCATTCATTACTCCATGTTGCACTTACTGTTTCATATGTATGCCCTTCGGATTGAAGAATGCGGGTTCAACATTTGCAAGGGTGGTCCACACTGCTTTTGAGCCACAGATACACAGGAATGTAGAAGCTTACATGGATGATATAGTGGTCAAGAGCAAGGACAAGATACCCTGATTCAAGACCTAGAAGAAACTTTTGGAAATCTGCGCAAGATACAACTCAAGCTTAACGCCGAGAAGTGCGTGTTGGGAGTCCCCTCCGGCAAGCTTCTCGGGTTCTTTGTGTCCCAAAGGGGGATTGAAGCCAATCCCGACAAGATCAAAGCCATCGAGCAGATTGAAGCCCCGAAGCGCGTCAAGGATGTACAGAGGCTTGCTGGTTGTGTGGCTGCCCTCAGCAGGTTCATTTCTAAGTCTGCAAAACGCGCCCCGCCGTTTTTCAAAATCTTGAAAAAGGCGGGTCCAATAAAATGGACTCCGGAAGCGGAGGCAGCGCTGCAGGACTTGAAAGGATACCTGTCCTCCACTCCAATACTTGTCGCACCTAAGCCACAAGAGAAGTTGCTGCTATACTTAGCAGCAACCAATCAAGTGGTTAGTGCTGCGTTGGTAGCGGAAAGGGAGGCAGAGGAGGAGCCAACAGCCCCGGCAAGCGCATCCAACGACAAGCAGGGGGCATCCCCGACAAGCTCTGGCCCTGACAAGGATGAGTCTGCGCAGATGCAAGGAGAAGTGCGAAAGAAGATGGTGCAGCGCCCAGTTTATTTTGTCAGTTCCCTCTTGTAGGGGGCTATGTCAAGATACTCTGGGGTGCAGAAGCTACTTTTCGGTCTCCTCATGGCCTCGAGAAAGCTGCGCCACTACTTCCAAGCACATGAGATAACAGTGGTCACTCGCTTTCCGCTAAAGAGGATATTGGAAAATCCAGAAGCAACAGGAAGGATTGTCGATTGGGCACTGGAGCTGTCAAGCTTTGGTCTTAAGTTTGAGAGTACTTCAACTATCCAGAGCAGAGCATTGGCAGAGTTCATAGCAGAATGGACACCAACGCTAGACAAAGAGATTCCAGAGACAAACATCCCCGCCAAAGAAGCAAGCAAAGAATGGATAATGTACTTCGATGGTGCCTTCTCGCTGCAAGGCGCCGGTGCTGGTGTGCTGCTTGTCGCACCCACCGGAGAGCACCTCAAGTACGTTGTCCAAATGCACTTTCCCAAGGAGCAAGCAACAAACAATACTGTAGAGTATGAAGGTTTGCTTGCCGGCCTCAGAATTGCAGCAGAACTTGGGATCAAGAAGCTGATTGTGCGGGGAGATTCGTAGTTGGTTGTCCGACAAGTGAACAAGAGCTACCAGAGCCCATTGATGGAAGCTTATGTTGACGAAGTGAGAAAGCTTGAAGAGCACTTTGAAGGCATACAGATGGAACACGTTCCAAGAGCTCAAAATAACATCGCAGACGGCCTGTCAAAGTGTGCTGCACTTAAGCTACCTGTGGAACCAGGGATTTTCGTGCTCAAGCTAACTCAACCTTCTATTACACCATCAGTTGGGCAGAACAAGAAGAGAAAGTTGGTCTCCGGCGACTACTTGCCGGCGGATCTTCCTGAAATCGCCGCCAAGGTCCCCAAGATCAACGAACAAGTTGCTGAGGAACAGTCTGCTCCTGCGGACCCTAGGGTTCGTACAGTTCAAGCAGGTGTTCCCGGCAAGTCTTGCCCCGGCGAGCTTGCCGGGGAACATTAAGCTCCGGCAGGGCCGCAGGTTTTTGCCGTAGAAGCTGACGTTCCCGCACCGGCGATGATGCCTTTAGTCCTTGTTGTTGAGCCTCAAGCTCCAGCCTGGGCGCAGCAAATTGTCCATTTTCTTCAAACTGGAGAACTTCCCGAAGAGCCCGAAGAAGCAGAGAGAATAACCAGGCAGTCAAGTATGTACCAGTTCGTCGGCAATAAACTGTACAGAAGAAGACTCAATGGTGTCAAGTTGAAGTGCATTCCCCGGGAAGATGGACATAAGCTGTTGGCAGAGATACATGGAGGCATATGTGGCCACCACATTGGCGCAAGAGCACTTGCCGACAAGGCTTTCCGGCAAGGTTTCTTTTGGCCAGAAGCCCTCCAAGATGCAACTGCACAAGTAACCAAGTGTGAAGCGTGCCAGTTCCATGCCAAGCAAATACACCAGCCAGCTCAAGCTCTCCAGACGATCCCTTTGTCCTGGCCCTTTTCGGTCTGGGGGCTCGACATCCTCGGCCCCTTTCCCCGCGAAGTCGGGGGCTTTGAGTACTTGTACGTCGCCATCGACAAGTTCACAAAGTGGCCAGAGGTGGAACCAGTGAGAAAGGTGACCGCACAGTCAGCAGTCAAGTTCTTCAGTTCAATCTTTGCCCTTTCGGAATCCCTAACAGGATCATCACCGACAACGGCACACAGTTCACAAGTCGCACCTTCATGCAGTACGTCCAAGACCTTGGCGCCAAGGTCTGCTTCGCTTCTGTTGCTCACCCGAGGAGCAATGGTCAAGCGGAGAGGGCAAACGCTGAAGTGCTGCGCGGGCTCAAGACAAGAGCTTTCGACAGGCTGCACAGGTGCGGAAGAAACTGGATTGAGGAATTGCCGGCAGCTCTTTGGTCAATCAGGACGACACCAAATCGAGCCACCGGACAGACACCCTTTGCTCTTGTCTATGGAGCAGAGGCAGTTCTCCCCACGGAACTCGTATACGGGTCTCCTCGAGTGCTCGCTTAAGACGAGCTCGAGCAAGAGCAGCTGCGGCAAGATGATGCACTGCTCCTCGAGGAGGACCGTCTTCAGGCTGCTGTACGAGCTGCTCGATACCAGCAAGCTTTGCGCCGCTACCATAGCCGCAAAGTCAAGGCCAGAAGTCTCGAGGAAGGCGACCTTGTTCTTCGGCGTGTTCAGTCCGCCAAGAATTCCAACAAGTTGACGCCAAGGTGGGATGGCCCTTATCGGGTGAGACAAGTCATGAGGCCCGGCGCTGTCCGCCTTGAGACCGAAGAGGGCTTACCGGTGAGCAACTCCTGGAACATTGAGCACCTTCGCAAGTTTCACCCATAAGGCGCGGTTGCCGTGATCCGCTCCGGCAACCACCTTTTGTACAAGTCTTGCCGCTGTTGCATGTAAACCTTTGTACAAAGCCGGGCGCAGACCCCGTGCATCAGTAAAGCTTTTGTGACTCGCACAACTTGTCGTTTCATGCCTTGTCATTTTTCTTGCATGTATTATCTGACACTTTGTGCAGCACACACCTCCGGTAAGCAATAACGAGCCGCAAGGCTCCATATCTATGTTTCCTCCATTTTCTTCATTTTCTCAAGAAGAAGAAGGATTCCTCGTGCACAAGTTTGCCGGGGACGAAGGAAACCGTAGTATGGGCCAAGTGCCGCTCAAGGAAGATTTGCCTTGCCGGGAAGCAAACCGCACACAAAAGCTAAGTTGCCAAAGTTTGAGCATTCAAAATTTTAAAATTCTTAGTTATCTTCCTTGAACGACCACGCTTTGTATGGGAAACCCGTGCGCGGAGGAACCTACCTGTGGCTAGCCGTGCCCTTACTTTGTTTCGAGCACGCTCAACGGCTTAAGTGAGCTGCGACAAGTGTCGCGCCCTTACTTCGTTTTCGAGTTCGCTCAACAATCTAAGTGTGCTGCGACTAGCTACGGCAAGGTTTCTTGCCGGTAGGGACGTTGCCGGCAGGCTGCTGAAGTTCCACACTCAGCGCTCGCGGCAAGGGTCCCTTTGCCGGCAAGTTCCCTAGAAGCGTAGGGTGAGAAGCATACAAAGTAAAGGAATCAAGCAAGGGAGATAACACTGCATCAATTACCCAAAATAAAGTTATATTACAAGTTGACTTGTCATTGTTCTAATAGACTACTGTCCATGACTTGGTTCACAGCGACAAGGGAAGCGGAAAGAAAGCAACCTAGTCTACACGGTCACCATCAACTCTTCTGATCTTGCCCACCTTGGCCACGATGTCGGCGACACGAGCCTTCAGAGCTTCCTGGTCAGTGTCGGGCGGCAAGGTCCGGAGGACGTTGTCAAGGTTGATCCCGGGGTTGCGGTAGACTATCTTCGTCAGCACTCGCTCCACAGTACCCGTGCAAAGTCTATGCGCCTCGTTTGCCAGCTGCGTGGGGACCCTCTCCCGGAGCTGCTCGAGGGCCGGCGCCACTCCCCTGAAGAACAGGCTCAGCTTGGCGCTGTGGGGGAGGTTTGCGTCGGGGGAGTACACGAGGTGCTCCTTCCTCAGCGCCGCCATCTCCTTGTTAATGGCAGCGGCGGCGGCGACGAGCTCCTCGGTCCACTGCTCCACCGTCTGCCTGAAGTTATTTTGCGTGACGGCGGCTCTGTCCAGCAATGCCCTCTCTGCACGGAGGTCCTCCTTCAGCTTTGTCTCGCGGTTCCGGGCGCCGTCAAGTGACTCAGTGAGGGTGGACAGTTTCAGCTCCAAGTCCGCGATGGAATCCTTGGCGGCGGTGAGTTCCTGGCCCTTGTCGGAGAGACGGACTTGCAGCTCCGAGTGGGTGTGGGCGTCTTTCTCCCTCGCCAACGTGAGCGCGACAATCCTCTCCTCGCTCGTCTTCAAGCTCGTCTCCAACTGCGCCACCCTCGCCTCCAAGTTCCTCTTGGCGGTCTCTGCGGCAGCAGTGGCGTCCCTCGCCTCCTGCAGAGCCCCGCCAATGGACTGCTCGCGCGCGGTAAGGTCGTCCTCGTGGCTATCGAGGTCGACCTTCCGCTGCCTGAGCTCTCCCTCCCGCCGAGACAGATCCTCGGCAGCTAGTCGTTGCTGCTCCTCAACCTCGGCCTTCTCGAGGATGAACGCCTGGTGCGCCTTAGCGAGCTCCTCCCGCTCCTCCGCCAAGTTCCGGAGAGCCGCTTGGTTGGCGGCGCGGAGCTCCTCAGCGCGTTTTTCCATATCGACACCTGCCTTGGCAGCCAGAGCCTCTCGGGACTCCATCTTAGCCTGCCTGGCGCGGTACAGAGCCAGGAGCCGGCGCAGAAGCTGCTCCTCCTCGGGCTCGTTGCTGCTGCCGGGCGCGTCGACAAGCCTCAGCCCGGCGGAGGCAAGGACTTCTCCATCAAATCTCTCCCCCTCCACGGGCGCCCTCGACGTAGAAGCCCACGGGACTTGGATGAAGACCCCGTTGGCGGCCTCCAGATAAACACCCGGCCCAGTCGCGGCGGCGGAGGGGTCGGCGGCCGGTGCAGCGTCCGACGCTCCTGCAGCCTCAGGGCCGTCAGTGCGGTCGCCGGTCCCCTCCTCAGCTGCCGCGTCAGTGGCCGCGGTGGTCTCATCGGTGGCTGGCTCGTCGCCGCCGGCCGTCCCTTCAGCGGTGGCGGCGTCGCCAGCATTGCCGTGCGCGTCCTCCTCGGCGATGGCCTCTGTCTCCATCGGCTCCAGGGCGGGCGGATCTGACAAAAGAAAAAGGAAGAAGAATTGTCAAGCAAATATCCAAAAAGAAGAATTCAAGAGGAGAAAAGTATAAGGGTTACCTGCGCGAGCCTCTTCCTCTACGGGGATCCTTGCCGGGGAGTTCTCCCTTGGCGGCGTAGTAGTGGCCCCCGCCGGCGGAGGGCCGCTGGCGCCTTCCCTTGGCGTGGTGCCCACCCTTGTCGGGGTACTCTCCCTTGGCGGAGTACCCGCCCTTGGCAGAGCGCTCTCCCTCGCCGGGGAGCTCCTCCTTGGCGGGGAGGGTGGGACGAGCGGCTCATCGGGAGCAGTCTCTTGACGCTCCTGAGGCTACGGCTCCACTTCTGCACAAGTCAACAAGCAAACAAGACATTAGCAAGGATAAGAAGCTCAAGCGGGCCCAATAAGCAGAGAAGTGAACAAAAGACTTACGCTGGGGGCTGCCCTGCGGGGCAGCTGACTGGTCTGGCAAGCTCGTCGCCGGTGCATCCCCTGCCGCTGCGACGGGCTCGTCCTCGAGATCGACCACCGGGATCTTGGCCCTCTTCGCCACCCTTTGGGCCAGGGTCTTGAAAGAAAAACATCAAGCAGAATCAGACAAGGAAGATTCAAAGCAAGAACAGCAAATTGAAGAAAAACAAGAGTTGCTCCACTTACTCTTCCTCCTCCTCGTCGGAGCTGAGAACGGAGAAGTCGAAATCCACCTCGCGCGCTCCGACGCGAGGAGCTGGAGGAGAAGGCTCCCTCGGGCGCTTGGCGGGCACTGGGTTGGTGGTCTGCGAAGACCCCGCTCCGGTCGTCGCCGAGGCCCGAGGAGCAGAAGGAGCCATAGAGACGGAGCGGGAAGACCCTCCTCCGGCTGCTGCAGAGGCGCGGGGCGCTCCCTCTGCGGCCTTGTCTGCCGCAGTGGCGCGCGTCAGACGGCGCCGCGGCCGCGGTGCCGCCGGACGCTCCGCCACGACTGCAGCCCAGCGAAGACGCTTCTTCGGTTGAGGCGGAGGACTTGGCGGCGGCGGAGAACTCCCCGAGGATGAAGAGGAACCAAGGTTCAGCGACCCGCCCGAGTCTTCGTCGGAATCGCCCGATTCGGCATCCTCCTCGGCACGCTCACTTGACTCTGTGCCCTGCCTGGCAGCCTCGCTCGTCCCGGCAGGCTCCCCGGCAGGCTTCAACAACTTGAGGATCTCTTGCTCCTCGTCCCTACTCACTGCATCCGCTGCATCTGCCTCGTCCAAGGAATACCCAAACTCGCCCGCGGCATCGGCTACGGCCGCCTCCTCCATCCTGGTGGCGATATACGCCAAATCCCGGTTGGTGGTGTCGCGGGTGAGACCCTTCTTCTCATCAAGATTGATCGGCAGGTCAACCATGTTGTCGAAGAAGGCTTGTGCAGTTTCGTCAGAAGGCGCCAGCCAAGTGGGATCAACCCCGGGGGAGTCGCACAGCGGCATTGCCGCGCGGATAGCACTAAGTGACGAGTTGTTACATAGTGGAACTACTCCCCGCGACGGGGCAAACCACTCCGGGTGCTTGGGGTCATGCTTGAATAGCTCCCGGATCATCCCCTTGAGCTCCAGGACAGTAAAGTTGTAGTTGAGGCCGGGGCGTAGCCTTATGCAGTCAGCCGCGTTGTCGAACTCCCAAGCAGCCCTTTTCCTCTCCTGCAAGGGAGCAATGCGGCGACGAAGGAAATCGGCCCCTACCTCACCTACAGTAAGATTGGCTTGCCGGAGGCGGAGGATCCTAGTAAGGGCAATCTTCAGCTTCTCGTCCTCCGGGGCCAGATCACTCCAATCCTTGCCGCGCACTATTGCAGCTCGGCGCGGGGAAGTAAATTGCTCAGGTTCATCTTCCATAATCCAGCACCAGTCAGCCCTCCACTCTTCCCACTTGCCGCGGAGCTCTCCAATCAAGTACGCCTCTTTCTTATTGAGCCTGAAGATCCAAGAGATCCCGCCGGACAGAGGGGACCCAGACTCTACTCTAGGTGTGAAAAAATGGCGGAAGAGGGCTACGTTGGGGATGACTCCGACAAAGTTTTCGCACAGATGTGCGAAAACGGCCATGGTTAACACTGCGTTCGGGGTAAAATCCAGAAGGTGGAATCCATACGTGTTCATAACGTCGCAGAAGAACTCGGAGTACGGAGGGCAGAGACCGCAATGGAAGAACATAGCAAAATAAGGGTAACCTCCCGGGAACATGTCGCAGGCTTCGGCGGGGAGGACCCTGGTGCGCGGGTGAGCCTTCGTCTCCCTCGACCAGAACAAGCAGAACTTGTCCTTCAGCTCCCTCGCGCCAAGCCTCGGCGGGAAGACCACCATCTTCTTCCGCATTGCTGCTAGCTTCGCCGCCCGGTCGGTCTTCGCGGCTTTCGCCTTGTCGCTCTACTGGGCCATGGCGGGAGCGGCGGGGGAAGCCGGCGGCGCTGGAAAGGCTGGTGGCGGCGGAAGAAGGGTGGAGCTCAGCTCTCTTTCGACCTTTGAGGAGGGGGAGAGCGGCGGGGGTTTCTGGAGGTTGAAGACACAATGAAGCAATGGGGGAAACTGCCCCTGTTTCCTCTGCTTATAAGGGGGAGTGTGGGACGTTCCGCATTTTCCCATTAAATAAACAGGCCACGATCTCTCCCACGACGCCGCAATCGACGCGTGCCGTTAGGGAGGGATGCGGCGGATACGGAGTGGGATGCGGCGCGCCGTGGGCCGCGTGTGCCCGTGCACTGTTTTGGGCCTGGCCCAACAGCGCTCGGCACCGTGTGTGGCCCAGGCCCGAGGGCTCCTGTCAGTGTACTAAAGTAGGGGTACCTTAGTATCCCGACTTGTGCACGGGCAGTAGTAGCGTCCCGTGGCAGGGTTTGCCACGCGCACGCCAAGGCCCGCTTTTGGTTACTTTGGAGCCATTCAAGAACAAAGTATACAAGTTAGAGAAACAAGGCCCCGGCAAGAGGAGCTTGCCGGGAAGGCCGCTTCAGGCTCAAGACCACCCTATTAGTACAAGGCCCTGGCAAGAGGAGCTTGCCAGGAAGGTCGAAGAACGGCATTTCAGAAGACTTGCCGTGGCGCATCGCGCGCCCCGGCAAGGCCCGGAGAGCAACAAGCTTCCGGGCGCGGCAAGGTAGCGACTGCGGCAAGGTGCTTGCCGCGGCAAGCTTGCACTGTGTGCCTGCGCTCCAGCTCATCTGGCCACGCGTCGCCCTGGGGCCCCTCCAGGGGCACGTGGCAGATGGCCGTGCAGCCTGGGTACATGGTGGCAAGCCACGATAACAAGGCCACCATTTTGGCGAACGGAGACGCCCGGACGGACGCTTTTTGCACTATTTGGGGCGACGGCGACGGGCATTCAATGCCTTTGTCCCCCACCATCAGGGTTAGGTACAAAACACTGTGCATACACTGTTACAACTACCACCACTTTTACGTTTTTACCCTCAACTACATTGCCACCCGTCGGTGACCCCTTTGACCTATAAAAGGAGGCCCATGCACAACGTAGAGGGGGTTCCGAACTTTGATCACTCCCACGCTCGGTGTAGCCGGTACTGTAATCTTCTTGCTCCCGAGCTAAGAACTCTGTAACAAAACCAAGGCAGGAGTAGGGTTTTACGCATCCGTGCGGCCCGAACCTGGATAAACTGCTCGCGTGTGCGCCTCGATCCGCTCTTCGTGCTCCCTCTGCTCCCTTGCCGTACCGAAAAGGGGCTCCGGTCCCATAGGTGTTCGTGTGTCGGTGTACTAAAGTAGGGGTACCTTAGTATCCCGACTTGTGCACGGGCAGTAGTAGCGTCCCGTGGCAGGGTTTGCCACGCGCACGCCAAGGCCCGCTTTTGGTTCCTTTGGAGCCATTCAAGAACAAAGTATACAAGTCAGAGAAACAAGGCCCCGGCAAGAGGAGCTTGTCGGGAAGGCCGCTCCAGGCTCAAGACCACCCTATTAGTACAAGGCCCTGGCAAGAGGAGCTTGCCAGGAAGGCCGAAGAACGGCATTTCAGAAGACTTGCCGTGGCGCATCGCACGCCCCGGCAAGGCCCGGAGAGCAACAAGCTTCCGGGCGCGGCAAGGTAGCGACCGCGGCAAGGTGCTTCCCGCGGCAAGCTTGCACTGTGTGCCTGCGCTCCAGCTCATCTAGCCACGCGTCGCCCTGGGGCCCCTCCAGGGGCACGTGGCAGATGGCCGTGCAGCCTGGGGTACACGGTGGCAAGCCACGATGACAAGGCCACCATCGTGGCGAACGGAGACGCCCGGACGGACGCTTTTTGCACTATTTGGGGCGACGGCGACGGGCATTCAATGCCTTTGTCCCCCACCGTCAGGGTTAGGTACAAAACACTGTGCATACACTGTTACAACTACCACCACTTTTACGTTTTTACCCTCAACTACGTTGCCACCTATCGGTGACCCCTTTGACCTATAAAAGGAGGCCCATGCACAACGTAGAGGGGGTTCCGAAGTTTGATCACTCCCACGCTCGGTGTAGCCGGTACTGTAGATCTTCTTGCTCCCGAGCCAAGAACTCAATAACAAAACCAAGGCAAGAGTAGGGTTTTACGCATCTGTGCGGCCCGAACCTGGGTAAACTGCTCGCGTGTGCGCCTCGATCCGCTCTTCGTGCTCCCTCCGCTCCCTTGCCGTACCGAAAAGGGGCTCCGGTCCCATAGGTGTTCGTGGGCGATCAGTTTCCCCGACAAATAAAGACTCATAGTCTAGAATGAAAACGACAGAGACCCCGAAATATGTACATCACTAGAGCTGGTGGCTCAGGTATAATAGCGCCGAAGATGAGCAATATTCCAAGGCCGATGAGGCTCCTCGTCCGATGTGCGTGAGTCTTTGTGGTCTCGAACATCGATTAGATAATACGATCCATTATGGAGATTATTGATGACCACAAAAGGTCCTTCCCAAGGTGGGGATAGCTTGTGCATATCAGTTTGATCCTCAATGAGCCGGAGCACCAAATCACCTTCTTGGAATGTACGATTTCTAACGCGGCGACTATGATACGATGCAGATCTTGCTGATAGATTGCTGATCGATCCAACGCATGGTCACGCTCTTCGTCCAGCAGATCAAGGTCATCCTGTCGTGCTTGTTCATTAACAGTTTCAACGTAAGCTGCCACACGAGGTGAATCATGACGTATATCACTGGGGAGAACCGCTTCTGCCCCGTAAACCATGAAGCAGGGCATATAACCTGTAGACCTGTTAGGGTAGTATTGATGCTCCATATAACTGATGGTAGCTCCTCAACCCGGCAACCCGGCGTCCTCTGTAGAGGGACCATAAGCCGGGGCTTGATGCCTCGTAAGATCTCTTGATTTGCTCTCTCAGCCTACCCATTAGACGGGGGGTCACCCACAGATGAAACATCAAGACGAATATGCTCTCGTTGACAGAACTCTTTCATGGCACCCTTGGATAGATTTGTACCATTATCAGTGATGATACTATGAGGATATCCAAAGTGAAAGATCACCTTTTTAATGAATTTAACCGCCGTTGCTGCATCACATTTGCTGACCGGCTCAGCCTCAATCCACTTTGTAAACTTATCCACTACCACCAATAGGTGAGTCTTTTTGTCCTGGGATCTCTTGAAGGGCCCAACCATATCCAACCCCCAGACCGCAAATTGCCAAGTAATCAGAATCATCCATAATTCCTGAGCTAGCACGTGAGCACGCTTGGAAAATTTATAACAAGCTTCACATTTGCTGACTAAATCCTCTGCATCCGCATGAGCCGTCAGCCAATAAAACCCATGACGAAAGGCTTTAGATACCAACGATTTCGAACCGGCATGATGACCACAATCTCCTGCATGGATCTCCCGTAGTATCTCACATCCCTCCTCCGGAGAAATAAAACGTTGGAACACCCCTGTGACACTGCGCCGGTGCAACTCCCCCTTGAGAATAGTCATTGACTTAGATCACCAGGTTATCTGTCTGGCAACAGTCTCATCCTGAGGTAACTCGCCCCTAGTCATGTAGGCCAGATATGGCACTGTCCAATCAGGAATAACGTGAAGAGCCACCACCAATTGTGCCTCCGAGTCAGGGATAGCAAGATCCTCCTTTTTAGGCAATTTAACCGAAGGGTTATCCAAAATGTCAAGAAAAACATTGGGTGGCACCGGCTTACGCTGAGAGCCGAGCCGGCTTAATGCATCAGCCGCCTCGTTTTTCCTTTGATCCACATGTTCCACCTGATAATCCTTGAAGTGACCAACAACCACATCAACCGCTCGGCGGTAAGCCACCATGAGCGGATCCTTTGAATCCCAGGTACCCGACACTTGCTGAGCTACCAGGTCTGAGTCACCAAAGCACCTCACCCGGCTTAAATTCATCTCTTTAGCCATTCGAAGACCATGGAGCAAGGCTTCATACTTAGGTGCATTGTTAGTACAAGGAAACATTAATCTTAAAACATAGCAGAATTTATCACCTCGTGGGGAAGTCAAGACGACTCCAGCCCCCGAGCCTTCCAACTGCCAGGACCCATAAAAATGTATAGTCCAATAAGTATTATTTGGCTTCTCCTCAGGCATTTGCAGTTCTACCCAGTCATTAATAAAATCCACCAGCTCTTGAGATTTGATCACTGTTCGTGGCACATATTTCAGGCCATGGAGTCCGAGCTCAGTGGTCCATTTAGCTAGCCGACATGTGGCTTCTCCGTACTTAATGATATCTCCTAAAGGAGTAGAACTAACCACCATGATGGGATGGCCAAGGAAATACTACTTCAACTTGCGATTGGCCATAAACACCCCATAGACCAGCTTTTGCCAGCGGGGGTATCTCTGTTTGGATTCGATAAGCACCTCACTCACATCGTAGACCGGCCACTGAACCGAATACTCCTTGTATGGCTCTTTCCTTTCCACAACCACCGCTACACTTACTGCTCTACTGTTAGCGGCCACATATAAAAGCAAGGGATCCTTATCAATAGGAGCCGCAAAGACCGGCGGTTCAGCCAATTGTTTTTCAGTGCCTCAAACGGATGGTCAGCAGTGTCACTCCAGACGAAGTGATCTATTTTCTTCATCATCTGATACAAAGGGATGGCCTTCTCACCCAAACGGGTGATAAACCGGCTTAAGGCTACGATACGACCCGCCACGCATTGAACATCATTGATGCATGCTGATTTAGCTAAGGACGTGATAGCTTTTATCTTCTACGGTTTAGCTTCGATACCTTGTCTAGAGACCAAAAAACCCAAGAGCTTGCCAGGTGGGACTCCAAAAACGCATTTGGCCGGGTTAAGCATCATTTTGTAGACCCGGAGGTTATTGAAAGTCTCTTTCAGGTCATCTAATAAGGACTCTTTCTTCCTTGATTTCACAACTATTTCATCCATGTAGGCATGAACATTGCACCCAATTTGGCCATGGTGACAATTCTGAACATAACGATGATAAGTCGCCTGGGCACTCTTGTGTCCAAAGGGTATGGACACATAGCAAAAGGTGGCAAAAGGAGTGATGAAAGTTGTCTTCTCCTTGTCCTTAACTGCCATTTTGATCTAATGATAACCCGAATAAGCATCCAAAAAACTCAAACGCTCACAACCCGCCGTAGCATCAATGATTTGATCAATACGAGGGAGAGCGAAAGGATGAGCCGGACAAGCTTTATTAAGATCTGTGTAGTCTACACACATGCGCGAGGTGCCATTCTTTTAAGCACTAGTACCGGGTTAGCCAGCCATTCAGGGTGAAAAACCTCAACTATGAACCCTGCTGCCAAGAGCCGGGCTACTTCTTCCCCAATGGCTTTGCGCCTCTCTTCATTAAAATGACGAATGAATTGGTTGACCAGTTTAAACTTTTGATCAATATTAAGAGTGTGCTCAGCAAGTTCCCTCGGTACACCTGGAATGTCAGAAGGCTTCCATGCAAAGATGCCCCGGTTCTTATGGATGAACTCAATGAGCGTGATTTCCTATTTAGGATCCTGATTAGCACTGGTAGTGAACTGTTGAGATGAATTGCCAGGGACGAAATCAACCTGTTTAGTGTCTTCGGCTGATTTAAATTTCAATAAAGGATCATGTTATGTGGTTGGCTTTTTTATAGGGGTCATGTCCGCTGGGTCAACATTATCCTTGTAAAATTTCAACTTTTCCGTTACGCAAGCAGACTCAGCATAAGCAGCATCACCTTCCCCGCATTCCAAGGCTATCTTCCTATCACCGTGTACTGTGATGGTGCCCATATGACCCGACGTCTTAAGCTGCAAGTAACCATAGCAAGGAGGGGCCATAAATTTGACGTAAGCCAGCCGCCCAAACAAAGCATGATAAGGACTCCTGATTTTAACTACTACAAAGGTCATTTTTTCTGCTTTGTAATCCTATTCATCACCAAAGGACAATTCCAACGTTATCTTACCCACTGGATACACTGACTTACCAGGCACCACCCCATGAAAAACAGTGTTAGATGTCTGAAGATCCTTATCAGTTAAATTCATACGTCAGAAAGTATCATAGTAAAGGATATTCATGCTACTGCCTCCATCAATGAGCACCTTGGGCTCCTTATATTGTCCCACCTGAGGAGCGACCACCAGGGCTAACTGACCCGGATTATCAAACCGGGGTGGGTGATCTTCTCGGCTCCATACGATAGGCTGCTCAGTCCATCTCAGGTATCGAGGGACCACCGGTTCAATCGAATTCGCAGCCCGCTTATGAATCTTTTGATCTCTTTTGCACAAGCTTGTGATAAATATGTGATACTGACCACTATTCAGCTGTTTTGGATTGCTCTGATAACCAGATTGTTGCAGATGGCCCCCTTGACTAGGTTGTTGATTAAAACCGCCTTGGTTGCCCTGTCCTTGAAACCCAGAGCTTGATCTGCCGCCTACAAAACCGGGCCCTTGAAAACCGGACCCTGACCCACCAGATGGGCCATTGTTATTCTGAGAAAAAAATAGAGTTTCTATACTCTCTCATGATACTGCAATCTTTCCACAGATGAGTAGTCGGTTTCTCCTTCGTACCATGTTTTGGGCAAGGTTGATTCAACATGGTGTCGAGATAGGGCCTTGGCCCCCAGAACCGGGCTTTTGGCCCCTTCCCTTTTCGACGCTGCTAACTATTCTTTGCATTAGTATTAGCCACAAAATCAGAGTCGCCATCTGTTTGCTTGCATTTTGCATTATTACCCAGATTCGGCATACCGTGCTGCTAAGCCCTGGTATTGCCATTCTTCTTTCCCTTGCCGGTTTTCCCTTCATCGGACTCCAGATCCTTAGTGCCATATGAATCAGTGTATTTAAATCCCATGTCATTGCAATGGCGTTTAAGTTGTCCCAGCTTTTGCTTGAGGGGAAAGGAACCAACAATTCGTCTCTAGTTTTAAGATAGCTGAACTGGTAATTATACTGTCTGATGAGTGGATCAGCGTTGAGACTCGACGCACCCAATGGGTTGTAGATTCACCCTCATTATGGACACAAGAATCCAGATCCACGATCGACATAGGCTGTTTACATGAGTCTTTGTAATTTTTCATGAAACGCGCTTTCAGGTCTGCCCACGAGCTGATAGAATTCGGGGGCAACCCCTTCAGCCAAGTACATGCCGGTCCATCTAGCATCATGGTGAAATATTTAGCACATGCAGCCTCACTAACATCCAGCATCTCCATGGCAATCTCATAACTCTCGATCCAGGCCTGTGGGGGTTGATCCGGTGTGTAGTTAGGCACCTTTCGAGGTCCCTTGAAATCCTTGGGGAGACGCTCATTGCGTATGGCTGGTGTTAAGCATGGAATACGAAGGGTTTTAGAGGTTATCCCCATCTCCATGGACGAGGTTGGGTAAACCGGAGATTGCTGGTGAGCTGCCAGCTGATCCACTAACTATGCCTCCCTCTGCGCCCTGCCCTAATCTATCAAGGTTTGGGCGTCACCGCCAGCGCGCGGCGGGTCAAGCTTATGAGGGTTGTTGTGGTGTTGCTCACTACTTGAAGCTGCTGGTGACTCCATATGCCTAATGTAACTTCGGCTTGGACAAGGGGTTGAATGGATATGCTCACGGATGTATGAATAAGCTGCTTATTGAGCCATATCAGTTTGAAGAAGCTCGCCGGCTCTTCGTATCTCTATTGCTGCCGGAGACTCACCCTTAACAGGGATAAGTGCTAACCATGTTGCCATAGCAACCATGTTGTCCAGCGGATTAGGGTAATGACCCGGGGGCGTTGGGGAACACTCAGACGGAGTTATATTCAGATGAGGCAGGTCCATGGCTCGTGGCTAAGCCGGCGCACCTATTGTAGCTGTTTCAACCGCCCGGTTCACCACGGGCGGGTCACTGGTTTCTTCCCTAGGCATGTTAAACAAGTTCCTAGCCTCAAACTCTACAGGCGTGTCTGATGTCTCCTCCTCATGACGGCGTTCGAGGCGTTCTGATCCAAGGTGAGCCGGAATGACTCCACTTGAATCTGCTGGGCCTGAGCATCCAACATGGCCTCCTCCGTAGCCATCCTGGTGTTCTCAGCATTGAAATCCTCCCTAGCTTGAGCTATCTCATCCTGCAGCTTTGTGATATCCGCCTTATGTTGTTCTTGATTATCTGGTGTTACCTCTGCAGCCGATAAGGTTGCCAACGCCTCCAATAATTCCGATAATCAGAGAGCAGGTGATCGTGCTGGAGTAGCCGCACCAGTCATTGTTTCCGCCATTGAGCCGGAGGTCATAGCTGCGGCGGTAGTGGAACCGAGCGCTGATTGTGTGCCGGCCATGAAGATCGCAACTCGGTACGGCGGCTCATAGGAGTCCGGAGTACTGTCACCAACGGAACAGCCTCCAAGCCTGCCGTTTTGCAGCTGATAAACCGATTTGGTCTCACCAGTTTAAGATTCACCATCAGAGTAGATTTATGTCCCTCCTTTAGATATGGATCCTTCGCCTTGTTCCGCTCCGTTGGTGAAACCAACGAAAGCATGGTTGACTGGGGCTCGAACCTTAGCAGGTCGTCCGCGCTGACCCGTCTCGACAAGGTTGGCGCAGATGCCCGGCTCAGTCCCAAAATCACCGATCTTACCAATGAAGACATGAATTCTGCCAAAGGGGATCCGGTACCCGTACTCGATGGAGCCGGCCTCGAGGCACCATCCCGAATCGTCGATGTAGAGCTTACCGCGATGACTTTTAGTCATCCGGGCTGCGACGTACCCCGTGAGCCCTGCAGAGCTTCCCTTCAAGAACCCGAAACCACCGTGCGCTGGCGCCAGGATGGGCGCGAACCAACGTGGATTTTTCATGGCATATGTCCTAGGGTTGGGACTATGGTGTGGAGCCATCGCATTTAGGTTAGCTTGAAGGGGTTAAATGGGACAAGAGACATGGAGAGTTTTTTCTCCTGGTTCAGCCCTTCGATGAGGTAAAAGCTTAATCCAGCTAGGGTTTGTATTGCTCGAGACTCAATCACCAGGAAGCGGATACGCTTGACCTAGCTCTCGAGCGATTGTTTCTTGACCTTAACCCAACGTCGGGTCACCCTTTTATATATGCAAGCTGATGCCTGGTGGCTTACAGAGTCCTGTCCGGCTCATATACAATGTGTCTGGCTCGGTATCAACTAACACTCGCCTTACAATACAATTTTACATATAGGGCAGTTCACACCCACGGGCTTCATATCACCTCCGGGTCTTGGGCCTTCGATCGGCTGCTATATAAACCGCCATCTTCGTATCTTCCTGGGCCTTAGCAGGCCTCTTTTATCCTTAAGCTTCCATTGGTATAACCCGGCCCCTCCTGGGCGGGCTATAACCAATAGTTATATCTCCAACACCGCGGGAGCAGGAACGGTTCAAACGCAGGCTTATATCCACCGCCCGCAGCCTGAAGAAACAAAAATGCAAAATCAAGGCCGAGCAGGAAACCCTCAATGAACAATGGACTAAAGTCCAAGCTGCCGAAGCAGGGTACGACCATGAATGAACAATCAAAAGCTATCCCAAGCGACTATTACTAACGCAATTCGACGACGAGGCCGTAGAGCCAATGCGTCCAACACACACCCGCGTTGAATAGATAGACAGTCCCCCTAGAGGGTGGGACAGAGAAGTTGACGAGGCCAAACACCCCGCCACTCCACCTTGCAGTTATGGCAAGGATAAAGCACGGCCTGCCTATGAATATGACCTCCGTCATGACGTGGATGCTTGGGGAGGCCTTACCAGGTCAATCTATGGACCTAGCGCCGCACACCCCCTGTGCTTCATGAAGAGAGTGATGCAACACCAATTCCAAGAAGGCTTCAAGCCCGTGAACATTGAACCATACAACAGAACCACACACCCGGTTGTATGGATAGAGGATTTCCCCCTACACATTCGCATGGCTCGAGGAGACGACCTCCATGCCATCAAGTATTTGCCGCTAAAGCTTAAAGGACCAGCTCAACACTGGTTGAACAAAATTCCCGAGGAATCTATAGGCTGTTGGGAAGAGCTCGAGGACACTTTTTGAGAGAACTTTCAAGGCACCTGTCGGGACCCCGATCCTAAGTCACACCGATCTACCATGTAACACATCATATCACTTTGCGACCTCACGCACGGTATCCCCACGGGTGCCACCTTACCTGGCCCGGGACCATTTGCGCATTTTGGCTCACGTATATGATAGTGTCGCTAGCATCCATATGACAGAGAACCCGGGCCGACATGACCAGTTATAAACCAAAAGTGGCACTAAATTACAGAGACAGGCATACATGACCCAGCAACGAACGTGTCGGTCATCAACGTACGAACCCAAGTCGTAGCAAGCTACAAGGACTTAAAGGAACAATGTGTGACATTTCCCCTAAGGGACAGACACATGAACGAAGAAGGACACATGCCGGTCAGCCTAAGTGTTCCGGAGCAGTAGCAAGCTACCAGGGCTCAGTGGAAGCACTACGAGACATTTCCCTGTAAGATAGGCTACCAAGGATAAACAACTAGGTGTCGGATCCCACACATACCAAGCATTTCAATAAAATACACACAATATGCTCAATATGTGCAAATACAACATGGCATCACAACAAGACTCTAATAAACAAAGTATTTATTCATTAGGCCCCAAGGAGCCAAATATTACAAGCATGGGTCTCATGACCCAACATTCAGAGCATACAAGCAACAAGCGGAAGCACAACATGTCTGAGTACAGACATCTACAAATGAAAAAGGCCGAAGAGCCTGACTATCTACCACACTCGTCCAAGATCGTAGCTGAGGTAACAAGCTACTTGGCGAAGTCCAAGCGGAACTACTAGTGAGACATCAATCTCATCTGCAAAACATAAATTAAGCAAACATGAGTACAAAGGTACTGAGCAAGACTTACATCAGATCCTATTATACATGCACTTGTATCAAGAAGGCAAAGTGGGGTTTAGTTGCAGCAAGCCAGCTTGACTCAGTGGCTATCCTATTCTACGACTGCTGGCAACTCGTTTGAGGTGGCGCACACGAGTCCACTAAGCACCACACAATACGCCACTATGGATTCATCCCCGTCTCCCTACGAGAAGGCCATCCATAGCACTCACACTTGTTTTGCGTATTTTAGAGTATCCACTTCAAGTTGTCTATGTACCACGTAAGCATCCAAGAGGTCCATAACCATGGACCCGGCTATTCGAATAGATCATGTTAACCCTGCAGGGGTGTACTTCTTCACACACGCTCTCGCCACTTACCGCCATGTACATCTCGTGTATCTCGGCAACCTTCAAGCGGAAGCCTGGCGAGGTTGTCGGCCACGACCTGACTAACCACACAAGACTCTAGTCCAGGTTTATCGCCTATTTGGGTTCCATCCGTAAGGAGATCCGGCCGGGGTGTCGCTCACGGCCCCAAATGTTGTGCGCAGGGTTCCCAAGCCCACCTCGCCGAGTGGATCTACGCTTGGTACACCGTGCCATGGTGCCTAGTCTGTCCCAAGCCCACTGGCCGAGTGCCACTTGGTAGACTACAAACACTACATACAAACACCAGAAACTAGTTGCAACTCCTGGACAGAGACCAAGTCGGTTAATAAGTCGAGAGGGGCACTTAAGCATTCCAATGCGTGGTAGTAGCTGGTCATTGGACAACATACACAGAACTCGGTTCTTAGGGACGGTTCCAGTGAGACAACCCACCATGTACTCCTACATGGCCTCTCACCACTACCTTTACCAAATCGTATTCACACACTTAACTCTCAGCATCAGGACCTATCATTGCACTCCAATTCATTCCCGATGAATCAGACCTGACACACTCTAAGCAATAGCAAGCAAGGCATGGTAAGATCACAACATGGCTTCAATCAACTCCTACACATGCTAGTGGGTTTCAACTATTTACTGTGGAATGACAGGTCATGCAGAGGAAATGGTTCAACTACCGCAGCATAAAGTAGCAGTTGAAGTCGTTGATGTTCTAAAGAAATAACAGGGAGCAGGAGCGAGAGAGGGGTTGTATCGGACTGAACAAGGGGGTTTGCTTGCCTGGTAAAACAACGTGCAGAGCACTGCTCCTCTGACAGGTACTCTGGATCGGTCTCCGGAGCTGGACCTATCGAGAAGAACGGTGCCGACAATCAAACACAAGCATATGCAAAAATATGATGCATGAATATGGCATGAAGTTATGATGTTGTTTGAGCTAATGCAACTAGCATTTTATTTGGTTGAATTCCATTTGATCCAAGGGTTCAAATGCAACTCTAAGAATAAGCGTTTTTAAATGCCAATTATGTGTTTTCATATAAACAGTAGGTTTAACTTCATTTGTCATGCATGAAAATGGTACAGATGGATAGATTGAATTTGTCTGATAATTTTTCATATATAAATTATTTCATTCTGAGCTATGGTTGAATTTCTATGATTTTTTGAAGTTTAAACAATTTTCTGGATTTTCCTAAACAAAAACAATTCCAGAAAATATTTATTGCGTCAGCACTTCGTCATGCTTGCCTCAGCAAGTCAACAGCACTGGCTCGGGTCAAACCTGATGTGTGGGGTCCACACGTCAGTGGCTCAGTAAACTAACTGAGTTAGTTAGCCCTAACTAACTGGGCAGGGCCCACTAGTCAGTGACTGTAGGACTAACCTAATTAGTTAATTAACACTAACTAGAGTAATTAGTCGGGCGAGGCCCGCAGGTCAGTGAGAGAGGGGGGGTGGTCAACTTGGCAGTGGGGGTCAAACCACGCCGGTCAGCAGTCAAACCCACCGGCGGCTCGACGCCGGCGAGGCCCAACACGGCGGCGATCTGCGGGATTCGCCTATGGGGCACCTCTTGGCGCGCGGAGCACAGCTACGGGACGCTGGAGTTCGTCCGCATCCAGCCGTGGTGGTGGCTCGACCGGGGAGTGGCCGGAGTGGCGCCGGCGACGAGCTCGGCGTCGGCCGAAGCTCGGTCGAGCTCGGGCTCGTGGCTGTGGTGGCCTAGGCGGGGCAGCGCTAGCACCTACGGCTTCTACGCGACGCGGCGAACGTGCTAGACGCACGCCCGGGACCAAAAGGTCACCGGAGCACCACCGGTGATGAGCGCGGGCGGCGGCGCGTGCGGGTGAACGCGGGGCGGCAGCTACGGCTTGCGAGAGGGAGAACGGAGAGGGGGGCAGGGGCAGAAGCTTACGGCGGTTGCAACGAGACGAACGGCGGGCTCGGGGAGGCTCTGGAGCGGTCGGGGCAGCGAGGGGGATCCACGGCGGCCGGCGGTGAAGATGAGCTCGAGGTCGAGGCCTCAGGGCGTCTGGGGTCGAATCCTTCGGCTTGGAGATGCACAGCAACGAGGCGGAGCTCGAGGGCTCGTCGGAGGGGCGAGGGGAAGGCAGTGGCTACGGCAACGGCGCTCGGCCACTGCGAGGAGCAGACGAGGGAGAGGGCAGGAGGGGAAGAAAGGCGTCCAGGGGATCGGGGCGGCGCCACGGAGGTGATTCTAGGCGTCGTGCTGGCCCAGGAAGCAGGCAGGCAGCTGGCGGCATGGCGCACTCACCGTGCGCGCGCGTCGGCCACGCGCCTCGCCTACTGGCGCGAGGATGACGACAGGGGAGGCTCGGTGGGCTGGGCTGGCCAGCTGGGCCGGTCAGGCCGCACTGTGCTGAGCCAGCACAGGTAAGTTGCTTCCTCTCCTTTTTTTTATTTCTTTTGTTTTCTATTTCTGCAATTATGTTTTGATTTAGTTTCTAAACTAAATCAATTATTTTCTTCTGACATTTTTATTTTGCAGGGACCTAGGAATTAATCCAAGCCCCTCAAAATAAAGAATCAGAATTTTGGACATATATAAAATATACAATAAATATATATCCAAGCAAATAACTATTGCATTAATTCCAAATGCCCAAAATAAATACTTATGAGCTCCTAATAATATTGGTTTGATTTTTTTCTCTAACCAATATTTTCAGAGGGCCACATGAACATTTTCTTGGACCTTTTTGGAGCAATTTTTATTTGGGTCATTTTCAAAAAGGGTTTCTGAGGGTTTCACAAGTCCTCAATTCAATTTCATTTGAAATTTAAACATGATGCAAACAACAAGACTAACCTAGTGCATACCAGAACTAGGGTTGTGACAACTCGCCTCCACTCGAAAGAATCTCGTCCCGAGATTCAGGAGTAGGCGGAAAGAAGGTGGGGTACTCCAGTCGGAGACGAGCTTCTCGCTCCCAACTAGCTTCTCTCTCAGAATGATGAGACCACTGAACCTTGAGAAACTTGATGTTATGACGTCGAGTGACACGCTCTGCTTGATCCAGAATGCGAACGGGATACTCTCGATATGTGAGGTTATCTTGGAGATCAAGCGTTTCGTGGTCCACTCTGCGGATGGGATCCGAGAAGCAACGCCTGAGTTGAGAAACGTGGAAGACATCATGAACTCGAGAAAGATGTGGGGGTAGTTCCAATTGGTAGGCAGCCTCTCCTCGTTTAGCAAGAATGCGAAAAGGACCAATGTAACGAGGAGCCAACTTGCCCTTGATACCGAAACGATGGGTACCCTTCAAAGGAGTAACCCGAAGATAAGCTTTGTCACCAACCTCATAAGTCACTTCCTTATGATGACGATCATATTGGCTCTTTTGACGAGACTGGGCTGTTTTCAAATTCTCACGAATGATGCGAACTTGCTCTTCTGCTTCCTGGATCATATCCGGTCCAAAGAATTGTCTTTCACCGGTTTCTGACCAGTTCAAAGGTGTTCGACATCTTCGTCCATAGAGTATCTCAAAAGGAGCTTGCTTGAGACTGGATTGATAGCTATTGTTATAAGCAAACTCGGCGAAAGGAAGACATTTCTCCCAATCCATACCGAATGAGATAACGCAAGCTCTAAGCATGTCTTCAAGAATTTGGTTAACCCGTTCTACTTGACCACTTGACTGAGGGTGGAAAGCGGTACTGAAGGAAAGATGGGTGCCCATGGCAGTCTGGAAACTCTCCCAGAAATGAGAAGTGAAAAGACTACCACGGTCTGAATTGATCTCTAGTGGAACACCATGAAGTGACACTATTCGAGAAATATACAAGTCAGCAAGCTGACTAGCAGTGATACTCTCTCGAACAGGTAGGAAGTGAGCCACTTTGGAGAGACGATCAATGACTACGAAGATAGCATTATTCCCTCTCTTGGTCCTCGGAAAGCCGGTGATGAAGTCCATACAAACTTTATCCCATTCCCACTCAGGAATAACTAGAGGCTGAAGGGTGCCAGCAGGTCTTTGATGTTCTGCCTTAACGCGACGACAAACGTCACATTTAGCAATGAACTCAGCAATTTCTCTCTTCATCCTAGTCCACCAGAACCTCTGGTGTAGGTCCTGATACATCTTAGAACTTTCGGGATGAATCGTGAGAGGAGATTCATGAGCCTCCTTAAGAATCAGTTGTCGCATATGTTGATTCTTGGGAACCACCAAGCGATTCTCAAAGAAAACAACACCTCGATCATCCATAGAGAAACATCCACCAATTCCCTTTTTAATGTTTCTCTTGATGCGGATAACACCCCTATCAAACTTCTGGTCAGAAATGATCTGATCCTCAAGGGTAGGTTTCGCCACCAAGGTAGAAAGGAATCCGCGAGGAGCAATGTGAAGGTTAAGCTTACACAATTCTTCATGGAGAAGTGGTTGGCCCTGCTGCAACATGAGATTGTTGCAATAGGACTTATGACTTAGCGCATCAGCCATGACATTTCCCTTGCCTGGGGTGTAGGTAATTCCTAAGTCGTAATCTGAGATCAACTCCAACCAACGTCTCTGCCTAAGGTTCTAATCTGGTTGGGTGAAGATATACTTGAGACTCTGATGATCGGTGTAGATCTCGCAACGATTACCAAGGAGGTAATGCCGCCAGGTCTTAAGTGCATAGACTACGGCTGCAAGCTCTAGATCATGTGTAGGATAATTCTCCTCATGTGGATGCAACTGTCGAGATGCATAGGCAATCACATGGCGATCCTGCATAAGAATGCAACCTAGTCCCTGTCGTGAGGCATCACAGTAGATAACAAAGTCCTTAGTGAAATCTGGTGGCACAAGTATGGGAGCAGAAGTCAGGCGTCTTTTCAGTTCCTGAAAACTGTGCTCACACTGTGGGGACCACTCAAACTTTTTATCTTTCTTAAGAAGTTCCGTGAGAGGTTTGGCCACTTTAGAGAAGTTCTCAACAAAGCGGCGACAGTAACTGGCTAGACCAAGGAAACTCCTAACTTGTTTAACTGTTTCAGGCAGAGTCCAATCAAGAACGGCCTGAACTCTCTCGGGGTTGACAGCAATGCCCTTACCAGAGATTACATGGCAGAGATAGGTCACTTCTGGCAACCAAAATTCACACTTGGAGAACTTGGCATAAAGGCGGTGCTCTCTGAGTTTTTCTAGAACAAGTCTAAGATGTTCGGCATGCTCTTCCTCGTTCTTCGAGTAAATAAGAATATCATCGAGGTAAACCACGACGAACTTATCTAAATACTCCATGAAGATCGAGTTCATCAAGCGGGAGAAGGTGGCTGGAGCATTTGTTAGACCGAAGGACATGACGGTGTACTCGTACTGACCATAACGAGTGACGAAAGCCGTCTTGGGGATGTCCCCATTTCTAATCTTGATTTGATGGTATCCTAACCTCAAATCCATCTTGGAGAAGACTGAGGATCCAGCGAGCTGATCATACAGGTCGTTGATCCTGGGAAGCGGATACTTGTTCTTTACTGTGACCAAATTAACGGGACGATAATCTACAACCATCCGATCCGTACCATCCTTCTTTTTGACGAAGAGGACGGGGCAAGCCCACGGAGAAGAACTAGGACGGATGAAACCCTTTTGCAAGGACTCATCAAGTTGTTTCTTAAGCTCAGCTAGTTCTAAGGGTGCCATCTTGTAAGGTCTCCTAGAGATTGGAGCGGTTCCTGGGATAAGCTCTATAACAAACTCTACATCTCGGTCAGGTGGAACACCTGGTAGTTCCTCTAGAAAGACATCCGGAAAGTCATGGACTGCCGGAACATCTTCAAGATCTGGAAGAGGGCTGACATTAAGAGAATAGAGTTGACGCTTTGCAACTCTAGTGGTGACGGTGACTATCTTGCCAGACGGGTGTGTAAGCTGAACAGACCTACTGAAGCAATCAATCTTGGCGTGATGAGCTGTCATCCAGTCCATACCCAAGATGATATTAATATCTGAAGACTTGAGGGCTACAAGTGATGCAAGGAACACAAGTCTGTCGACAAGGATTTCATTACCATGGCTTACACTAGAAGTTTGCCATTTGGATCCAGGAGTTTGAATGAGTAGTGGGGAGGGCATATCACAAAATGACATGTCGTGCAAGCGGGCATAACTTTCGGAAATGAAAGAATGAGATGCTCCAGTATCGAATAGAACCGATGCCGGATGACAATTGACAAGGAGTGTACCAAGAACGACAGCTGGATCATCATGAGCGTCTTTGGCTGAGACGTGATGCACACGTCCATGTTCAGTGGGAGCTGACTTGACACTGATCATCTTGCGTGATGATTTATCGCGGTCAACAGATTTCTCGGACTGCGATGGAGCAACACGGGTCTGAGTGCAAATACGGGCAATGTGTCCCGGTTCTCCGCACTTGTAGCAAATCCTAGAGGTAGGACGTGGACCCGCATTGGCAAACGGTCCATCAATAGGCCTGGGTGGAGCATACTGCTGAACTGGAAGAGGTACCACATAAGATGGCCTCGGTGTACAACTGGGTGGAAGAACAGAGTTCGGAACCCAAATCCGGCACTTCTGAGAACTAGAACCGGAGGAAGATCCCAAATCAAGGTTGTGCTTACGAGACTCCTCGTAAGTGAGCTGAGCTGTCTCTGCATTGATGGCCTTGTTCACACAAGCCTGGAATGTGTTGCAATGATGCAAGTGGAGATCACGACGCAGTTTGGGGTTGAGACCCTTCCGGAACCTAGCCTGCTTCTTGGCGTCCGTGGACACTTCTTCTGTAGCATAGCGGGCGAGGTTCTCAAACTCTCGACTATAAGCATCAACAGCCATCTTAGCCTGTGTAAGACTACAAAACTCTTCTCTCTTGCGATCGATGAGAGCTTGAGGGATATGATGCTCACGAAAAGCCTCGGTGAAATCTCTCCAGGTAGGAATCTGGCCAGCTGGAATCATGGCCTCATAGTTCTGCCACCAAAGACTAGCAGGACCTTCCAGGTGATAAGTGGCATAGATGAGCTTGTCATCTTCAGCTACGTTCGCAGAACGCAGTTTGTGAGTGATACTACGGAGCGAGTCATCTGCATCGAGTGGCTCAATGGGATGATGGAAGGTGGGTGGTTTCAGACGAATGAAGTCATGGATGGTTGCTGATTCCTTGCACTGATGTGCGGTATTCTCCTCAATACGTGCCAACAAGCGGTTAGACTCACGCTTGTTTCTCTCCATCTCTAACATTAACTCTGCCAACGAAGGCTGGTCGGGAGGATCCTCCTCATCCCTACCACCTCCGTGGTTCTGCCTACGAGCAGCTGAGCTTCGCTTAACTGAAGACATCCTGACAAGCGAAACCGGAAACGGAAACATCAACAACTATAGGATGCATAAGGTAGAACAAGAAATTACTATCACTCGAACTACTAGGATAATTCCGGCGGCATAACGGCAGTAAAATGCTCAGAATGAGACATCCTGCTAACAAAGGGTAGTTCAACATCTCAACATCATCACTCAAGGACTGTGATAGTACTAAACAAACTATACTGGAAGGACTTGAAAACAGGAATAGGACTCTGATCAACCAATCCTAAGGGACTACAGAGTAGTAACACGTGATCCTGATAGACGGAAGAGAAATCCTAGTTCCTTAACCCCGTAGGAAAGGTAGGATGACTCAGATCAGAAGACATGAGGTATAAGGAGTAAAAAGAGCCTTACGTTCCCTTCCACAATCAATTCCCTTATATAACTAAAGAATTTCTAGACTCAACTTCGACCATTTTGGCTTGGTAATCCTACAAGCAGTCAGGCTCTGATACCAACGCTGTCGGGACCCCGATCCTAAGTCACACCGGTCTAGCATGTAACACACCATATCACTTTGCGGCCTCACGCACGGTATCCCCACGGGTGCCACCTTACCTGGCCCGGGACCGTTTGCGCATTTTGGCTCATGTATATGATAGTGTCGCTAGCATCCATATGACAGAGAACCCGGGCCGACATGACCAGTTATAAACCAAAAGTGGCACTAAATTACAGAGACAAGCATACGTGAACCACCAACGAACGTGTCGGTCATCAACGTACGAACCCAAGTCATAGCAAGCTACAAGGACTTAAAGGAACAACGCGTGACATTTCCCCTAAGGGACAGACACAGGAACGAAGAAGGACACATGCCGGTCAGCCTAAGTGTTCCGGAGCAGTAGCAAGCTACCAGGGCTCAGTGGAAGCACTAGGAGACATTTTCCAGTAAGATAGGCTACCAAGGGTAAACAACTAGGTGTCGGATCCCACACATACCAAGCATTTCAATAACATACACACAATATGCTCAGTATGTGCAAATACAACATGGCATCACAACAAGACTCTAATAAACAAAGTATTTATTCATTAGGCCCCAAGGAGCCAAATATTACAAGCACGGGTCTCATGACCCAACATTCAGAGCATACAAGCACCAAGCGGAAGCACAACATGTCTGAGTACACACATCTACAAATGAAAAAGGCCGAAGAGCCTGACTATCTACCACACTCGTCCAAGATCGTAGCTGAGGTAACAAGCTACTTGGCGAAGTCCAAGCGGAACTACTAGTGAGACATCAATCTCATCTGCAAAACATAAATTAAGCAAACATGAGTACAAAGGTACTCAGCAAGACTTACATCAGATCCTATTATACATGCACTTGTATCAAGAAGGCAAAGTGGGGTTTAGTTGCAGCAAGCCAGCTTGACTCAGTGGCTATCCTATTCTATGGCTGCTGGTAACTCTTTTGAGGTGGCGCACACGAGTCCACTAAGCACCACACAATACGCCACTATGGATTCATCCCCGTCTCCCTATGAGAAGGCCATCCATAGCACTCACACTTGTCTTGCGTATTTTAGAGTATCCACTGCAAGTTGTCTATGTACCACGTAAGCATCCAAGAAGTCCATAACCGTGGACCCGGCTATTCGAATAGATCATGTTAACCCTGCAGGGGTGTACTTCTTCACACACGCTCTCGCCACTTACCTCCATGTACATCTCGTGTATCTCGGCAACCTTCAAGCGGAAGCCTGGCGAGGGTGTCGGCCACGACCTGACTAACCACACAAGACTCTAGTCCAGGTTTATCGCCTATTCGGGTTCCATCCGTAAGGAGATCCGGCCGGGCTGTCGCTCACGGCCCCAAATGTTGTGCGCAGGGTTCCCAAGCCCACCTCGCCGAGTGGATCTACGCTTGGTACACCGTGCTATCGTGCCTAGTCTGTCCCAAGCCCACTGGCCGAGTGCCACTTGGTAGACTACTAACACTACCTACAAACACCAGAAACTAGTTGCAACTCCTGGACAGAGACCAAGTCGGTTAATAAGTCGAGAGGGGAACTTAAGCATTCCAAGGCATGGTAGTAGTTGGTCATTGGACAACATACACAGAACTCAGTTCTTAGGGATGGTTCCAGTGAGACAACCCACCATGTACTCCTACATGGCCTCTCACCACTACCTTTACCAAATCGTATTCACACACTTAACTATCAGCATCAGAACATATCATTGCACTCCAATTCATTCCCGATAAATCAGACCTGACACGCTCTAAGCAATAGCAAGCAAGGCATGGTAAGATCACAACATGGCTTCAATCAACTCCTACACATGCTAGTGGGTTTCAACTATTTACTATGGAATGACAGGTCATGCAGAGGAATGGGTTCAACTACCGCAGCATAAAGTAGCAGTTGAAGTCGTTGATGTTCTAATGCAATAACAGGGAGCAGGAGCGAGAGAGAGGTTGTATCGGAATGAACAAGGGGGTTTGCTTGCCTGGTAAAACAACGTTCAGAGCACTGCTCCTCTGACAGGTACTCTGGATCGGTCTCCGGAGCTGGACCTATCGAGAAGAACGGTGCCGACAATCAAACACAAGCATATGCAACAATATGATGCATGAATATGGCATGAAGTTATGATGTTGTTTGAGCTAATGCAACTAGCATTTTATTTGGTTGAATTCCATTTGATCCAAGGGTTCAAATGCAACTCTAAGAATAAGCGTTTTTAAATGCCAATTATGTGTTTTCATATAAACAGTAGGTTTAACTTCATTTGTCATGAATGAAAATGGTACAGATGGATAGATTGAATTTTTCTGATAATTTTTCATATATAAATTATTTCATTCTGAGCTACGGTTGAATTTCTATGATTTTTTGAAGTTTAAACAATTTTCTGGATTTTCCTAAACTAAAACAATTCCAGAAAATATTTATTGCGTCAGCACTGCGTCATGCTTGCGTCAGCAAGTCAACAGCGCTGGCTCAGGTCAAACCTGATGTGTGGGGTCCACACGTCAGTGGCTCAGTAAACTAACTGAGTTAGTTAGCCCTAACTAACTGGGCAGGGCCCACTAGTCAGTGACTGTAGGACAAACCTAATTAGTTAATTAACACTAACTAGAGTAATTAGTCGGGCGGGGCCTGCAGGTCAGTGAGAGAGGGGGGTGGTCAACTGGGCAGTGGGGGTCAAACCACGCCGGTCAGCGGTCAAACCCACCAGCGGCTCGACGCCGGCAAGGCCCAACACGGCGGCGATCTGCGGGATTCGCCTACGGGGCACCTCTTGGCGCGCGGAGCACAGCTACGGGACGCTGGAGTTCGTCCGCATCCAGCCGTGGTGGTGGCTCGGCCGGGGAGTGGCCGGAGTGGCGCCGGCGACGAGCTCGGCGGCGGCCGAAGCTCTGTCGAGCTCGGGCTCGTGGGTGTGGTGGCCTAGGCGGGGCAGCGCTAGCACCTACGGCTTCTACGCGACGCGGCGAACGTGTTAGACGCACGCCCAGGACCAAAAGGTCACCGGAGCACCACCGGCGACGAGCGCGGGCGGCGGCGCGTGCGGGTGAACGCGGGGCGGCAGCTACGGCTTGCGAGAGGGAGAACGGAGAGGGGGAGCAGGGGCAGAAGCTTACGGCGGTTGAAACGAGACGAACGGCGGGCTAGGGGAGGCTCTGGATCGGTCGGGGCAGCGAGGGGAATCCACGGCAGCCGACGGTGAAGATGAGCTCGAGGTCGAGGCCTCAGGGCGTCCGGGGTCGAATCCTTCGGCATGGAGATGCACAGCAACGAGGCGGAGCTCGAGGGCTCGTCGGAGGGGCGAGGGGAAGGCAGTGGCTACGGCAACGGCGATCGGTGGCGGCGACGGCGCTCGGCCACTGCGAGGAGCAGACGAGGGAGAGGGCAGGAGGGGAAGAAAGGCGTCCAGGGGATCGGGGCGGCTCCGCGGAGGTGATTCTAGGCGTCGTGCTGGCCCAGGAAGCAGGCAGGCAGCTGGCGGCGTGGCGCACTCACCGTGCGCGCGCATCGGCCACGTGCCTCGCCTACTGGCGTGAGGAAGACGACAGGAGAGGCTCGGTGGGCTGGGCTAGCCAGCTGGGCCGGCCAGGCCGCACTGTGCTAGGCCAGCACAGGTAAGTTGCTTCCTCTCCTTTTTTTTATTTCTTTTGTTTTCTATTTCTGCAATTATGTTTTGATTTAGTTTCTAAACTAAATCAATTATTTTCTTCTGACATTTTTATTTTGCAGGGACCTAGGAATTAATCCAAGCCCCTCAAAATAAAGAATCAGAATTTTGGACATATATAAAATATACAATAAATATATATCCAAGCAAATAACTATTGCATTAATTCCAAATGCCCAAAATAAATACTTATGAGCTCCTAATAATATTGGTTTGATTTTTTTCTCTAACCAATATTTTCAGAGGGCCACATGAACATTTTCTTGGACCTTTTTGGAGCAATTTTTATTTGGGTCATTTTCAAAAATGGTTTCTGAGGGTTTCACAAGTCCTCAATTCAATTTCATTTGAAATTTAAACATGATGCAAACAACAAGACTAACCTAGTGCATACCAGAACTAGGGTTGTGACAGCACCTATGTCTGGCCTCTGGATGCTAACGACCTAAATCGCATCACCCAACAGCTCGGGGAGTCTGCCCGAAAATTCTGGAACCGATTCTTGACCAAGAAAAACCATATTGTTGATTGTCCAGATGCTGGAGCCTTGGCCGCTTCAAAGCACGGTGTCAAGGACGAATGGCTCGTGCGATAGCTCTGCCAGGACAAACCAAGAATGATGGCAGGCCTTACTTCTCTCATGACCCGCTTTTGCGCAGGCGCGGACAGTTGGCTCGCTCGTAAAAGCGCCAACCCCAATACACCTGGTACCTCTGAGGTTCAAAACGGAGACGGAAAGACACGACGCAGCAAGAACTCTCGGATTTAGGGCTCCACGGACCCAAGAAGGTTCAAACTCTGGGGCACATGCGAAGATCTCAACCTCTCAAGCTTCAAGCTCGTTGCCCCACAGCCTTGCCTAGCACGATTCGTGTGAGCGGGGAAGAAGATGGACGCGGCAGTTTACCCAGGTTCGGGCCACCTAGCGCTGTGGTGGATTGGCCTCACGTGGTGGTATGAGGACGAACTAGTACAGTGGATGAGTGACCTTGCCAGGGCTCAGCGGGTGAGAAATTGAGTCGTCCTGTAAAGTCCCGGACACACCCGCCGTTGGTCATTACTTCTGGTGGGATCTATACTGGCCCCATAGATCAATACTAGTGTTTTCTGCGCACTTTGTCCTCACTCATGCACACCCGGGACGAACTTCCCGGTCGGTCACCCATCCTGAAACTACTCCAAGCTGAGCACGCTTGACTTTGGAGTTCTATTCGAATGGGCTCCCAGCAAAGAAGGAATTCCTTATTGATATGAGTAGTCTATCATCCCTAATATGCCAGGCTATCACATAGACCCCCACTCAGAGGAACCGACCTCCTCGTCGGGCCACAGGAACGTTCCCTCTTGCCACAAACGTCTGTGCATCCAGTCCGATACATGTGCCATGACGTGTGCCACGACGGGTCACAAACATCATGAATAACATGACCGAGCACCTGTCCACAAACATCCGTGTAACCGCGAGGGTCGGTTCTGATACCAACTTGTAATGTCCCAGACAAAACCGTTGTTGGTTGTTACTCCTGGCGGGATCTAACCTAGCCCCACAGATCAATACTAGTCTTTTTTGCGCACTTTGTCCTCACTCGTGCACACTGTCGGGGTTTTGGTGCGACATATGTCAAAGGATGGCTTATCATGCATGGGGACAATAGAACGTCGCCGGGCCCTGGAAGAGGGATAAGGCGATACTTAGGACGCCTACGAATCTTACCCAGGTTCGGGGCTCTCCGAATAGATAACACCCCTAGTCCTCCTCTGCGGGGGCTCCGCGTCATGACGAATGGAAATATGGTAGCTACAAGGTTGCTCCTTGAGTTGTGTCATCTAGAGGAAGAAGAACGGCAAGGCTAGCTCTCTACCTTCGCTCTAGGGAACGGGAACGGTCACTAGGGTTTCTCCCTCTCGATCTCTCTCTTTCTCTCTGTCTTTCTTAGGGTCCAACCCCTCCACGTGGAGGACCCTGGGGGTTTATATAGGCCTACCCCCAAGGGTACAACTATAAACTGGGCGGATCAGCCCCTGGCTGTCAGCGTCTTCGGGTGCCGGCCTTCCCGCCTGCTTGTTGGGGCCCGCCATCTGTGTGCCCTCATGATTGCTTTTCACTATGGGCGCTCTTCTGCTGACGGCAGCATCGTCAGGAGGTGAATGGCCATAGTGCCACCGCCTCGTGCCGTACACTGCCACCACGTCCTGTCTTGTCATCTTGATGGGGTTCAGACTCCTAGGGCACAGTTAGCCGCCTTCTACCAGGCGGCCCGTCCCCCAGGCCGCCTGCCAAGGGTCGCTTGCTTCTCATTGACCCACTGGCTGGTGGGGCCAGTCGCGTGCTGGCCTTGGCGCCTATGGGTAGTGGGATCATGGCTTCCTCTGACCGGGGCTAGGTCATTGGCAGCATGGCTACAGTGATGTGACGCTTTAAGGAGTGTCCATAAGGTACGCCCTTACTGTAGCGACGCCCTTATAGATTCTCTAAGGACATGCTCAACTATAGCCATGTCTTAGCCTTGTCGTGGTTCCCCAGCACACGTCTCGAGGGGGAGGCGTGGGGCCGTCTTCTGGTTGCGGGTCATTGGGCTGCCGCCTGTCCAGGCCCCGCTGCCTACTGGCAGCCGGCTCCTGGGTGTTGCGTCCCCAGGAGGCGGCCCAATGAGCAGGCGGCCGGAGGGTGACATGCGGCCCCCAATTGTCTTGAAATACCATGGGTGGTCGACGAGGACACCCGTGGTCAATATCTCCGACAGTAGTCCCCGAAGCTGGTGGAACTCTGTGGTCGCGATCGGGGCTGCGGGGTTCCAGCAGCTTCCCACTCCAAGTAAGGTTTAGTGGTGTTTCGTGTCCGTCCTCTGGAAAGGGCCGGGCCTCTGTCTTCTAATCTTCGGGGAGAAGATACCGCCTGGATGGCGGGCTATCGTGTGAGCTTGCCGCTCGTTGGCGGTGTTCCACGCATCGTCGCCCCTTCAAGTTAGCCTGCCAGCCCACACGCGCAATGGGATGTAGCAGCGGGCCGGGGGCCGCCACTATAGGGCCTTGGTACATGCGCGGATCTATTGCGGCAGAGGCAATCGATTGCCCTCCCTATGCGCATTTAATGCGCGTGGATTAGGCGCGAAAAAAGTGGGGATCGTGCGGGGCGTGGAGCAGCTAATCCCACGCCCTTGCCCCATCAGCTTCATTGCCCCGAGCTTATAAGTAGGCCCGGGAGGGGGTCAGCGCCGCTCGCGCTCCAACCCCCGCTCCGTTCTCTTCTTCCTCCTCGCTCTCTCTCGCGCACCTCGCCACCGCCGCTCGCAACGCTCCGTTGGAATGAGCTCTTGCCTCAAGCCATGGCCGCGGAGGCGCGGGCCCACCGCTCCGGCGAATGGGACGGCAGCGATGTCCTCGACGACCACATCTTCTACCTCCGCCGCGTGCGGCGATTACCCTCCGCCGACAAGGTCGCCGTGCGTCTGGCACGGCGAAAGAAATCAGGCCGGTGCCGCGGTTTGGCGAGTGGGTCGTCTTCCACTTGCACTTCCCCTGCGGCTTTGGGCTCCCCGCCAGCGGCTTCTTCCACTGCTTCCTCGAATTCTTAAACGTGCAGCCTCACCACCTCACACCGAACACAGTGGTGATGCTGTATGCCTTCGTCATCCTCTGCGAGGGGTACCTCGGGATACTCCCCACAATCGAGCTATGGACCGAGCTCTTCTATCTGAAGCTCAGCACCGTGGTCCAGGGCGTGGCGGCCCAGTGCGGTGGGTGCATCGCGGTGAAGTACACCGGGGCCAAGAACTTCTTACCACTACCTGCTCTCGTGCACTTGGTGAAGTTGTGGCAAAAGACATATTTCTACGTCTCCAACGTCGAGCCAGCGCACGACTTCATCAACCTGCCGGACTTCGCACCCGGCCCGCCTGCCGAACCCCGCGCCTCTTGGAAGTCCCGACCCGTCTCCCTCACACCCAGGGCCTCCATCGCCATGCGGCGCCTCCAGGAGATGAGGGAAAATGAGGGCCTCGTATTCTCGGACCTTCTGCTCATCTTTGCGGAGCACCGGGTGCTGCCGCTGCAGTCCCGCCCGCATTTGATCTGTGATATGAGCGGGCGCCAGGACCCGAGCTGGACTTGCACCAAGCAGATGCCATACAAGGAGGTGGCCCTTCTGGTGAACTCCATCTCCAACTGCAAGCTCTCCGACTTGTGCTGGGCGTTTGGCAAGCCGCCGTACAGCTGAAGCAACCAGCCGCCTGCAGTGAGCTCCCTCTTTCTTTCTTCTTCTTTCCTTCCTCCGCCTGTCCCAGCCGCCTGACCCTTGTGCGGCCTGCAGATCTTCCCTGGCCAGCCAGAGCCGGGCTCCGACCAGCCGGGCCGCCCTCTGCTACCAGACCGCTCTCAGAGCGACACGAGCAACCCCGATCTGGGGGCCGCTGCCATGGAGGAAGAGGAGGTGACAGGCGGCGAGGGCCAGCTAGCAGGCGGCTCGTCAGGAGGCAGTGTTGAGGGCTGGCCAGATGATGACAAGGGGGAGGAAGCGCCGTCTTGCGTCTAAGAGGCAAACCCGATCGAGAGCGGCAGCTACCTGGTGGCGCCGCCAACCGCACCTGATGGCCTGAAGCGCCGGCCCTCTGCCGGGCCGACTGGTAGCAAGCCCAAGAAGCTCAAGGTCTCAACCGCCGCCACCAAACGCCAGGAGGCGGCCGCCAAAGCAGCCCTTCCTAGGGTTCTCAAGCCAAGGCCAGCCGTGTCCGCGTAAGTGCTGCATCCTCTTTTCTTTCTGTATTTGTTCTAATTTTTTCGCCCCCTTTGTGGCTGATTTTACTGTCCTCTTGGGAATACCCGAACAGCGCCCCGCTTTCTCTCTCGCAGGCGCCTGCGGGCTCTATAGTTGGGGGCACGGATGTCCCTTCTGTGCCGCGCCGCATGGACCCTGCCACCGTGCTCCGAGAGGCAACGGAGAATAACGCTCGAGAGGCGCGTGAAGAGCGGGAGGCCGCGGCCCTCGAGCAGGCGAAAGCCGACGCCGCAGCCAAGGCTGAGGCCGAGGCAGCCACCAAGGCCCAGGCGGATGCCGCCGCCCAAGCCCAGGAACAGGAGGCGGGCCTCCACCAGCCGGCGGACCACGCCAATCTCCAGGACATGGGCCTTTCGGAACCGTCCGTCTAAGTACCGGCTGCTGGCAAGCAGCCCGCTCTTGACAAGGAGGGGGACGGCTGCGCCGCCATGGAGGCGGAAGCAATCCCTCCCACGCCGCCCGTTGGGATGCAGGACAACCGGCCCGTGGGAGCGGAGGTGCCGCCGGCAGAAGGCGTGTTTGTGGCAGGCCCGCTGCTGACCCCCCGAGCCCCCGCCCGTCCGCGTCCTGCGAGGGCGGCCTCAACGCCATGGCAAGTAGAGGCCGGCGCCGCCAGCTAATCATCACCAGATAATAAGGACAGCAGCGCAGCACCGCGAGGCTGGATGCCCGGTGGTGGCGGCATGCTGAATGTCGTGTCGCGAGACGTCCTCGGCCGCTTCAACTCTCTGTGCGAGGTCATGCAAATGGCCTTGCGGGAGTTCCTGGCTACCCGAACCTTTGTCCGGGTATATTGACTCCTTGCTTCTATTTTTATTTCTTCAGTTTCTTCTGTGGGGGCGCGTCAGCACACCCACTGGGTGTAGTCCCCGAGTTCCGAGCTGGCTGCTGAGCAGGCGGCTTGGAACTCCAAGGTGCTACTTTGTGGGCCGACTTGTTTATTGCTGCAGGATTACCACAATAATTGGGTGGCGGCCAACAACTCCCAGGATCAGGAGCTGGTTCGACTGAGGGCTGCCCTGGCCGAAAGCCGGGGTAAGTGTCTTCTTTTCCTCCTTGCGGGGGCGCGTCAGCGCACCCGCTAGCTGTAGTCCCCTAGTTCCGGGCCGGCTGCTGAGCAGGCAGCCAGGAACTCCAAGGTTATCTAGTCTTCTTGCTGGTGTTGATCCTTCTTCTCCTTTCTTGCCAGCGACCGTAACCGACCTCCGCAATCAGCTGGGCGGGGTCCAGACCGAACTCGCCGCCAAGGACCAGGAGCGCAGCCTTGCCGCCCAAGAACATGACCGCCTGGCCAAGGAGTTGGCAGACCAGGCGGCGACACACAAGGCAGAGCTCGGGAAGCTGGCGGACGCTGAGGAGCTCCTTCGGGCCGAGTTCGAAACTGAACGCTTGAACTGGGCCGGGACGGAGACGGCCCTGCAGGATGGCTATGGAGCCATTGCGGACATGGTCGATGGTAATCCGCCTCCTTTCTTTCACGTGCCAGCCGTCTGCTACGGCCGGCTTTATTTTTTCTGATTCTTTGTCTTGTCCTTGGCGCAGAATTCTTCCCGGGCCTTTCTGTTGCCGCCATCCAAGCTATTGAGGCCCATCGCGACGAGAGGCGCCGAGCGGGCCGGGTGATTGCACCTAACACGCCCCGGACTCCCAATGAACAACTTCTTGTCGTCCAAGCGCGCCTCCAGCTGGCCCATCGCCTGCTCCGTCGCCTGCAATGTGCCGGGTCCCAGGTACTGGCCGCCCTCTGGCTGGACGTCCCAGTACTCCGCACTCCCAGCCGGACCGCCGACTGGCTGGAGGCGGTCGGCCATCGCTTCGAGGCCTGGAAGGGCTCCGCAGCTAGGGCCGGCGCGCGGACCGCCCTAGAATTTGCCCAGGGTTAGTATCCAGACCTAGACCATGCCCAGCTGGCGACCTTCCACCTAGAAGCCGAGCCCGAACTTGCAGCAGCGCGAGGAGATCTCATCAAGCGCGACGCCTCCCTCGCTGACTACGCCGACACTACCGTTTTCATCCCGGAGTTGGATGAAAACGGCCATGTGGTGCCACCCGATAACTTTGGGCTAGACTTGGCGGCGCCGGAGGAGCTAGATGAGGAGATCGCCTTAAGCGACGATGGCGAATACGAGGAGGACAATGATGAGGAAGCCGGCTCCCAGGAGGCAGAGCTGTCTGCTCATTACCAGCCCGACCAGGCCTCCATGAGCGGGCCCTGCGGGACGGCGCCATCTGCCACGGGAAGCGACTAGGCGGAAGCCCATCAGGTTGCCCCCTCAGCAGCCCGCCCCGTGGATACCGTTATGTCACCTGCTCCGCCTGCCGCACCTCTGGCTTAGGCAGCCTCGTGTGACTTTCATTTCCTATTTTTCTTATGACTTGGTAGAATTTGTCCTGAACAATTCCACCCACTGCGTGTATCCGTCAGATATTGCTGGAAGGTGGCCTTCGAGACCTTTTGTTATAAATATTCTCTTAATTCTGCATATGTCTATGTTGTTTGCCGGATTCTAGAGATAGCACCGTCCTTTGTTCTTTCAGTTGTTTTTTCTTTTGTTGCCTCTTTTAACTGCCGTCCTACCAGCCCGACAGCCACTCAGTGGTCCGTGACTGGGTCAGGTACTTAGCTGTTTTCTGGATAGGCAAGTATCCCGCCCTCTGGAATGCGGTTTGGCTAAGCTAGAAGCCGGCTGGCCGGCTGCTCGGCAGCCGGACAACTTGTATGAAGGACCATCTTGCCCTATGTTTATTTTTCTTCAGCCATTTTTCATGTGGAAACCACTTCCTGCCTTTGACTCTCGCCAGCCAGACAGCCGCGTTCTGCGAGTCTGTGACTGTAGATGGGAGAGGGCTTGGATGCCAGCACATTACTTGTCCGACTATTGAAGAAAAAGATTTAAACATAGGGCCAGGCGGCAAGCCCCCTGGCCGTTTGCTTGGTCCCCGTGCCGGGTGAAGGAATGGAAATACTCATTCACAGGCATAAATCTTATCATATAGATAAAAGGGGGGGACAGTCCCCGAGAACTCCTCGGGGGTCCCATTGTTTCTCAAAATAAAGTAGATAGTACAATACATACTATCTTTAGCTATAAAAGCGGCGAAGTAGGTTTGCGTTCCACGGGGACTCCGACTCCTTGCGTGAGTCATCTTTTTTGTGTGATCTTTGCTTCCGCGCATCGATGAGGTAGTAGGCATCGTTGCCTAGTACCTTGCTGATGATGAATGGTCCTTCCCAAGGGGCCGAGAGCTTGTTCTAGCCTGCTGTTCGCTGGATCATCCGGAGCACATGATCCCCCTCGCGGAAGGAACGTGGCCTGACTCGCCGGCTGTGGTAGCGACGGAGACCCTGCTGGTAGATGGCGGACCGGAGAAGTGCTACCAGCCGGGCCTCCTCCAGCAGGTCCATGCTATCTTCTCGTGCTTCTTTTGCGTCGGCCTCGATGTACATGGTGACGCGAGGCGAGTCAAATTCAACATCTGTTGGGATGACGCCCTCGGCCCTGTAGAGGAGGAAGAAGGGAGTGAAGCCGGTTGACTTGTTCGGAGTTGTCCTGAGGCTCTAGAGGACAGACGGCAACTCTTCGATCCAGCAGCCGGCCGATCGTTCCAAGGGCTCGACCAGCCGGGGCTTGATGCCAGACAAGATGAGGCCATTTGTGCGCTCAACTTGGCCGTTTGATTGCGGGTGGGCAACAGATGCTCAGTCCAGTCGGATGCCTTGTATTGCAGAGAAACGGGCCAATGCGCCTTTGGCAAAGTTTGTGTCGTTGTCGGTGATGATGCTGTGTGGTATTCCATATCATACTGTGATATCATCGATGAAGGTCACAGCAGTTGGGCCGTTGAGTTTCTTGATCGGCTTCGCCTCGATCCACTTGGTGAACTTGTCCACGGCCACAAGCAAATGGGTCAAGCCGCCGCGGGCTGTCTTGAAAGGACCCACCATGTCCAGTCCCCGGACTGCAAACGACCAAGTGATCGGAATGGTCTTGAGTGCAGAAGCCGGCAAGTGTTGCTTGGAGCTGAAGCGCTGGTAGCCGTTGCACTTCTTGACTAAATCTTTGGCGTCGTCCAAAGCAGTCAGCCAGAAGAAACCATGGAAGAAGGCTTTGGCGACGAGGGATCTTGAGGCCGCATGGTGGCCGCACTCGCCCTGATGAATATCTCTCAAAATGGCTAGACCCTTTTCTGCTTCCATGCAGCACTAGAAGACACCGGTTGCACTTCGTCTGAGAAGCTCTCTGTTTATTATTGTATATGCTGAAGCTCGGCGTTGAACCTGCCGTGCCTAGATTTCGTCTGCTGGCAACTCTCTTCTGAGAAGAAAATTGAGGATTGGTTTTGCCCAAGACGGTGTTGAGACTCCTGTTACTTCTGCCACTGAAACCAAGGCGGTAGGGCCGGGAGGTGGAGGGCTGGGGTGAGCCGCCTGCTGTGCTTCTGAAGTCTCCAGGCCGGCTGCAGCAGTCCCCGGGCCGGGTTCTGAAGTCCTCGGGATAGGTGCTGGTGCAGTAGTCCCTCAGCCGTCTGCTGGAGCTAATGTTTCTTGGCCGCCTACTGGAGTAGTCCCCGGGCCAGCTGCAGCAGTCCCCGGGCCGGGTGCTGGCGCAACAGTCCCTGGGTCGGGTGTTGAGGTTGTTGGGTCGTCTGCCCTAGGATCGGCTAGCATGAAGATTGACTCTGACTCTCGTGACGGCTGGATAGACGGCTTGCGCAAGCATTGGAGGGACACGCCGGCTGTTATTTCTTGGCGGGTGGAGCCAATTCGTGCCAAGGCGTCGGCTTGCTTGTTGTCGGCTCGTGGCACGTGGAGGAGCTCGCAGCCATCGAAGTGCCCACTGATCTACTGGACAAGGAAAAAGTAACTTGCCATGTTTGCATCCTTGGCGTCCTAGTCACCAGATGACTGCTGGACAACCAAATCTGAGTCAGCATAGCACAACACCCGGCGGATGCCAATATCTTTGGCCATACGGAGCCCGTGGATGAGTGCCTCGTATTCGGCCACATTGTTGGAGGCGACAAACTTTGCAGGGTGTACTTGAGCTTGTCGCCTTTGGGAGAGATGAGGATGACGCCGGCTCCCAAGCCAGTGCGCATCTTTGATCCATCAAAGTGCATCCGCCAATGGGTTGAATCTGGAGCAGGCGGCAGGTACTGGGTCTCGGCCCAGTCGACGAGGAAGTCATCCAGCGCTTGTGATTTGATGGTGGTGCGGGGCTGGTAGAAGATGGAAAAGGGGGCCAGCTCAATGGCCTACTTTGCACTCGGCCTGAAGCATCTCGGCTGCCCATGATCTCAGCAAGCGGGGCCGTGCATACGACCGTGATCGGATGCTCTTGGAAGTACTGCTTGAGTTTCTTGGTGGAAAAGTACACGCCATAGCACATCTTCTGGTAATGGGGGTAGTTCTGCTTGGATACTGATAGCACCTCGCTCAAATAGTAGACCGGCCTGTGGACAGGCAAGGCCCTGCAGTCTTCTGGGCGCTCGACCAAAATCATAGTGCTGACCACCCGGCCAGTGGCGGCTATGTAAAGGAACACGGGTTCCTTGTCCGTTGGCACCGCCAGGACAGGCGGCGTGGAAAGCACTTTCTTGAGCTACTGGAAGGCTTCATCCGCATTGTCGTTCCACTCGAAGCAAGTAGTCTACTTCATCAGTTGGTACCGGGGGAGTGCCTTTTCGCCCAGCCGGTTGATGAATAGATAGAGCGATGCCAGGCACCCGATGAACTTCTGGACGTCTCGTATGCGAGTTGTCCTCTCCATTCTCTCAATGGCCTTGATCTTCGCGGGGTTGCACTCGATGCCACATTCAGATACCAGGAACCCAAGGAGCTGGCCTGCTGGTACCACGAAGACGCATTTCTCCGGGTTTAGCTTGATCTGAAAGCGGCGCAGGTTTTCGAAGGTCTCTTGGAAGTCTTCCAAGAGAGTTCCCCTCTTCTCCGTCTTTACCACGATATCAACCACGTAAACGTGGGCATTTCTGCCAAGTTGCTTGAGGAGACACTTCTGCATGGAACGCTGAAAGGTGACTCCGGCATTTCTCAAGCCGAACGTCATAGTCAGGTAGCAGAAGGCCCGAAATGGCGTGAGGAAGGCGGTCTTCGGGCGGTCGGCTGGATCAAGTTTGATCTGGTGGTGTCTGGAATAGGCATCAAGGAATGATAGCAGCTCGCATCCGACTGTGGACTCAATCACTTGGTCCATTCGCGGTAGAGCAAATGGATCTTTAGGGCAACCTTTGTTGAGGCTGGTGTAATCAATGCACATGCGCCATTTGTTGTTCTTCTTCAGCATTAGGATAGGGTCAGAGGGCCACTCAGGGTAGAATACTTCCATAATGAAGCCTGCTGCTAGCAGGCGGGCGACATCTTCTCCAACAACTCTTCTTTTTTCTTCTGATAGGCGGCGGAGTGGTTGCCTGACAGGCTTTGCGTCTTCTCTCACATGTAGCTTGTGCTCGACAAAGTCCACCGGGACCCGGCATGTCTTTGGGGAACCATGCAAAGATGTCCCGATTCTCACGAAGGAAATTGACGAGCTCGCTTTCCTATTTGCTATCTAGGTTTGACCCTATGACAGCAAATCGCTCTGGGTGCGATGGGTCCAAAGCAATCTTCTTCGTCTCCTCAGCCGGCTGGAACGAGCCTTGCGGCTCCGCCTCCCTAGGGTTGGATGGTATGGCCGGCTGCTCACCAGCCATTGCCACCAAACAATCAAGGCGGCGCTTCTCTTCAGCTACGACAAGGGATTCAGCCAGCTGGCTGCTGGCATTTGCACATGCGACGAACTTCTCATAGTCCCCGACTATGGTGATTATTCCTTTGGGGCCCGACATCTTCATCTTGAGGTAGGCGTAATGGGGTACTTCCATGAACTTCGCAAGAGCTGGCCGGCCCAATATCACGTGATAGGGGCTTTCCAGGTTCACCACTTTGAACCAGACCGGCTACCGCCGGAAATGCTTCTTGTCACCAAATAGGACATCAATCTTGGCCTTGCCGATTGGTGAGCAAGAGAGGCCGGGGACGATGCCGTGGAACATGGTCCTGGTAGGCTCAAGCTGCTTCTCTTTGATGCCCAACTTCTCCATGGTGTCACGATACATAATGTTGATGCTGCTGCCACCATCTACCAGCACTTGGGAGAAACGACAGGCCCGCCTTTCGGTGGAGAGAGTTGCATCCAGAACCAAGGCGTAAGCTCCTGGCGAAGGCATGACAGCCGGGTGATTTTCATGGCTCCGGCTGATGGGCCTTTCGGACCAGTGCATGAATTATGGGGCTTCGGAGGCAATGGTGTTGACTTTTCAGCGCTGCTGGCGCCGGCTGTGCCTATCGTCCGCCTGGCTCGTGAAGACGACATAAGCTCTGTTCTCTTCTGGGAATTCCACCTGGACCTGGCCGCCTGGGCGAGCAGCCGGCGGTTTTGGAGGTAGAGCCACCTGCCTAGCAGGTGGCGGTGGCAGAGCTTCCCCTCTGGCAATCCACGTGAGCCAGGGACACTTCCGTGTGGTGTGGTTGGAGGGCTTCACGCCGCTGTGAAACTTGCAGGGAGCATCCAGAGATTGATCAAAGGAGAAAGCGGGATGCTAGACCAGCTTGCCGCCCTTCTGGCATTTGGGACCTGCCTGAGCTTCTGGATGTTGGAGGCCAGTGGGTGGGCCTTATGCTTGTGATCAGTCTGCTGCTGGCGCCGACTGGACTCTCCAGCCGGCGTCTTAGGAGCCGGTGGAGCAATTTTTTCGGAGGCATCCACATGCAGCTCGGACTTCATGGAGGAATCAGCGGTGGCATACTTGTCCGCTATGCTTAGCAGCTCATCCAATGTGGTGGGCTCGTCACAGAGGAGCTTGTGCTTGAGCAAGGTGCCTTCTCTGCACCCGGCCATGAAGTACACGATGGCTTGTACCTCGTGCACTCCTTCGCAAGAGTTGCGCAGCTCTTCCCAACGCGTCAGGTAATCACGAGCAGACTCGTTCGGACCTTGGACGCATAAGGAGATCTGGCGCGGCTTGGGAGGCCGCTTGTAGGTGCTTGTGAAGTTGCGAGTGAAGACGTCGGTGAAGTCCAGCCAGCTGTTGATGCTGTTGGGCTTGAGGCTGTTCAACCACGTCCGTGCCGTGCCCTGGAGCATGAGTGGCACATACTACACCGCAACGCGCTTGTTGCCGGTTGCTATGCTGACGGATGTAGAGTAGTCCACCAGCCAGTCCTCCGGCTTTGCCGATCCGTTGTACTTGGGGTGTCTCTTGGGAGTGAGAAACCTTTGCGGAAAGGCTCGTCATGGATGCGGGGGCCGAAGCAAGCTGGGCCGAGTGCATCTTCTTCTTCGACCGCCTGGGACCGGGCCAGTCGGTCAAGGCGGTGGCGGGCGCCATTCTCCCCAACTCCCTCACGGCGGCCCAAGCGGACTTCGAGAGAAGGATGGTCGACAGGCGGCGGAGACACACGCCTCTCCTGGTGAGGAGGAGGCGAGCGCTCATCTCGCCGCTCTACAACCCTTGGGCGACCGTCATGATCGCGCTTGATGGTGATGCGAGTCTGTTTGCTGCGGCTAGCAGCCGGCTCTGAGTCACGTCGGCTGCGAGTGCCGACTGTTGGTGCACGAGACGTAGCCCCTTGCTCCCGCCGAAGAGGGCGGTTATCCGCCTGTGCACCGGCCTCCAAGGCCCGGCGACGGGCTTCCAGCTGAACGGCAGCCGCGTCGAGGAGCTGCTGGACGCATTGAGTCATGCAGCGAAGTTCATCTCCCTCTAAGTGGCCTAGCTCATCAACTGCCGCATGGGCAGCCCATAGGTTCTCCAACAGTGTGGGATATACTGGCCGAGGGGCCCCCAGCATGTCGGCCAATACCCCGTCGCGATCGCGAACGGCACCGGCTCAGCTGTGCCCACCAGCAACCGGCGTGCCACCTATGGCGCGGTCCATCTCATGGTGGTAGGCTTTGGTGAGGCGCCGGGAGGCGGCTAGCTTGTTGGCGTTGTCGAGGAGCGAGACGCGGAGTGCCTCCAGTGCCGCGCCATCTGTTCCCGCGGCGATGGGGGTGGAGAGGCTCTGCATGGCCGCTTGCAGCGGGTTGTAATGCCCAAAAGGGAAAGTATTACATCCGGGGCATTACAAACTCTCCTCTAATACAAAAAGATCTCGTCCCGAGATCTAGGATTGGAAAAAGGAAGGGTACTCGGAACGAAGATGATCTTCTCGTTCCCACGTAGCTTCTCGGTCTGTATGATGTGACCACTTGACTTTCAAGAATTTGAAGGACTTGTTACGGGTCTTGCTTTCGGTTTCTTCGAGAATAGCAACTGGATGCTCTCGGTAGGACAGGTCTTATTGAAGATCAATCTCTTCAAACGGAATCATGCGTTCAGGTGCCTTGAAGCATTTGCGGAGTTGAGACACATGGAACACATCATGAACATTGGCGAAGTTGGAAGGGAGCTCAAGTTGATAGGCTAGGTCGCCTCTTTTGCCAAGGATCTTGAAAGGCCCGACGTATCTAGGAGCAAGCTTTCCTTTGATACCGAATCTTTGGGTGCCTTTCATCGGAGAAACACGAAGATAGACATGATCACCAATGTTGAAGGCCAAATCACGATGCTTGCCATCATAGTAACTCTTCTGACGCGACTGAGCGGCCTTGAGATTCTCACGTATGACTTTGGACATTTCTTCGGCTTCTGAGATCAAGTCATTGCCAAGAAGTTGACGTTCACCTGTTTCAGACCAGTTGAGAGGGGTACGGCACTTTCTGCCATAGAGGATTTCAAACGGAGCTTTGCCTGCACTTGCTTGGAAGCTGTTGTTGTAAGAGAACTCGGCAAATGGAAGGCAGTCTTCCCATTTCATGCCAAAAGATATGACACAGGCTCTGAGCATGTCTTCTAGAATCTGATTCACTCGCTCGACTTGACCACTAGTCTGAGGGTGAAAAGCAGTGCTGAACCTGATCTTAGTGCCCATGGCGGACTAAAAGGAGTCCCAGAACTTTGAAGTGAACAAACTTCCACGGTCTGAGGATATAACTTGAGGAATGCCATGTAAGGACACAATTCTGGAAGTGTACAACTCTGCAAGTTGAGCTGCATTGATTGATTCTTTGACTGGAAGGAAGTGAGCGACTTTGGTAAGCTTGTCAATCACCACGAAGATAGAATCATTCCCTCTCTTGGACTTAGGAAAGCCAGTGACGAAATCCATTTCAATGTGGTCGAATTTCCACTCGGGAATAGGAAGAGGTTGGAGAAGACCGGCTGGACGTTGATGTTCTGCTTTCACTCTTCTGCAGACATCACATTCTTTCACGAATTGGGCAATCTCCCTTTTCATGCGTGTCCACCAGTAAGACTGCTTGAGGTCTTGGTACATCTTGGAGCTGCCAGGATGAATGGAAAGGAGAGAATCATGTGCTTCTTCCATTATGAGCTTCCTGAGATCACCTTTGGGAACAACGAGTCTGTCCTCGAAGAACAAGGTATCTCTCTCATCAACACGAAAGCACTTGTATTTAGGAGTGCCCTTTGCAATACCATGTTTCACCTTCTGCACCATGGCATCACTGAGTTGGGCCTCACGGACCTGATCTTCCAAGGTAGGAGCAATTTGAAGATTTGCAAGAAAACCCTGCGGAACAACTTGGAGGTTGAGTTTCCTGAATGCTTCACAAAGCTCAGGCTGGAACGGCTTGATAAGAAGGCTGTTGCAATATACCTTTCTGCTCAAAGCATCTGCAATCACATTCGCCTTGCCAGGAGTGTATTCAATGCTGGGATTATACTCTTGGATCATTTCAACCCAACGAGTCTGGCGGAGGTTCAGATTCGGCTGTGTGAAGATGTACTTCAAGCTCTTGTGATCGGTGAAGATGTCGACTTTTCTGCCCAACAACAGATGTCTCCACGTAATCGAAGAATGTACCACAGCTGCTAGCTCGAGATCATGTGTGGGATAGTTCTTCTCACTTGGCTTGAGCTGACGAGAAGTATATGCCACAATTCTCTTATCTTGCATAAGCACACCACCAAGTCCTTGAAGAGAAGCATCACAGAATATTTCATAGGGCTTGGACTCATCTGGAGGAGTAAGAACTGGAGCAGAGACGAGCTTTTCTTTGAGAGTTCTGAATGCCACTTCACACTCTAGAGACCGAAAATATTTGACATTCTTCTGAAGCAAGTTGGAAAGAGGCTTGGCAATCTTGGAAAAGTTCTCAACGAACCTTCTGCAATAGCTGGCAAGACCCAAAAACCTGCGGAGTTTCTTGAAGTTCTGAGGAGCTTCCTAGTTGACAATTGCTTCAACTTTCTCGAGATTTACCGCAATACCGTCAGCTGAGATGATATGGCCCAGGTACAAAACCTTATCTAGCCAAAATTCGCACTTGGAGAACTTGGCATAGAACTTATGCTCTCAGAGTCGATCAAGAACCAGACGTAAGTGCTTTTCGTGATCTTCTTCATTCTTGGAAAACACCAGAATATCATCCAGATACACAAGCACAAACTCGCCAGTATAGGGGTTGAAGATGTAGTGCATCATCCTCGAGAAGGTAGGAGGAGCATTGGCGAGACCAAAGGACATAACTGTATACTCATATGAACCAAAACTCGTTTTGAAGGCAGTCTTGGGAATGTCTTTTTCGCGAATGCGAATTTGGTGATAGCCCATTCGGAGATCGAGCTTAGAGAACACTTTAGCTCCTTTGAGCTGCTCGAAGAGTTCGTTGATGTTGGGGAGCGGATATTTGTTCTTTATCGTCTTCTTGTTCAATGGCCGGTAATCAACGCAGAGACGCTCCGTGCCATCTTTCTTCTTGACAAATAAGACACCACAGCCCCAAGGAGACGTACTAGGCCTGATGAGACCCATACGCTCCTGTTGATCAAGCTGCTTCTTCAATTCCTTCAATTCATCAGGAGAGAGATTGTACGGATGCCGGCATGCTGGCTCAATACCCGGCTCGAGTTCAATGATGAATTCCACCTGACGGTGTGGAGGCATGCCTGGAAGTTCTTCAGGAAAGACGTCTTGGTATTCGTTCACCACCGGAATTTGAGATATGGCATTAATTTCGCCCTTATCATTGAGAGAGAAAAGCATGATAGTGTTATCCCTGGAGGCAAAGATAATCACATCTTCATCAGGATGAGTCATCTTGACTTCTTTCTGTGCACAATCAATGTGAGCATCATGCTGAGAAAGCCAATCCATCCCGAGGATGAGGTCGATGTCAGAATTGCCAAGAACCACCGGAGAAGCCAAAAATCGATAATCGCCCATGCGAATAGAAACATCCGGAGCATATATACGAGAATGCATCAATCTACCCGGAGAAACAACTGATAACTCCCTTGGCAAACTTTTGATGTCCACATTATACTTGGATGCAAAAGGTTGAGACATGAAAGAACATGTAGCACCTGAATCAAACAACACTTTAGCTGGAAAAGAGTTAACTGGAAGGTTACCCAAAATGACATCAGAAGAATTCTCCGCTTGCGCTGCACTCATCAGATTGACCCTTGCTTGCTTTTGGATCATGCCTGACAATAGCTGAACTGACAGGCGGAGGAGGTGGAAGACGCTTCGGGTTGGGGCACTTGTTGGCATAGTGACCTTTCTTGCCACACTTGTTGCACACCACCTCTGAGAGAGGACGGAAATGAGAACCACTTGACTTTGAGCCTTGAGACTGAAACTGGTTCCTCGACTGGTTGCTCGGGTTGGGTGGGTGGGAGAAACCACGTCCACCGGAGTTCTTGTTGCTGTTGGAGTTGTTGGAGTTGTTGTAGGGAGCTCGAATCACTGGAGGAGGAGGAAGCCAAAATTTCTGTTGTTTCGAGACCATCTGAGACGATGAGGAAGAGTGAACAGCATCTCGAATCCTCTTTTTAGAAGCCTCCATCTTAAGTTGAGCTGCCTCTTGTTTCGAAGCCATGTTATAGAATTTGTCGAATTCATCGGGCTCGAACAAGGTGAGAGCAAGTTGAAGTTCATCTTTGAGACCACCACGAAACTGGTAGATTTTGCTCTTAGCATCAGGAATGTCTTGCTTAGCATAGCGGGCGAGGTTTTGGAACTTGACATTATACTGGTAGACTGTCATAGAGCCCTGCTTCAGGTTGAGGAATTGCTCACGCATACCCTGGATGACACTTGTTGGAATGTGGTGAGAGCGAAAGTCCTTGCAGAAATCCTCCCAAGAGATCACACGACCTGGCCTGGAGTCTTTGTACTGCTGCCACCAGTCAGCTGCTTGGTCTTTGAGTTGGAAGGCTGCAAACTTCACATAGTCCCTTACGTTACTGCACTCAAAATGCTTCTTTATATCGGTTAACCAATCTTCAGCATCAAGAGGGTCGACACAGTAACTGAAAGCTTTTGGATTATTGGCCAAGAACTGGTTGAGGGTAGCATGGTGCTGCTGGTTGAAGAAATTGCCTTGGTTCCCTGGAGCACCCTGATTAGCTTGATTAGCTTGCATCTGCTGCATCATCTGCATCAACATCTGGGTGTTCTGAGTTGTAGTCTGCATAATCGCTCTCTAAGCCTTAGACGGAGGAGGAGGGGAAGGAGGACGATCTGGGACCTCTTTACCCTCTGGGTTAGCGTTGGGAACCCTTTTCGGAGCCATCCTGAAAGAGATGACCACAAATCAGCAATTTGATTGACAGAAGGTATAAGCTGAATCAATGGAATGAATTGCAACAAGTCTTCACAATAATCATTCGAACAATAGGAACGAATGAAATCATTCGAACAAGAGGAACGAATGAAATTCTCAGTTTAATGATAACAACAATCTTCACGAGAAGCCACATATGGGACAAAAGGCAAAATAAGAAAAACAACAAGTTACGGATGGAAACAAACACAAGATAGGAGCTTCGTTCGACATTTTTGTGTTGAAAGCATATGAACGCGTTACGAAAGGGTTTTGCAATCCCCGGATCAGCATAGCCAAGGACCCTTTAAGATGCAACTCCCGATCGGAACATCGGTCATAATACCACTTCACTCAATGTAGAACCCCGAACTCGCTAACCTGCATTCGTTGGAAGAATGCCTACGATCTACTGGATAAACCCACCTATTAATTTCCGAAAGATTCCAGTTATGCAATCAGGTGTTGGGGATACAGGGGAAGCACCGCGCAATCAACTCTAAACCTACATCCAGCTGTATCCATCCTTCAACACATAACCAGTCTTTCTCGGAAACTGTCTACCTCGAACCTTCGAAAAGCATCCACTATAACAAGCTATGGCAATACTCCCGAACTACCTCCCCAGTACTGGGTGATGTCGGGGTTATCTTGCCACTAACCGTATAGGAGAGATTTTCGATGTCGGCTTTCTTAAGTATTTAGTACTGCCGCGATATGCTTGTGACGACAATACCCCGAAGCTCAACTCCTCGGGACACTGCCACAACCCCTAATGTCAGGAGGCATCGAGAACAATATTCTGGTCACAAGAACATCGAAACAATCCCAGAATACTCGCGAGATTCCTAAAAAAAATTGGTGCAATTTTTGAAGATAGAAGAGACAAGAGTAGTCGTCAGGAGTCCTCACCAGAGAGAAAGGGGACGAGAAGCAAAGAAATCCTACTCTCCGATATAAATATAGGACTCAAAATATTTTCAGTGTGTGCCTAGACTCGACCGTCAACGATTCGATCAATCAGTGGGGGCTCCTAGGTCGGAGAAGGCTATGAATACCAACTTGTAATGCCCAAAAGGGAAAGTATTACATCCGGGGCATTGCACGGGTCCTGGCCAGACCGCTGGAAGGCTCACCGTGGCTGGCGGTCAGCACCTCCATGACAGTGCTGACGCCACTACCCTAGGCTGCAGAGGGGAGGGGATCATCGATGATCACCACGTGCTCGGGAAAGGAATCGGCGGATGCCGCGTCGAGGTCAACGATCATGTCGACGGGTGGATCAGAGGAACCCACGGACTCCATGTCAGAGGCGCGCTCGTTGACGAGGTGGAGCTTGTCGAGGAGCTCGACGAGGCAACTCTCCGAGCCAACTGGCTCTACGGCCGGAGAGAGCTCGTCGTGAAGGTGGACACCGACGAGAAGGTTGGCGAGTCCGCTAGCGGCGCATGCGGCCTCAGCGCCGCGAAGCATCCCAGCATCCATGCCTGTGGGCGTGCCGGGCTGGCTATGCTCACCAGGGAGGAACAAAGTTCCCGTCCAGAATATGTCTCCGGACGACGGTGCACCTAGCCCCATGGTGGGCGCCAAATGTCGGGGTTTTGGTGCGACATATGCCAAAGGATGGCTTATCATGCATGGGGACAATAGAATGTTGCCAGGCCGTGGAAGCGGGATAAGGCGATACTTAGGACGCCTACAAATCTTACCCAGGTTCGGGGCTCATCGAGGAGATAACACCCCTAGTCCTGCACTATGGGGGCTCCGCGCCATGACTAATGGCAATATGGTAGCTGCAAGGTTGCTCCTTGAGTTGTGTCGTCTAGAGGAAGAAGAAGGGCAAGGCTAGCTCTCTACCTTCGCTCTAGGGAACGGGAACGGTCGCTAGGGTTTCTCCCTCTCGATCTCTCTCTTTCTCTCTGTATTTCTTAGGGTACAACCCCTCCACATGGAGGACCCTGGGGGGTTTATATAGGCCTACCACCTAGGGGTACAATTGTAATATGGGCGGATCGGTCCCCGGCTGTCAGCGTCTTCGGGTGCTGGCCTTCCCGCCTGCTTGTTGGGGCCCGCCATCTGCGGGCCCTCGTGATTGCTTTTCACTGTGGGCGCTCTTCTGCTGACAGCAGCATCGTTAGGAGGGGAATGGCCATAGTGTCGTCGCCTCCTGTCGTACACTGCCACCACGTCCTGTCTTGTCATCTTGATGGGGTTCAGACTCCTAGGGTACGGTTAGACGCCTGCTACCAGGCGGCCCGTCCCCCAGGCCGCCTACCAAGGGTCGCTTGCTTCTAGTTGACCCACTGGCTGGTGGGGCCAGCCGCCTGCTGGCCCTGCCGCCTATGGGTAGTGGGATCATGGCTTCCTCTGACCGGGGCTAGTCATTGGCAGCATGGCTACATTGATGTGACGCTTTAAGGAGTGTCCATAAGGTACGCCCTTACTGTAGCCACACCCTTATAGATTCTCTAAGGACATGCTCAACTGTAGCCATGTCTTAGCCTTGTCGTGGTTCCCCAGCACACGTCCCGAGGGGGAGGCGTGGGGCCGTCTTCTGGATGCTGGTCATTGGGCTGCCGCCTGTCCAGGCCCCGCCACCTGTCCAAGCCCCGCCGCCTGCTGGTAGCCAGCTCCTGGGTGTTGCGGCCCCAGGAGGCGGCCCGATGAGCAGGAGGCCGGAGGGTGACCGGTGGCCCCCAATTGTCTTGAAACACCATGGGTGGTCGATGAGGACACCCGTGGTCAATATCTCCGTCACACACCCGGGACCAACTTTCCGGTCGGTCACCCATCCTGAAACTACTACAAGCTGAGCGCGCTTAACTTTGGAATTCTATCCGAATAGGCTCCCGAAAAAGAAGGAATTCCTTATTGATATGAGTAGTCTATCATCCCTAATATGCCAGGCTATCACATAGACCCCCACTCAGAGGAACCAACTTCCTCGTCGGGCCACAGGAACGTTCCCTCTTGGCACAAAAGTCTGTGCATCCAGTCCGATACATGTGCCATGTCGTGTGCCACAACGGGTCCCACCCGTCATCCCCCTTGCGCAATTACCCCTCTTCTCACCCAAGCCTGCCACCTCAGCTCCCCCAGGGCCCTCCTGTCATTGATAGTGGCTGGCCCAGACCCGATCTCTTTTGTTTCCTTTAGTGTCTTTTTTTCATAAATGACTTTGGTTTTGTTTTTGCTAATAACTTCATAACCATGCATCCTTTTGAAATAAACTTCATATGAAATATGCTTAGTTTTTAGAGTAGTTTCATAATATGTAATTTTCTGCCATGTTTAAAAATATTTAAGATGAGGTTTGCTCATGTTTTGCTAAATAACATGTTGAAATAGGTTTATTTCATTACTAAATAACAGTAGCTCCAAATTTAATAAACTTCATATGTAAATGGGGCGGGAAAATGTGTAGACTAACATGATGTTATTACCTTGCATGTTTAATAACTCTGAAATATGGTTTTAGCAGATCAGCACCATATTTTAAATATGCACATGGGGATTTTCCGGAATTGTTGTTTGTTTCTTCCGACCCCATTCAAATTGCTTGTATGATTTAGTCGGCGTTGTGTTGCACTCCTTGCCATGCTAAACAACATATTAAACTTGTTGGGTGCTTAGCTAGTTCAACTAAATAACCCCATGTGTTGATATGTTATTTTTGCTTTCTCTTGCATGTTGCGTTCCCCTTGAATGAGTTGTGGCTGTTGCATTTTGCCATGCCACTGTTGCACTCATCATGTTCCATTTGTGAGGCATCATACCATGTTCATGGTCATATGCATCATGTCTTGCATCATGTGCTTGGCATTGCATCGTGATTGATTTTGTTCCGGTGTTTGTATTCTTGTGTTTGGGTAGCACCGGGAGACGAGTTCGAGTCCGAGGTCGAGACAGACGCTGAGTATGATTACGAAGAGCAAGGTCCCGATAACACTGAAGACTTACCAAGCAAGATGACCATTCCTTGATATCACCTCTATTGTTGCTTGCTAGAAGCCTCGCTCTATTGCTTTGTCGTGATACCTATCATTTTGCATGTCAGCCCCTACCTTGCCATGAAACTTCTAACTACCTTCCTAGCAAACCGTTGTTTGGCTAAGTTACGCTTTTGCTCAAGCCCCCTCTTATAGTGTTGCTAGTTTCACATGAAGATGAAGTTTGCTCCATGTGGATTGGGTTTTTGGGAATAACACAATATCTATTATTTACATTAATGCACCTATATACATGACAATTGGTGGAAGGCTTGGCCTTTTGCTCGGTGTTTTGTTCCACTCATGCCGCCTTAATTACTGATAAACCGGTGTTATGTTCCTTGATTTTGCGTTTCTAACGCGATTGGGTATATGTGGACCCCCTTGATAGTTCGCTTTGAATATTAATCTTCCAGCAAGGCCCAACTTTGGTTTTACCATTTTCCTAGTAACTAAAACTTTCATAGGGACCGGCTAGCACCCGAGGACTTAATTAACAACCTGGGCCAATGCTCCTCATGAGTGTTGGTCCAAACTACAGCCCCTTGCAGCGCCACCACGGGGAAACTCGAGGATTGGTTTTAGTTGTACGGAGTGCACATCCGATCGTGGCCTGAGACGAGATACGTGCAGCTCCTATCAGTGTGTCGGCACGTCGGGAGGTCTTGCTGGACTTGTTTTACCATTGTAGAAATATCTTGTACACCGGGATTTCGAGTCTGATTGGGTAGTCCCTAAGATAAGGGGGTTTTACCTCTGTTGATCGCGAGAGCTTGTGTTGGGCTAAGTTGGGTCACCCCTCCAGGGTTATGATATTTCGAAAGCCGTGCCTGCGGTTATGTGGCGGATTGAAATTTGTTAATATCCGGTTGTAGATAACTTGACACAAAAACTCAAACTTAATACACTACCGTGTGAGTAGTCGTGATGGTATCTTTTCGAGGGAGTTCGGGAAGAGAACAAGGCTAGGTTATGGTTGACTCATAGGTAGACAGGATCATCTAGTGATATGAATTAATTCACGACCAATGGCTTTCACTTCTCTTCTCGCTCTGATGATACGTAAGCTAGCCACCTCATCTATGCTTAGCGCTTGCAGCAGCCCACTTATACACTTTCTCCTTACCGAAAGGCTTTGATAGTTTTGATACCTAGGAATGGGATTGCTGAGTCCTCGTGACTCACAGTTTACTACAAACACAGGTGCAGGTACAACTGAGTACGATTTAGTTGATGGCCAGGAACTCAAGTGGGAGTTCGATGAGGAATGTGGGCATATATATGTGGCGTTCCCCGACGATCAGTAGTGGTTCCTACTAGGGCCGATCGGGCATAGTGGGTGGTTATCTTCTTTTCATTTGGATTTGTCTATAGTCGGACCATGATTGTACTTGGATGAATGTATGACTTATTTATGCATTGTGTGAAGTGGCGATTGTAAGCCAACTATGTATTATTTTCCTTTGTTCTTGTACATGGGAATGTGTGAAGATAACTATCTTGCAATCATACCAAAATGCGATTATGCCTCTAAGTCATGCCTCGACATGTAGGAGATATAGTCGCATCTTGGGCGTTACACGTTCCCTGCTGTGGTGGTGGCTAGCATATATTTAGTGGCCCGTTCCGCTTCCCAAAACTTAGGCGGGAAGGGATCCCACAACAACCAATTTGGAAGGGGACAAGTAGTACATCTTATCCTGACGAAAACTGCTCTTTGCCCATAGAGCCTTTGATCCTGACGTAGAGTTGTGCTCCGCGGTGACATCCGTCCTGCTAAGCTCGTGGTCTTGGTCTTCTTGCGCCAGAAGGGAAACCTTTAGCACCCCGCTCGGAAACACGCGCCTGGCCTTGTCCTTCTAGCAACAAAGGGGAAATTACCCCTTTGCGCCGCTGGTGCCCGCCTGGCTGTGGTCATCATGGCTCACGTCACCCCAGCCTCAGGAGGAGGGGCACTTGCTTCGGAATCTCCGATACCCAGGAGGCGGCCTTTGGAGCTACTCCTTTGGAGGCCTTGGTGTCACTCTCCTCGGGAGTCCAAGGGGCCTCTCGAGGGTCTTGTCTTGAAGATCCCACCGCTGGGCCGTACTAGACCATCAAGGCATCGCGCGCTGGGTCCTAGGCAGGCAGGTATAGGCACTCACGTTCCCAAAATGGCAACAAGAACAAACGTCAACAAAACAAAGGCGATGGCGAGTATACGACAGTAAATGCCGGATTCAGAAACCCTAAGTCCGGATCCCGAAAGAAAGCCCCTAAAGGCAATAACGACGCTCCATTCAGATTACACGCAATTCTGGACAGGCCCTGCCAGATCCATGGCACATCAAAGAAGCAAGCCAACCACTCCAACCGTAACGGTTTGGTGATAAAATAGGCCGTCAATGTCACAACCGAAGATGTAAGTCCATCTAGTGCCCCTTAGTGATTTTGGTGTGTTGAAGACTTATAGGTTAAGAGACTAATGTGTTTTGTAGTGTACACTCGTTCTATAAGTCTATGAGGAGTTTGATACTTACGAAGAAAGTCGACCCCTAAGAATGTATGTCTTCAGTTGAAGACTTAGGTTTTATTGAAGACTTTGAAAATGAGGAAATTGGTGTGGCGTGGAAGACTTGGATATTAATGCGATGATTATGAAGCGTGAATACTTTTGTTTTCTTAGTTTCATTTTCTCTTTCTTGAGTCAGAGGAAACACCGTACTGTTAAAGGGGGTCGAGGTAAAACTAAGGAAACACTTCCAAGTGATGCTCATCTCAAAGCCTACACTACCCAATCCTTTCGAGTGAAGCCATTGGAAATCTCTTACAATTCAGTCAATCTCTTGAGTGACAGAGACGAAGATCTTCCATTCTCTGAGGAATTTGTTATGATTGAGGAGTTAGGAATTCTCCAGTGCAGATTGCCTACAAGTGAGGAACATGATAGCCCTGAGGAATTTGAGAGCTCAAATTTTCGACCGTTGCTGTGCTACGCGCCAGCTATCCCAAAATATCCCATCCACCTAATTGTCATATCATTCATGGGCATTTATGACTTATCATGTCGGGCTGCTCCCTAGGCTATAAATAGCTAGCCCCTCAACCACTAGTTGGTTGGCTGCTCTAAGAGAAACTAACACTTGTCATTTAGAGAAACCCATCCTCCGAGGACTTTGAGCGAAAAGCATCAAGTGAGGAAAAACCCAAAACCCCAACACCAAAAACCCAGACTGCTTGAGCATCACTGAAGAGAGTGTTCCTGTGTGGAACCGATGCTTGTTACCTTTGAAGACTGTGCATCTTCCAGATGGTTAGGCGGCAATGGTATAGAGCATCCAAGAGTAATTGTGGATCACCGGGTGACCGAAGTGTGTGAAGGTTTGGAAGTCACCATGAATACTTACCATGAGTGATTGGGCGAGGTTTGTGTGACCTTGGCTCAAGGGGAATACGTTGAGGACTATGTGTTCGGGACTGTGTTCCCTGAGGTTTGAATACCTAGTGGCCCTAACCAGACATACACCTGTCACAACAGTTGGGACGGGTCTACCAAATCATTGTCTTCACTGAGCTACTAGTTTTGTTTCCTCAACCCTTTCATTTCCTCATTCATGTGTTCATGAACTTGATCTGTACTGTTTGAAGACTTTCTCAATTTCCTCCATCCTATTTCTTCAGTCATTTTTTCTCCTGCCTGCTTATCCTATTTACACGCTACTTGTCCTCTGTGTATGCTTTCAGTTCATCATGATGACTATGCTACTCCTTTGTTGTGCATGCACCTGGGTATCTATTCCGCTGCTAGTAGTTTTTTTCTTAGGAAATTCCTCACCTAGAATTTCCTCAATGAAGAATTTGTAAAAATCTCCTATTCACCAACTCTAGTCGATATAACGCTCTTTCAATTGGTATCAGAGCAAGGTACTCCCTTGTTGTGTGTGATTTTGGTTTAACCATATGGATTTTTAGTTATGTCGATTGTAGGCATGAAGAAAGTGTCATGTCCCATCTTTGATGGTCATGACTATCCTAAGTGGAAGGCCATGATGAGGAAGCGCCTCTTGGCGATGAATAGTGAGCTATGGATCATCACTGAAATTGATCCTATTGATTTGTGCAAGATGGCGAATGCTGAGGACATTCGCAAATACACTCGATTGGGCATCATGGCGAAGGATATCATCTTCTAATGACTATCTAGAGATAAATTCAGGCGCATTATGCATCTGTGTAATGCAAAGCTTATCTGGGACCGAATCTCTGACGTCTATGAAGGTCACCAAACTGGTGAGGATCCCTGGTTTGATGAGTTAAAGGAATCACTGAAAACGATGACTTTCGAAACTGAATCATCATCTTTCGCACCATGCCTCATGGCAAAAGGTGCAAAGGTAACCAACTACTCCTCCTCTGATTCTAGTGGAGATGAATCTGAGGAAATCCTCAAACCTAGGTATTCCAAACATGCTAATATTGTCATAAAATAACAACGAGTTTGTATCAGTTATGCCATCGGTTGTGTCCCACTACTCAGTGTTTCCACTAGGAATTTCAACCACTCAAAAACGCCATCGATTCATTAGACACATGCTCAAAACTGCCACTGGACACCATTATTGCGATCTCAAATCTCTTTTGTCATTTTATAATGACATCTATACCTAATAATAAAGGACGGAAGATTTCATAGTTCTCCATAAGTCGTACCTTTATACCCGTTAATCTTGTGTTAACTATAGAGATGAACGGCTGAGATTTTAAAGAGGGAAAGTGTTTTTAGTAAAAAAAGAATTCGTTTCTCAGAATCTCACGCCAAGGCCGATCCCGTGGGGACACATGGGCCGATCCATTTAGGTACCAGTCACACAAAGATTTTGAACAACAAATAATATTTTTGGGGAATCAAAAAATAAATTATTATACAGTGGAGCTTCATCCTTGGGCAAGCCACAAATTGAAGCCCAAAGCGAGAAGAACAACACCTTACAACCGACCAGTCGTCTGTCCATGGCTCCACACCACACCACACACAACAGAGAGAACTAGCCCTCAAAAAAAGAAAAACAATGGAGATAACCACGTTGGGTCGCACACTCGCTCTCCCTCCCCCGATTCCCAAACATAGATGACACCATGACGGCCGCCTGCGCCCCGGCCACGTGGCGCTAGCAGCTTACTGGCGATGGCCGCAAGCGATTCGCCGGTCCCAGGTCCAAGTCTGGCGTGCGGAGGCTAGCCGCCCTCTCCCTCCAGCCTTCCAGGACCTAGGCCCCTTGCTCCCTGTAGCCCTCCCGCAGGTCCCGAACACCGTCCACGGTCGACCGTCGAACATGCAGCCCTACATTTCTGTGATCGACTTCCCTTGTTCCACTTCTCCGGCTCCTCGGCGCGCGAGAGGCCGGCCGAACTAAGATGCAACGCTGGACTCCTGTTCAATCGTCTCCTATCGGCGTCCGATCGTGTTGGATGAAGCTGCCTGGCAATCCTCGAGAGTTGTTGCAGCGGCTGCTATTGCTGTCCACACGGAACACTCCTCTTTATGCATGCGGTGTTGCCTCGGCAACAAGCTAGAGAGCAGGGTTGCGCCTTGGGCACTGCTTGGTGTGGGGAACCGAGAGCGGCGAGGGAAATCCCGGTGGTGACCGTCGACCGGCAATGAAGAGCCACAACGGTGAGTAGGCGTTGGAGGACCGCGGAGGGGGCGAGCTACACTATGTGTGCAGGAGGTTGGAGACAGGATGTGGCAGTTTTTTAGCCGAAGGTGTGTAAGATTGGGGACGAGTGGGATCCAGTCTTCTTTTCCTGACATTCCAGTTCAAGACGGAGCAACAGCTCCCTAAACAGTGCCCGGCGGCAGCGGCGTCGCAGGGAACAGGGGTGGTTTTGTTCCTGGGTGCAGCGCATTGTGCGACGTAGGTGATGGCAGCAGTCATCAAGGACGACGTTGGAGGCCAGCTAGCGCCAGGACATGTAGTAATCATATAGGTTAATATGTTAAAATTGTCACATCCACTCACATTTTCTTCTTTCGATTCACCCAACAGAAACCAAACCGCGTGATCTCGTGTGTCTGTGTGTGTGTATTTGTGTGTGATTAGAGAGGGTGTAGGTGTTCAACTATATCATTATCTGAGTGTGATGACGACGTGGATGATGGGCTACTAGAATGTAGGCGACGCTTGATGTCTGTATCTTAGACTATGGCCACCATGTCAATTTTGATCCTGTTGCAATGCACGGGCATTTGTGATTCTCCATACGTCATCACGTGATGTCCATTAATTTTATGTTGATTATAAAAGATTGATGGCTGAGATTTAAAATGATCTGACCCAAACTTTAACTACGTGGGCGCACGGGTTGGCAAGAAAACAATTGTACGTCGCTCCCCTAACTCCTCCCACGGCCTTCTCAATAGGAAAAAACTCCTCCCAAGACACGGCAAGAAAAATACAAGAAAAGCTCAACAAACCCAACGAAAAAATCAGAAAAGGAAAGCTCTGCCCACATGGCTAATAAAAACGGAGCCCGCAAGCCCATTCACGAGGCGAGAAAAAATCGCCGCCAACCGAACGGGTGTGTGCACGACAGGTGAAAGGCCGGCGAGGTTGAGCGCCATTGAGCACTTGAACAATGTTTTAAATAGCGGGCTATGGCAAATAGTGGCGGATCTTAAAATCAGCTATAGTGAAGCTATAGCGGGCTATTTGTACCCTGCTGAAAAGGCTATAGCGGGCTATCGCAAACTATGCCTTAAATCCCAAACAAGGAAAGCCGGGGCGGCGTGAGCTGGATTCATCGGATCGCCACCGCTAGCCATTGTTTCAGATCCAACTTGTATGTATACGATTAAATTGTGGAATTCCAATTGCTAAATTTAAACTAAGGTTTTACAATAAATTGTGGTCTCTAAGCTCGTGTCATGTAATCCAACAACTAAATGTATTATACTAGCATGTCTAATTCGTAAAGTGCAACCAACAAGTTGTATTTGATTTGAATTAACAAAGTCGGCTATACAATATTTGTATTAATTAAAGTTATTATGTTCTGAATGGCTTGATTTGAACATTGTGATTTTGTTATCCCTTATTCCGTTGCAACGCACGAGCCCTTTTGCTAGTAAATAACTATGGATCAAAATGCCAGCTCTCCCTCTATCTCACTACAATAAAGTGTGAGGCCTACTTGATCCCAACAACATTCTTATTCCCTTATAAAATTATTTGCTTGGTTACTCCTGACAAGTGCGGCCACACTTATGTGAGATAGAAAGAACTAACATGTGGATTTAGGCTTATTTTTGTCATATAACAGGATCAACGGGTTTGACGTGAAAATAACAATGTCTAATGGCATTTTTGTAACATCTTGATTCTCGGAATGTTTTCTTTTCCAAAAATCAGGGCGAGAAAATTTCATTTGTTTTATTTGCTAACAAAGCTTAAATGGGACTTTTATAATTTGGAGGATTTAATTTGAACTGATGGCAACTTAAATTAAATTTTCGTTTTGTTCATTTCTATTAGTTGGGTTTTATTTCTCGTCTTCATCATATTTAAATATGTGTGTCTACATTTTCTTTGATTTCTCAGTTTGTTTTATATTCGATTGAGCTTCTATTCCTTTCCTAGATTCTTATTTTAGGAAATTATATTTCCTTCTCTGGGAGGTTGTGGGTCGAATCTCCTAGCCCAACATCTATTTATGTTTCGAGGGTTCAGCCATTTTTTTCATCTCTGGTGGCATGGGCCTAGCCCATCTATTTTTCCTCTCCTCCTTTTCCCTCCTCCCCTCATCCCCATGGGCTTTGATCCACTTGGCCCATCTCTTCAGCGAGCCAACGCCCTTCTCCTCTCCTCTGTACGTTCACAACTCACCACATAAAGAAAAGAGAAGACCTACAGCCATATGGAAACTGTTAAATTGTGATTCAAATTATACCGTGTTGGACTAGACGTGGTACAACAGGTGTGGGCCTTTCCGTTGACGTCAACGTGTACGAGTACAACTCGTTTACTTGTCCTCCAAAGACTCTCATGTATTGCCCTCTTATATACCCCACGTAGTCGCACCTAAGACGGCATGTCGTCTCGTGCTTGTAATACTCCTCATAGTGATTGCGCCTTCGTGCGTCTGTGGTTTTCTCCCGCAAGGGTTTCCACGTAAAAATCCGTGTCTCTCGTGTCTCGTTTACTCTCGTTATTATCTAACAAGTGGTATACAGAGCTGAGGTTGCAGATACGAGATTTGAGATCGAGAGGATTAGGGTTGCGGCGTCCTTTGCGCCGCGGCCGACGCGACCTGGCAATCCAAAGCCAGATCGATCAAGTCGCCGAGTACGACACGTATTCTTTTCACCGCCGATCCACCGAGTTGGCTGCTGCCCACATATGCGCTCCAAGTACCGAGGCAGCTGCTAGCGTTTTTTCTTCGCTTGAAGTGGACTGCATTCTTGCTGCTACTAGTCCACGATCGAAGCCAATTCACCTACAGAGTACTACTTTGGGTACTGATCACGTGAAGACAAGTACAGGAGCACTATTTGGATTTAGTACTACTACCTCACGTGAAGCATATCTGATCGCTAGTACTACTAGTACTACTCAGGTTTATTTCTTTTAGTTCGTCAATTGCTACGTCCAGATCCGAACTACTACCAGGTGCTATTTACTCTGCTTTGTTTCACCCGTATATTAAATTCTATCAAGAATTTTTTTTATCGGCTTGTACTACTTTGTGTACACAGATTATCAACTCATGGCTTCCATGAAGTACGATCTTCCGCTGCTGGACCGTGACACAAGGTTTACTCTATGGCAAGTCAAGATGCGGGCGTTGTTGGCGCAGGCCGACTATGATGATGCACTGGATAGTTTTGGGAAGGACCGAATTCAGGACTGGACTGCTGATGAGAAAAGAAGGGATCGTAAGGCTTTGTCACAAATTCAACTCCATTTGCATAATAATATATTGCAGGAAGTTTGAGCGAGAAAACTGCCGCCGCTCTATGGTTAAAGCTGGAAAGCATTTGCATGACAAAAGATCTTACCAGCAAGATGCATCTTAAGCAAAAATTATTCCTGCATAGGTTACCCGAGGGAGGTAATGTTTTGAATCATATTTCAGAATTTAAAGAGATCATATCCGATTTAGCTGCAATGGAGGTTAAGTATGAAGAGGAAGATACTGCTTTAATGTTACTTTGTTCACTGCCAAGTTCTTATACAAATTTTAGAGACACCATATTATACAGTCGTGATACTCTCACACTTAATGAAGTTTATGAAGCTTTGAACTCTAAGGAGAAGATGAAATTAATGGTGCCTCATGATGGTTTGAGTTCATCCCAAGCCGAGGGATTATCTGTTCATGGCAGGACAAAGGAGAAGAACTCCAATAATGGAAACAGAGGCAAAAGTAAGAACGGCCACAGGGGCCGGTCACAATCCAGAGACAAGAAGTATTGCAGATACTGCAAGAGAGACGGGCATGACATCTCCGAGTGTTTCAAGTTGCAGAACAAAGAAAAGAGAAAAGGTAACAAACAAGGTGAAAATTCTGCTAACGTTGCGCGTGATGATAGTTCCGATGATGCTCTTGTTGTTACTGCTGGATGTGCTGAGACCAATGATGAGTGGGTACTTGACACTGCATGTACTTTTCATATGTGCCCGCATAGAGATTGGTTTACTACTTTTGATTCCACTACTGCTGCTGGTTCCGTTTTGGGTTTTGATAATTCACCATGCAAAATTGAAGGCATAGGTTCCGTTCGAATCAAGATATTTGATGGCACAATCAGAACTTTGACAGATGTTCGGTATATTCCGAAGATGAAGAGAAATCTTATCTCTGTGAGTGCCCTTGATGCAAAGGGCTACAAGTATTCAGGTGGAGATAGTGTTTTGAAGGTCACCAAAGGTTCCCTTATTGTGATGAAAGGTGACTTAAGTTCGACCAATGGTCTTTATTACCTTCGAGGTTCTACCGTTTCAAGTAACGCTACTCCAGTTATTTCAAAGAATTCTGATTGTGATGCTGCTAACCTTTGGCATATGCGTCTTGGACATATGAGTGAACTTGGTTTGTCAGAGTTAAATAAGAGAGGTCTTCTTAAAGGATACGAAACTGGTAAATTGAAATTTTGTGAGCATTGTATCTTTGGCAAGCACAAGAGGGTGAAGTTCAATACTTCGACTCATACAACTGAAGGTATTCTTGATTATGTGCATTCTGATTTATGGGGACCATCTCGCAAGAAGTCATTAGGTGGTGCTAGTTACATGCTGACTATAATTGATGATTATTCAAGAAAAGTTTGGCCTTATTTCTTGAAGCATAAATGGCAAGCATTCTGAAACTTACCATCTGAATACTGGCGCGGGCGACAGCTGAATCAAGGATTGAAGGAGCGATTGGCCGCCCTTCACGAGATGAAGGGGGCAATCAGTCGTCCGTGCCGCATGAGGCCTAATAAGACTTGGATTTGAAGATTGTGATAACAGTACAGCCACATGCTATATGGGCACTAGCTTGGTTAATTAGTTAGCTCACTCTTATTGTCGTAATTGCCGTATCGCAGATGGGATAGCTGCCTTGCGAGGAGTGTCCTCGGCACAAAAGGGGGCTCGGACTGTGAACTGCGTTTACTCCCGTGTTGAAACCTAGTGGGCTTGGCACAGTAAGTTTGGTCTAATGAAAGACCTCGTCACAATCTCCCTGCCGGTATACCAAATGGTGTACTACGCTAGCGATGGCTAGTGGCAACAAGTCGGGATTGTGTCGTGTGGGTAAAGTGTACAACCTCTACAGAGTGTAAAACTATTCGAATAGCCGTGTCCACGGTCATGGACGGCACATGAATCTTTCTTGACATACAGGACCTGTCTTTCCTATTCCCTCTTTCCCTATTCTTGGAACCTATGAAAGTGTGAGTTGATCGAGGATCCTCACTTTGATGAAAGCTATTCTGGAGACAAAACATGTTTTCATCTATAACTGCTATTATCGAACTGCTATATTTTTTTCAAACAAAATTAGCTTTTATGCAAATGAGCCATACAGCCATCCTTTGAAGCCACATGTAGCTATTAGGTCCTTCCCCGGTGGAGGCATGTTGAGTACATAATGTACTCGTGGCAATAATTTTGTTGACAACAGAGTTTCATGAAGACAAATGTGATGACTACGACAACAATGGCGACCCGTAGGAGTGAGGTCTCGTGGACTACATCGACTGCCTGTGGCTGAGATGGAGTCGCTACGCATTGTACTTTCCGCTGTTTTCTGATTGTAAATGTCATGAGACAATTTGCTAGGTATGTCTTGTGAAAAATATACTACTTGTAATACTTTTACGTATTGTGCAATGATATCATTTCGCTGTGTTGTCAACAATGATCCTGGGGTTGACAAATATACACAGGAGGGTCTGGAAGCTAATTCCGGGTTCTCACAATTTTTGAGCAAACATCTAACGGGATGATGGCATTTTTGAGATATCTAATGGCATTTTTGAGCATGCATCACATGGATCAATGGAATTTTGAGTAGTTGTAACTTCTAATGGAAAAAAATTGAGTAGTGAGACACAACTAGTGGCATAAATGATAAAAACCCAACAACAAAAAGGCTTTGTAAAAGGTTCAAAATCAGCTAGTCAAAAGCGATGACCTATTGGGTGAAGAATTGGGTCGATCTCAAACTTTGAAATCTTCAGAGACTACAGTCCAATTTTTATAACCTTCAAGGTCTTCATAACACGCTCCTAACCGATCATGAGAGGCACCTGGCTCAGTCGGGTTAGGCGAGTTAGGTGGAGCAGCGAGCTGCCTCGCTCGTAACTGCCGGGCTCGGCGGGCCACCCAGACAGCTTTTATGCCGGAGAACTCACCCTTCCAGCTAGGATTTCAACGACCTGGAATGTGTTATAGCAAGCTGACTAGGCTTATTATACTTGCTCTAAGACTGCCCACAGTGGGAGTAACATAGATAGTAACATCACACATATCTAGATAGAATAGATTATGTGGCCAGCAATAAATGAAGAAAGAGAGGCATGTGATAACATAGCTAGTTACTAGTAGTATGAGTAACATCACACATATCAAGACAAGATTAGTCTATAGCCTAATAAATGAAGTGTTGCATGTTACCACACATATGTTACTCCCCAATATAGAGGTAGTAATATAGAGTAGTAACATGGGCACGTTACTACTCTATGTTACTACCCATAGTGGCTAGTTTAAATGATGTGTCGCTGCAAGAGCCGCATATATTAACCATGCTCTAAAATGGTTGCACAACTTTGGCTATAGTACTGTAGTAAAGGTTAGTAGGTGACCTTGCGCTTGGCTCTTCGCCTCTTTCGGAAGTCAATGACGATGGTACTACTTGTATAGCCCATTATTGTAAGCAAAGGATTCTCCTCGTGATGCGAGCCACCGCATGAGCATGGGTGAGGGAGAGGACGTAGTAAGCAAGCTTCTCCTCGTTCCGCGAGTTGACGGGACACATCAAAGTTATTTAGTACTCTCTCCAAAAAGGGTTGACCATGTCCATCGCTACCATCTCATGCTCCATCACATACCATCAAGGAGAAAAAAATTGCATAGTTTGTGCCATCGAAGTGCATGACTCACTTACGCACTGTTTATCTCCATTTTCTTGCATGAACGTTCACCTTGATGCTAGATGTCTCGCGTGTTGGCAAAATGATGAACAGGCGGTGGATGTGCAGCACAATTTCGTGCAAACACGGACGGTTATGTTGTGAGTAGGTGACCTTGCGCTTGGCTCTTCGCTTCTTTCGGAAGTCGAACAATGAAGATGGTACTACTACGATATAAATTGTTATTTTAAGGTACTACAGTATATATACTTGTGGCAATCTGACACCAAATTAAGTGATGCACGTCCACAGCCTGTATAAGCGCATTATTATAAAGCAAACAAGCAAACACTTCTCCTCGTCCTGTGAGCCACCGCGTGCGTCAGTGAGTGAGAGAGAGGTCATAGTAAGCAATGCTTCTCCTCGTTTACGAGTTAACGGGACACATCAAAGTAGTGTAGTCTCCAAAAAGGGCCGACCATGTCCATGGCTACCATCCCGTGCTCCGTCATTCAGTGTGTGCATGATTCAAGTTCCATTGAGAAAATAATGTTGCGTACGTGCCATCAAATAGGATAACTTAATTTATAAATAACGTGCCACCGCGTCATGGTCAAACTTTGATTCATTCACGCGTGGCTCCCGAACAACTACCACGCTCGCCAAATTATCACGTGAGCTGCCTCTTCATACAGAAATGAGCTCACGGTGTACCTGGATGAATCTCTCATATTTTTTACTACTTACCTTCATTTTCTTGCATGACACGTGGACCTGGATGCTGGATGTCCCACGTGTCGGCAAAACGAAGAAGAACACTTTTCGACGACCGAGAAGGAGCAAGAAACCTTGCGGTGGAGCGTATGGACTCTTTTATTATTTTATATTCAACCATATAAAATCAACCCAATCTTCTCCACATCCTAATAGGAGTACTAGACCGGCAGAGTCCGAAACACGGCAGACAAGTGTAGTTACATCGTACATACCCCACCTCATGCTATCACCATACTTATTGTCCTCCGTGTGACACCTAGCTCTAGTAATCCACCAGCCTGTATCGCTTCTCGCTCCTCGTCTCTCTCAAAGTGAGGTGGGTTGGCGATTTTGTCATCTATTGAGGTCGGTTAACTCACTCACACTCGCTCCCACATGTTAGCGACATGCCAAGAGCATTATAAAAAATATTGTACTTCTATTGTTATGCCAAGAAGAGGAAGCGCTTTGACCGACGAACCAAATGAGACACGCGTGGCAAGCAGTCAGTGGGTCATGTTTCTTGTTTTGAACTTGTTTGGTGTAGTGTGGTAGTGGCACTTGGTTTTGCACCTTCATAGAATGATGCAAGTCCCTGCTAAAAAGGCGCCTTGATTTCTGCTAATCCCGTCAACCGTTCTTGTTCTGTGCATAATTGTTAATTGCAATGATTAAGATATAATTAACCAATGCATGTAAAATGTTCTTCTTTTTTGAACACACATGTAAAACGTTCCTATTTACTGTAGTACTGCTCACGCATGCATGCATTGAGTACTACTCCCTTCATCCATAGATGTCGCGTTTGCTAGTCTCAAGTCACTGAAAGCACACACGCCCCACATCTCTTATTGGTCGATCGCTTTATTCATGTATAAAAACAATAAACGAGGTGAGAGTTAATGAATCACGCCTAAGTAGGTGAATAAATCATCTTATGCACTGCGACCAATGTGGAGAGGAAAGCAAGAGAACTTAATGTTTATTTGCTAATTTAAACCATTGCATGCAACAAACTAACCACTACATGTCATGTTTGGTAGTCTCAAATCATTAGAAGAATACACGTGATGCATTAACTCTCACCTCATTTATTATTTTTTGACATGAATAAAGCAATCAAGCAATAAGAGATTTGAGGCGTGTGTGCTTTCAATGACTTGAGACTACCAAACTCGACATGTAGTGGTCAGTTCATTGCATGCAATGCTATTAATTAGCAAATAAACATCAAATTATCTCATTTTCCCCTCTGCCTTAGTTGCAATGCAGAATGACTTATTCACCGAGATGGAGGGAGTAGTATACTACGGGAAAGGTGGGGCTCTGTGATTTGACTGCTCATTAGGCATTATTACTGCGGCGCAACAAGCGAGGTGAATCTTGCCAGCGGTCACGTGGACCTGGATTCTAGATGTCCCGTAGGTGGGCGAAATGATGTTTGAAAGATTTGTGGCATTCCTATCAAGTTTCCGGGATATGTTTATATGTACACATAATTTTCCAGCATAACGAAATTTCATTGTAATGCTATGAAGCTTTCAACTTGGTTAGATGTGTTATGTTGCCTCCAAAGTTGTCTCGTTACAAGGTTCCATCATATACAAAGGAAACTAACATGCATGCTAATGCATCTCAATGATTCGCATGTCATATTTACATCACAGTTCAATACAAAGTTGTGAGAATGTGTACAGATAAAGAAACATATAAAAACTGAAGTATGATTTCCATAGGCGTGGTTCCATTTCCTGGCGTCACTTGGCAGCTAGTTTCACGCAGCTCTGTTGAACTGAACAAGAAATGTTAGCCAAGAAAGGATTCTATGGAGGACATGGACCATCCGATCATTTTGTGCAGTTCCACTAAAACCGAGCTAGCTGAGCATCCATGTTTGCAAAGATATTGAACATGTGTTATAACATTAATAGTAGCACCAGTAGTTGTTGATGAAACATACAAAAACAAGTAGAATCCGGTCACGCTTGCAATCACTCATAAAACTAACCACTTCTTGGAGAAGATTAGGCTCGGGGTTGGATGAGGATAGCAAAACTGATCTCCCTTTGTGCAGTCGCACTGAAATGTAGAGACGTTGCCCGTGTGACATTTTAGTGGAACTGCACAAGACACTCTTAAATAAAAAATTGATTTGTGTAGTTCACCAAAAGGTCGCAATAGCAACAAGGTATAATGGATAACATTGTTTGCAAAAAAGAGGTTGAAAGGAAACAATTATTGGCAAATGATAGTTGATGACACATTCGACGACAAAAAAGAAGTATATACCTTGAACTATGGGAAGATAACATCCTGTTCTTTATCTAAAACGGTGTGAGGTGGGGATTCCAACATGGAAAGTATGTCGGGCAAGCTACATTTTAGGAAAAGAACTGTGGAAGATCCACAGGCAGCGACGTGGGAAGTTGGGCAGTAGAGCATGGACGATTTCAGAGGAAGATTTACCCGAGGGTCGTTGGGGTGTAACGCGGAGGGCGGCGCCGGGCGGGATATGATGTGGTAGCGAGCAAGGTGCGAAGGCCCTACCGCGTCGGTCGTATGAGAGAACGACGTGTACCGTAGATCGGGACGCGCCGACAGTGGGTTTCCTGCCTCGATGCGAGCGACCAGAGCAACGCTGCATATCCTCCCTTTCCGCCGGCGGATGGGATCCGGCTGGATCAGTGACCAGTTGTGAGAGGAGGAGTGTCCACCATCATTTTGTGTGAGAGAGTGTGAACTGTGAAGAGACCAACCCCAGCAGGCAGAGCGTTGGATCCTGCCTATTATATATAGTGCAACCGTTTGCTAAATAAAACATGTCACACTCTCTTCCGTCCACGCATGGTACACGACCCACCATCAAGTAGAAAAGCACTACATGCGTCAATTTTTCGGAATGTGGGCTGCCTTTTTCGTACAGAAATGAGCTCCACACTGTACCCGCGGGGGTGTGGTCGTCCCAGAGACGGGAGTACGTGCGTCGCTGCGTGCACCTCTTCCGTTCCTCCACGTACCCCACCTATGTGGGGATTTGTGAGAAATGTGGTGTGTGCGTTCGTGAATGTGTTTTATGCGGTTGATTTCATGAGTGTATTTTTGTGCGGGAGACACTGATAGGGAATATGTGTCGATGATATCTCAGACCAAAAAAATTGAACATATGCAATGTGTGTGAAACTGAGGCCTGGCTAGATAGGAGTATATCATACACATGATGCGATCCATGAGAAGAGACGGGAGGGATCATCGGCATGTGGTGTCGATAGAAACGAAGAGAGGGATGGAGTGTATGGGTGCGAGATCGATAAAGAGAGGCTGCGAAATTGCGTGTGCGCACGTCAAAGATATAGGAAAGCTGGCCTACTGGCACATGTGAGGGAAAAGGGCATTTTCTGTGTGCCAGGGGGAACTGACTATAGCGTTCGATCTATCAGTGCGTGTCGTCGAGGGGGGCTAACTAGAGAGGTAGATCGACTGGTACATGTGTGGAGAAGAAGAGACCTAGCGACGTATCGACGGAGATCTATGGGCATCCATACATGTGTTGGAGAGGAACATGGTTGAGAGAGAGACTGAGCTAGGGTGCTGGAGGGGGGTTGGTGGAGTTGCTTCTCGGAGACAGTGGTGCGAGAGGCCTAGCTAGTAGATAAACAGAGGGTACAACTGCAATCAATAAGAGAGGTGTGTGTGTGTGCGCACGCGCGTGCTTGTGTGCGAATGTGTGCAGGTGAGAGACGGCGTAAGAGGCATGCATGGATGATGAGTGGGCGATATATGTGTGTCACTGGCAGGCCTATCTAGACAGGTAGATACATTGTTGTGTCGGGGAAAGGGAGATCGAGATATAACTATCGAGATAGATCGATCGATGTGTGGCGAAAATGAGGGATAATTGACCTAGTTATATGTATAGAAGGAGATCGATTGGTATACGCATGGATGTGTTTGAGGCAAATAAGCCGGATAGACAGATAGAGGTAAAGGGATGCAGCTAGGATGATGTGGTGCAAGAGGAGTACCAGACAGAGAGAAGGGAGGAGTGTGTGAGTGGGAGACCGATGAAAATAGGGACGAGAGTGTGCATTTGCGTGTGAGCATGTGAGAGGTAGATAGGGGGCAAGGAGTGTGAGAGTACAAGAGGGAAAGTGTGTATGTGGTAGGCATGCCTGACCAGAGAGGTATACCGATCGATGTGTGTCAAAAACAATGACCCGAGGACACCTATAAAGAGAGTGGGAGAACGACCTAAGGAATAATTAACGAATGAGTGCAATCTAGAGAATGTTGAGGGAGGGAGGAGGGGTGTGTGCATGCTCTAGAAACTAAGTGGTAGCTATTTAGAGAAGATGAGTGTATGGGTGTACATGACTAAAAGAGATCATACCTTGTAAAAGTGGATTCAAGTATTTGAATAATAGACCATGGTATTTTAAATCCATGCACACGTGAATGTATTAGTGATATGCGTGGTGTGGTTTTGAACATGCTATACTACATATACATTCAATGGCATTTTTAGTAATTCTTACAGCAAAACGGGACAAGACACTCTCTTGTGATTGCGAATTGTTTTGGTAGCGTACCGTTCTCCTAAACATTAACACGCGCCTTGGTATTCCGAAATTTGAAGCTATCTCTTTGTCTCGTTGTGCTCGGAAAACTCCCTGCATCTCAACCCGCACGTTGTCATCCCAAAATTACAACGCACGCGAAAATTCCCACCTCCTGCGAAATCCCGACAAGCGAAATTCCCGTGATACCCCCTCAACCGAAAGAACCACCTAGTTCAAATGGGGGGGGGGGGTATTTTCGTAACGTACCCCACATTTCGAACAAGCCCGTCCCTAAGCAATGGTTCCCCCCTCCCATTCCCTCTGCCGCCCCCATTCGAGCACCAAGGCCATGAAAACCCGCGAAGCCCCACACCCTCCTCCATCCGCCACCCAACCAGAGCCTCTTCCTCAACGACGTCATCCACCGCAACACCTCGACCTCCCTCATCTACCGCACCGGATGAGAATACGTTGTCGATCTTGTCATCCCAACGGTTCACCCACCCCGTCCTCCACCTCCAAGGAGTTGCCTCGATGTTCCCCTCGTCTTTCGCGCCACCTCCATTTCCACACCACCGGAAGAGCAGCATCATCACCGATTCCTCGGATGAAGCTGAGGCCTAATCGATGACACCAAAGAGGTTCTACATTAATCCTTGCATATTCTTCTTGCTTCAATCTCACGGTGCTGCCAACGCTTGGTACCGAGCCGCCATGGTGCAGCTCCATCTATGGCGGCATCGTCGGCCACTTCCTTTACAGCGTCGCTCCCTTGGCAGCGATGTCCACATCTATCGGAGCTACTACAGCTTTGGCTCTTGCTCGCGCTTCTGCTCTGCTCTTGCTCTCCGATACTGCCTGGTCAGCTCTTGCTCTTGCTAGCGCTGTTGTTGTTGCTCTTGCTCTTGCTGTTGCTTGCGCTGCTGCTCTAGTCTTCCTCGCGCTGCTTCTGCATGAGTAGCAGATCCTTCTCTCGCTTGAGCCCCTGCAGCTGCTACTCGAGATGCTGCTACATGACCAGCTGCCTCGGCTCTCGCAAGCGCTGCTGCTCCGAGCACTATTGCTGCTGCTTTTCTGCTACTTGTGCGTTCAGTTTCAACAGTAAAATTTGGTTTCGCCAGTAAAATTCAGTTTTGACAGTTAAATTCGGTTTTGACGGTTAAATTTAGAGATGAGCGGCTGATGTATTACATCTAGAACTTTGTGGTATTGTATTTTACATCATCTTTTGGAGATGTTATTAGAATTCTAGTCAGGCTAACATTGTCTCTCTTGTCTTGCTTCAGACTCGCCATCGTACAACTCACTGGAGCTGCTCCGACGACGAAACCCTCCATCATAGTCGAGCAGTACCCTTGGTTCCATCTCTAGGCGCCTAAGATCTTCTTCCCCTCCTTCGACTGCCACATCAGCTGCAGCATCCTCAGCGACCAACCCAATGATGCTGAGATCGACATAGCTTCACCAAATAGGTTGTACACTTGTTGCATCGCTTTTTACACTACATGTTATACATATTGTCTAGTGAGCACTCGTAGTAACGTGAAATACTGTTAGTTTCTCCTATATAACAAGCAGTGAGGTACCAGGAAACCTAGCAATCCGCGGTGGACTCTCTTGAAAGCCATCATTATTTCTGCAGGTTTGAGCTGTGCATTTCTAGATGGGCCTAGGAGTTGAGCTGGTAGGGAAGTGGCCTGGGTCCAAAGTAGTAGAAGTAGCACAAAAACATTATTCGTGTGTAGGCTTTTCCCTGTTCAAGCCTGCCTACTAGAATCGCCAGTGCATGAAAGGAAAAATGAAGGAAAAGCATAGGAATTGGAAAGTTTCCTATCGTGCTACTATTCATGCATTTGGTTCAAAGGAATGGAGCAACGTAAAACTGTAGGATTTGTTCCTTTAGTGTCTCCTTGATAGAAAAACCCTAGGAATTTTAATATCCACTTGGCCTCCTTTTCAAATTCCTTTTAATGAAGCACAGGACAATGAGATAGTAGCATAATAGCATTATAACTCTACATTTTCTTGTGGTTTGACTTAATTTCACCATGCTTCTTTGCATTCCTGTGATCTTCCAATTCTTGTTAACCAAACACCCAGATTGACAGAAATCCTGGGTTCCTAAATTCTCTGTTTTGCATGTGCATTCCTATGCTACTCCTATGTATTTCCTATCCCTGCATTGTTAGAATCCTCCAATTCAAACAAGCCCTTACAGAATTACTTCTGTCACATATATGTGTCAAAGCAAACCTTGTGTGGTTTGTCCCGCTCCTGATGCATTGTGGTCCACGCCAGATCAACTGCTCCAACGACGGAAGGGGTCACCACAACATGGATCCACCCTCCAGAATGTCTTTTGCCGCCTCATATCTTCTTCCCCACCGCCGGCAGCCACGACAACCGCATTAGCATCATCAACTGAGTAGAGGACCTTGAGGACTACACAGGTCCGCAAGAGAGGTCGCACTCTTTCGTGTCTGCTTACATTATGCATCGCTTAACATGATGACATGCAACTTTATCGTCCTGTTCACTAATTAGACTCCGAGTCAAGTCCAAACTAATGCTCAAACTTGAGTTTTTAAATGGTTGTGGGGTACATATTGGGGCAGAAATCAATAATATCTGAATAATCTCAGGTGTCTACTTTGAGTTTCATGTTGGGTAAAAACGAACATTAAAGGAGCCATTATATGTATTTTTAACTAAAGCTATTATCTGCCAGATATCATTTGTTTTGGGTCTATCCATAAGTAGCTACTAGCACTCTGGATTTCTGCATGCACTCCTTACATAATCTCACTATGTTTTATTCCTATGCATGTTAGTTATTGTACACAATGGTACTAAACATGTAGACCAAAAGAGACGAGGCTTGTATGGCAATAAATTGTCATGTAGACGTCGCTCAATGGTGGGCGCAAAGACAGCCCCCTCCCACCAGTCCATATTGTAATCAACAGGAAGATAACTGTTCAGACGAGGATTCAGAGGGAGCAGACCACTCCTGTTTACCCCCTGAGGTCTTTCTCTAACTTGGCCTACTAATGTTGGTCATATCATTCATCTGATGCCTTGCATTGCTTACTTTACACATCAAATATGTCATCTGCTTAGTTTAGACATGCCTTGTGTGAATGTCATCTGTTTAGTTTCTATATCATATATGTGAATCATGCAATGCCATCTTGTTTAGCCATGGATCATATATATGTGAATTTTGCAATGCCATCCTGGTTAGCTAGTCATCTGATATGTGAATTATATCATGCCATCATTTTTTATTACGTATTAAATTTGTCAACAGTGATAGTACATTGAATTACTCATCCTGTGCATCAGCCATTCCACACAGTAAGGGAAAACTTATGAGTGAAAACAAGGTCTTCAAAGCAGACAATGCTATCTAATGAAGCGCATGTCTTACTGGTTACAGATAGCTCCTCAGAGGAGGATTCAGAGACAGATGCTTAGTCCTATTTCTCCCCTGAGGTTATATTGCTCATATCATGCATATGGTGTCTTGCATTGCTATGTCATTTCCTTAGTTTATACATGCTTTGTTTGAATGCCACCTATTTAGTGTGTAATTAGCATATATGTGAATTATGCAATGCCCTATTATTGCAGGGCATTATATATGTGAATTATGCAATGCCCTGATGTTTACCCAAGCATCATATCTGTGAATTATATCATGCCATCCTTTTTCGTATTACGTATTCCATTTTTCGACAATGTTTGTATATTCAACTAATCTTCCTGTGCATCAGCCATTTGAATTGGTGATAGTAAAATCTGGAATGAATACAAGTTGTTCAGAGCAGACAATGTTACCTGCCGAAGCAGAAATCTTGCTGGTTACAGATAGCTCCTCGGAGCAGGATTCAGAGACAGATGACCAGTCCTATTTCCTCCCAGAGGTGTATGCTCAAACTTGGCAGGGTTATATTACTCATATCATGCATATGTTGTCTTGCAATGCTTAGTTAATACATCATATACACAATATTGAGTGCCATCTGCTTAGTTTACACATCATATATGCGATTGCCCTCTACTCACTTGCTTAGTATATAAATCATATATTTGAATTATATCATGCCATGATGTTTACATAGACAGCATGTATCTGAATTATGGCATGCCAACCCATTTTATAAAGACACAATATAGTTATATCGTCTCATCATGTTTACATAGTCATCATATTTTGAATTATGTTATTCTATCCATGAATTATATCATGCCATCCTGATTCCATCGACGGCATGTATGTGAATTATGGCATGCCAACCACTTTAATAGACACTTCGTATAGTTATATCATGTCATCCTATTTACATAGTCATCATATTATGAAGTATGTCATTCTATCATATTTAGTTAGCCATCATATATGTGAAATTATGTCATGCTATCCTGTTTAGTTAGCCATCATACATGTGAAATTGTGTCATGCTATCCTGTTTGGTTAGACAACATAAATGTGAATTATTTTGTGGCATGCTTTCTTCCCTACTATCCATTGCACATGTGTATCATAAAATCTATGTGCATTTAATTATTATTCTTGTTTATCAGCCATTTGAATTGGAGGGGGTGATGGCAGTATCTATGGGAGTAAAAACACGGTCTTCAGAAAAGATAGTGCTACCCGTTGATGCAGATAGAACCATGGTTGTACTTCCTCAAGAACCAACCCCACCAAATATAACCCAGACTCACGCAGATTGTACCCATACCCAGTTGGACGGAGAACAAGCTACACCCCTTCTAACCCCAACCGCAGCAGATAGGAACCCAGTTCCAGTTGACACATCACCGTCTCCACCACAGAGCACCTAAACACGATCAGTTAGTAAGGCAAGTGCAGTGCCCAAAGCACGAGGACCACCACTCTAAACCCCAAGTCAACGCTTAAAGTAGGAGAAGAATTTTTCTTGGGTCAGGTTTAGTAGCTATGGTTCATACTCATTTGCTCTTGCATCACTGTATTTACTCATACCAACTAATTGCAAATTTGAAGGATGCAATTAAAACTCCAATGGCGCGACAGGTATGTTTTAAACCTGTTTCTTTAACTGGTTTGCTGTTTGTAACTTGCTCTATGTTGGTTTTAGTTCCAGTTGAATAAACAGTTATGTTCTCATGCCATGAACATTACAAGTGTTGTTAGTGTTGTGTAGTTTTCCACACCTATATTATTTCTATGCTACTTTGTCTTAAATAGATATGATTTGAACTGTCTCTATATTGATTTGGCAACATAAACTAGAATGATATAGTCCATGCAGTGACTATAGTAAATGGATATATGTTTGTTTCATGTTGTTATCTTGTCCACCTTACTATTGAACGGGTTTACCAAAATGTGTTTCATATACATGCTAAACCTGTGATATGTCTGCTTGTTTCTCTTTTAGAATGCGGACACAATATTGGAGAAGAGTACCCCGTTATGCAATGGTAAAGGAAGTAATGCAGATAAGCTTCAAGATAGGGAGACATCCCAGTTAGCCTCCAAGAAAGATGATAAAATAGTTTAGGAAAACTATCTTGAAGACAGTGAGACAACCCCAAAGTTTTGTCTTGGTGTAGAGTTCGAGTTACTGGCCACTACCGCTGGCACAAGCTCCTCAAACTCACTGTCTGAATCAGTTCGGTTTCTTGAGTCTCAACCACAAGCTGGAAGACATTGGGCAGTTGTGCTGTGACAAGAAGCCGAAGGACTTCGGAAGTCCTAGGAGAATTCAGATGCATAATTTCTGGTGCAGCAGCAAGTGCTGGAGGATTTAAGCGCCAAACAAGTGAAAGCTAATAAGCTTTCTAAGTGTCTTGCCAGCATGGTGGATACCGAGCATATTGTGCCCGAAGCGCGTCGGCCTCTCGAGCTCGTCTCCGATGGTGACTTGCGCAAATTCGGAGGTGGGCCCTCATGGCCCACTGTTGATGATGGCGTCGACGACGGCAGCCGTATCTAGGTCCCCCTTTATGGTGTTCCCTGCGAGGAATCAAGGCCAACCCCATGTGGGTGTGTAAAGAACTTGTAATGCTTTTGCTCCTACTTTATTATCGTTGTTAATAGACTTTGTTTGTAATCTTTTTTTTTGGCAATCTCACTCCTTTTTAACCCTTTCGGTAGCATGGTGCTCTACGCCGGCGGGCCCTAGTCCTAAGGCAAGCTGCAGCCGTCGCTGGTATGCCAGGTCGCGATGCCGTGGTCAAGGCCAGGAGGTGAGTGGCCCGATGTCCGGTAAGAGCTCCTGAGGCACGATGCTCAAGAGGTCCCCCTTGGCGTGCAAGCTGCTCCCGGAGGCTAAAAAGGGGGGTGACATTGCCGATACGTGACTGGTGAATCCAACTCCTCGAGTGATGACGGCATACTGATGGGTTGCACTACTTATCTTGATGAGTGCGAGGTGATTCCTTAAGCAGCGCGCCTGGCACGCTTCTGATGTGTCGCGACCGACATTTCGCGATTTCCTTCCCGCTTGCACTGGAGTTCTACGTCGGCAGAGCCCGGCCTTGCACGTGCCTCAGCTGCCGTTGGGTCATCCGGATCACCAGGACGAGATCAAGGGGTGAGGGGCTATGTGACCAGTTAGGCTCGTGAATCACGATGCTCAGGAGTCCCCCTTGACGTGCAAACGGCCCTTGGGAAGGTAATGTCGGGCTTAGGTTTTGGTGTTCTGCGTCGGTAGGGCCCGGCCCTGCGCGTACCTCAACTGCCACTAGCTTAGCCGGATCACCAGGACAATACCAGGGAGTGAGGGGCTACAAGACCAGTTAGGCCCTTGGGTCGCAATGCCCAAGGGTCCCCCTTGACGTACGAACAAGCCTTAGAAGAGTAGTGTGAGAGCCAGCCTTAGCATTCTGCGTTGGTAGGGCCTGGGCCTGCGCGTACCACTGCCGCTGGCTTGGCCGAATCACCAGGACAGGCCAGGGAGTGAGGGGCTACGGGAACAGTTAGGAACTGGGGTTGCGATGCCTAAGGTTCCCCCTTGACGTACGAACAGACCTCATACCTGTCCCCGCCAAGCATTCACTCGTGAGGGTTGCGATGACCACGTCCGAGGAACCTGGTGGGGCATACGATAGGTGTGACCTGAGCGCAGCCGCCGTGCCCAGCCGCCTCGCGCTACCCTCCCGAGGGGAGCGCAGCGCGGTGGGGCTGGCCACCGAGCCGGGGGATCCCTGAGGTTGATGCGGCCGTGAGGCCACCCCCAGTTGTTTATCACCAGTGCGGAGCATGGCGCTACCATTCTTGCACGGGCATAGCCCCTCCTCGACCGTGTCGACTGCCAGCGCGAAGCATGGTGCTTCCACTGGAACGTGGGAGGGGACTCCCTACTGTGGAGAGCCCACGGGGCGTGTACAGCCCCGCCCTGACACGTGGCCTGCATGGTAGGGCTCGACGAGGTGTATCTGGGCACCCGTGAGCCAGCGCGGGACTCACGGGGGCCTAACTCAAGGCGGGTTGCGCCTGGTCTTGAGTGAGAGCACTTGAGGTGATCCTGCAAGATGGTTAGGAAACCTGCGCCGAGCGAATCCCTCAAGTCTGCCACATGAGAAGGCTAGGCACCTACGACCCCAGGAGGTGACGTGAACGGGCCAGATAGAGCTCAGCTGTTGGGTTTGTCGACGTTGCAGGGACGGACCCGAGCACAGACGCCGTGCCTAGTCTTCTCATGCGGATGCCTTAAGAAAAGACAACCGGCGCGCGGCTCCCGTGGCGACGAGGCGCCATATCATGCGCCCTTACCCGCCTGCTCGCACCCAGCTCATGCAAGGGTGAGGCACCAAGGACTACGGGAGGTGACGTACACGGGGCTGGCCCGCGAGCCAGAGCTCAGCCGCTTGGATTTGGCAAAAGCTGCAGGGATGGACCTGAGCACAGACACCGTGCCCATCCTTAATCATAAGGTGGGTGCAAGTGAGCTAGTGAGGGCGTACAATGTTCATGGCATCGGGGTGATGGTCAGGAAGATGAGTGATTTTAATGCAGCCGACAGAAAAGGTTACGCTAGCTTAGGTAAGATGCAAGGGCGATACATGCCACCGGGATGGATCCGTGCGGCCTGGGCATAATGCGGCCCGAGGGGGCACCCCCGACAAGTAAGCTAAAAATGCAAAAATGTACATGCCGCACGGACAGGCCCGTGCGACCTGGGATTGATGCAGCCCGGGGGGGCGCTCCCAGCTGAACAGAACCGGAAAATGTCAGGTGGCACAGTTACTGAAGTAGTGTTGGTGTTGCCGAAGACGCTTGATGCAGACGCTGCTCCTTACGCGCCGCCTGGCTCCGGGGGTTCCCAGATCTCGCGGAGAACCGAGGCCACCTCCCCCAAGATCTCCTGATGCCCGGCCTTGCGAGACTCCAGGACATCCCGCATGTGGCGCTGGTGTAGGGTCGCCTGGTTCGGCAGGCCGAAGGGCATGCGAACATAGCTGTGACGGGGGCCCTCACACCGGCCCACCTGAGAAGGCCAATAGAGTTCCTGAGACGCGAACCTGTTGAGTGCGGAGACGTTGATGCAGACGCGCAGCACGTCGCCCGTGCCCGGGGCAAAAGCTGCACTCTGAGTCGCCGGGCAGCGCTCGCCCCACATTGCCCTTGGCACGTGCAAGTCATCAATGGTCTGGCTGATGAATCCCTCAGCGCTTAGTGCCTCACGCCTTGAGGCCCTGGAGGGAAATGTGCGGCGAAGCACGCCTCCACGTGGTGCCCGAGCGCCTCCCTCGAGACATTGGCTTGATCAGAGGCCCTCCAGAGGACAACCCCCGAGCCCAGCCTGAGGGGTGCGCCGGGCGCGCCTCCCTATACGAGGGAGGGAGGCACCCCATCCCTAGGTGCAGGTCCTGAGGTGCTGCCACTAGGTGCTACAACCTCATGAGGCTCCAGGGCGAGCAGCTGCTTCTTCTTCTTGGGGACGGCCTCTGGAGGGTAGATGGTGCTATCGTTGCCTCGATCCTCGAACGCCGTAGCCTGGTAAGCGCGCTCGAGTGAACACACTGCGTCCTTCTCTTCACAAGCAACAACGATGACGCCGCCACTTCTGGCATCTTGTGGGGACCCCGACTCATAAGTCGTGATCACCGAATGCACGTGTACAGTGATCCCAAAGATCAATGCTCACTGAACACACAGAAGCTGAATAACAAGAGTCTTACATCCATACATACCATATTACACAAATAGGACCATTATGGTCAAGTCTTGAGTATATCACTGCAGCGGAAATCTTCAATAACAACTTGGACCCATGCCATCTGCCTTAACCCTACAGGCATTCTGACTGGGAAGCGTCCTAGCTCGCATGCTCGTCACCAAGAAATCTTCATCATATCCTGTTCTCTCATGCCTGGCCAATAAAATAATCAGTGGCAAGCCAATTAGTACTTTTAATGTACTCGCAAGCAACCCAAGTGTGATGACAGAATAATTATGCATGGCTTTACTGCTAAATTGGCAGTTTTGCCGAAAGCTAGTTTTTCATATGCAAGTATGATCAACATATAACATGGACATGCATGTGTCTGCAACAAGTATCAGGAGGTTTCAGACATCAATATCGAGGAAGAGTCATGAACAACTCTTGCTCCCGCTCATCGTGACTTTCTCACAATCACATCAACAGATTTACCAAACCGTGTTGTTTTCCAGAAACTTATGGACATTGCCTAAGTAGCACCACCCAACAGTCCTTGACCGTGGACACGGCTATTCGAATAGTTTAACACTCTGCAGAGGTTGCACACTTTACCCACAAGATCCGGGGAACTTCCGTGTCATCCACGACCCGCGGTACCTCAAGTACCCGGGGTAAGCACCCGATCACTATCTTTCCCTAGACGACACTAACACGAAGTCCACTCGATTGGTAACAGCCCCGTGCCAACATTTCACATCTTAAAAATTGTGGAGCCTTGCTCCCATATTCATCACATATCAGTGACACAGGGTACCAACGGTGTGTTCTGTGCCCTGTGAAAACAGTCATGGCCGCCTATCCAAGCACGACCCCGTCCCAAGAGTGACCTCATGTCACCCCTGTCACTAGTAATGCGGGCACCATGCTAGTATCGACCTAGGTAATCAATAATGCCCTTTCCCATATAAGGGTAGAGTGGTTGCGCATGTTTGGTTGGGACGGTAATCACACATAAATCTAATCCATCTCTGTAAACAACACTTTCATCAAGCCTTGGCACACTACTCCTTCACCAAGTAGTGCGCTATTTTCTGATCATCTCTCAGGGGAATTAGTGGCACCCACTGGGTCATTTGCAAGTATGTCAAACCACACTTTTTTCGTTCCATGCATAACCCTGACCCATTTTTTTTGCGTAGCCAACTACTATAGCATATACCTATCTACTCCCACCCACATAACCCTCATAGGAAGGTAGGGTCATGTTTGATGCAAGTTTCGATAGTAAAGTAACAAGGGTACCAACCAAACTGGTCACCACCTCTACATGACTCCGATGCATTGATAACAAGGTGCTATGAGATATGCATAAAAAGGTTTCTCGAACATGGTCAAAGGGCTGCTTGCCTTATCCTTCCGAGTCTTCAAACCTTCTGGTCCACCTCCGAGTACTCTGTTTATTTTGTCAACTAACGATGGAAACAATCATAATAAGCAACACAACAAAGCAAAAATAAAAGTGCTCTAAAAATAGGAGTTGGACTTTTCTAGGATACCTCTGGTCATATGAAAAATAACCAAGGTGGTTTCATTGGAGTATGATCAATGGATGGTTTGGCACATTTCAATATGATGGAATCAAGGGGTTTATGGATTTGAAAGAAGTGTACAGAAATATATTTTTGAATAATGAGCAAAGGCACCTATTTAACAAATCATGATTTTAGAAGCATCTAGGAGTTGGTTTCACTGGATTTGGAGTTCAAATGAATTTCCTAGGATTTTGCAAAGTTGATAAATATGAAGAAATGGCTCATTATTTGGTGGGGTACAAAAAGTATTAATAAAAATGTTCCAAAACTAAGTTTGGATATTACAAGCATCTAGGAATTTGAACCGTTGCATTTGGATCAAATTTGAGCTCTCTGTGATTTTCTAAAGTTCATCACAAAAAATGGAATAATGACATTTTGATAATATTTGTGAAGGAAAAGTTTCTGGAAAAATGTGCATGCTGCACCAACAGGTAGATCAGGATTTTAGAAACTCCTAGAAATTTGAATCATGAAATTTGGAATACATTTGATTTATTTCTGGATTTTTGAAGTTGTCTGGAAAAGAAAAAGAAAAGGAAAAAGGGTTATACCCTTATACTGCGCACACGGCGACAGATAGATCATGGGCCGGCCCAGTGGCTGGGCTGCGCTCGGCTGACGACGCAGGAAGCGTACGCCAGGGAATACGCTTCCCTACGGTGAAGGTGGCAGTGGGCGGAGTCCGTCTCCACTGAAACGGGGCGGGGCCCTCCCGTCAGTGGCTCAGTCATGCTGGCCAGCCGACGGACGGGGCCCGCTGGCAGGTTCGTCCTCCACCTCCCGCGCGGCGCTGCGGAGGACAGAGGAGGTGTTCGTCGCCGATTGTCGGCGCTACAGGGCGTCTCCGGCGATGCTCTTCCCTCCAGCGTCCTCAGGGGACCCGTCCGCATCCAACCATGGGCGGCACGGTCGCCCACGGGCACCGAGTTGAGAAGGGGGTTGGCCGCAGCGGACTAGGCCGGTGGTGAGATTTGGGCACGGCGATGTAGGCACGGGGAGGAAGGACTGGAGTGTGGGGCGGGTCGGCGGTGGTTCTGGTGACGCTTTGGAGTGGAGAGGTGGAGAGGAGGGGCTCAGATTGGCACGGATTTGAGCAGTGGCCGGCGGCAAGGTGCCTGGCCGTGGAGTAGAATGGGGACACGGGAGGAGCAGTGGGTTGGACTGGGGGCATACGAGAGAGAGAGAGAGAGAGAGAGAGAGAGAGAGAGAGAGCCAAAGGAGCAGCGAGGGGGCTCGGGGGTGGCCTTTAAATAGGCGGGCGATGGTCCACCGATGTCCCATGCGCCGGCGAGCATGTTGTCGTCGCCACGGGTCACGGGGTCGCGCGTGGGCGTGTCTGGGGCATTCGCAGGGGTGGTCTACGCCTAGAGAAAGAGAGAGAAGGAGCGGGGATGCACCAGGGCAGCGCGCGTGTGAGCGTGCTCATTGGAGCTCTCAGTGGCCACGGTGCGCGTGCGAGCAGGGGCTGGAGAGAGAGAGGAAGAAGGGGGCCGATCAGCTGCCATGTCCCAGACGTCGAGGTGGCCTCGGGGGACACGATCCCAACGCCCTAGGCTGTCGGGTGCCTCGGGCAGGACGCGGCTATAGTGCAGGAGCACACTGTAGCGCGCTCCAGAGCGCCTATATGGCCGGCATGGCCGTGTCCGCACCACTCTCGACGTGTCCACTTTGTCCAATGGTGTCTAGGGGGTCAGGCGAAGAGTAAAGTAGTGGGTTGTGGCCTTGGATGCCATGGAGGGACACAGGAGTGAGGAGGGAGGTGAGAAAGGAGGAGATTGCTGCTGTCCAGAAGAGTAAAATGGTGTTTTACCCCCCTTCAATCATTGAGCTGATGAGGGCAAGCAGTTCCTGGAGGTAGAGGGTGACTAGGAGCAGTTGTTGTAAAAAGTTGAGCTCAAGTAGAATAGTAAAAGGGGGCAAAATAGTGGTTTTGGTAAAATGGCAGAAGGTGTTTGATGTAGTTTTGGGCAAGCAAATGACTACCAATTGACATGGGACTTAACAGGATGAAATGGCACATAGATTTAGGCCCTTCCACCAAATTTGAGCTCATTTGGGCAAAGTTGCCAATGTAACTTTGGTAAACCCTAGAAATCAACAAAAATGGATTTTCCAAGATTAAGTTAAGCAAATTATCTCTCCTTGATGCACCACTTGGTGTAGTGTCATCATTTGGGTTTGTGAGCATGTCCATCAAATTTGAGGCCCCAAGTAAAAAGTTGTAAATGCAGAGTTGTTCAAATTTGGATCTGGTCAGAAAGGGTTTTGGGGCACTTAGATCAAGTTATCCTTCTCCAAAACTTGTGCCATTTGGCATAGATGCATATTCACATCATTTTAGCATGTGCACCAAGTTTGAGAGCATTTGGACAAGTTTGGCAATGTAAAGTTGCTCAAACTTCAAAATGGACAGAAATGGTTTTGAGGGGATTAGATGATGTTTTCTTGATCTTCAAGACATAAGGCTTTGTAAGATCATCAAATATGTAATATCTGACATGATAGAATTTCCCTGGAATTTTTGGAGAATATTTCCTTTGTAAATATTTCAAAAGCTTGAAATATCCAGAAAGGGTTTTGGAAGGATTTATCCAATATTTTGAACATGACCATGTGTTGAAACTCTTATATATGGACAATATATGTCCTATGAGTTTCCTAGAATTTTGGCAAATATTTTTTAAATAGTTAAATAATTTTTACCTATTAAAGACCATTTCTGGCCTAAAGAAAAGCATTTAAATAAAATAGAAAAATAACTTTTAAAATTATAATTTTGTGGTTTATGGGAGTCCTATACCTAATAGGATTCAAATATACTTTTTGAAAGATTTTTCACACCCTAAATAAGGTACTTGTAGTGCAAACCTCAATTCAGGGGTTTTTGGAAAACTAATTTTAGAAAATACTATTTGGCCAAAATATTTTTATAAGAAAATACTATACTGTTCTATACAAATGGCATGATCATTGGGAAAAGGTCTTGGATCAAGGAGATGAAGTATAAGAGTTGGAGGATTTATTTGATTTTTTTAGAGCACTAGCAAGCAGCAAACAGAAAACCAATCAAGCAAAGTCAAAAACACTCAAAAGTTTTTGTCAATCCACATTTTTAGCATGATTATTAGCTTAAGTGTTGTGGCATGAAAATCAGGGTGTGACAGACCTACCCCCCTTACAAGAATCTCGTCCCCGAGATTCCCAGACTATGCGTGGAAAGGAATACGGAGACTTGGATACGGGGTAGTCTTTACTCCTTCTTGTTGGTTCTGCTTCCGAGTGGTGCTCCATGGAACCTTGAAGTACTTGGTGGTGTGGCTTCTTGCTTGTTGCCCTCTTTGATGCAGGTAGCGAGGGGTCTCTTGTATGGGTTATGTTGAGCTAGATGTCAAAGGCTCGGTGATCGATGTCCTTGCGGGGATCGGGCTAGTTAGGAAGTAAGAAGTACTTCCAGAGTGGTGACCCGTGGAATATTTCGTGTACGGGGGGGGTATCTCAGGTGGTAAATCTAGCTGGTAGCCGTCTACTATTTGTCTTGCAGTGGTCTTGAAGAAAGTCGATAATTCTTGGTGTGAGCGTCCCTTCAACATGGAAACGCTTGGTTCCTACGAGAGGAGTGGTTTGCAGATACGCCCGGTCTTCGACGCAGAAGTTTACATCTCGAGGATGGTGGTCGGTGTAGTTCTTCCTTCTTGACATGTCAGTTTTCAAATGCCTTCCATCCAGCTGACCGTCTCTTCTTGTCTTCGGGCAGACAAGTAGGTCATCAAATAATGATGTTACCCAACTCGTCCAAGTACTCCATGAAGTCTTCGGGGTACGCAAGGTAGGCTGGGGTATTGTTGGTGGTCTCCGTTGAGTATTTGCAAAGGCCTTCTTGACTCAGATCCAAGGCCCGTGGTCGGGATCTGACCATGTTCTGGCTTGGTGGGGCTTAAGGGTTTCAAGGATTCTAGTGAGTGAGTGAACGTTTATTATCTTATCCTTAAGCACGGTTTCTGAGATGCCAATAGCTCCATCTAGTACTCCAAACGAATAACCTTATACTACTAAATGCATCCTCTCGTATGGACCAACTTCAATCACCACTCATGCCATACATATCCTCATGACTCCCAAGAGGCTGTCTAACAAAATCGTACATATCTACGATCCCAATAATCATATGCATGGCTACCCCTAAAAATCCATGGATAGGGCATACAAGCTGCCAAGCAAGGGTCAAACACCACAATCCAAGCGCCCAACCTATTCTTACAAGGTTCAAGATAATGCATCTCTATTCTAAGGTAACATGTCATATGCCACTCCAAGATTTTGTTTCCTTCCTATAGATCAACTCCAATAGGCCATTTCTTCCATCAATTGCCACATAATCCAACAATTCTACAAATCCGATGTCTACGGTGTCCCACAAGATCTCAAGTCCCTAAAATACCCAAATACTTGGAAGGGCTATGCATTATGATAGTAAGTCCACCAAATTCCCAGCATCAGGGTCAAGTAAACTCCAAGGTCATGATTATATAGATCCCTAAATCAACTCCGACAAATAATCCAATCTCCTAGTTTAATGTCCACCGAGAAACATGGAATCAAGATCAACGGTCTAAATCCAAGTCACTCCAGACCATATAGACATACTTAGCATCTATACCCAATCAGAATCACCTACATAAATCCAAATCTCATGTCCAACGAGTACTCCTACATTTCCCCCAAGTCATCCTCAAAATGTCAATTATCTGCTATCAATATCCCCTGGCTAGGTCAAATCCTTATACCTCCAAGAATTTCATCCTGCCATCTCAATAGCCCTGCAAATCCAAGTTACTCCAGGGTGATGAAAGTTACGCTACTCCATTAATCATGATCCCACCAACATGAAAACCTCACAATCCATCAAGGTCTCAGATAATTCCTCGAAGTCACTGATATAAAGCCACCAAGTCATCTGTCTTATATCCTCAAATTGGTCTATCTATGGCATCGTCAGTTCTTGTGCTATATTAGGATGAAAATGTGCTCACTTACTTGTGTCCACTAGTTCCATTACGAACCCAATGTTGTGCAAGGTTACAAAGGCTTAACTGGTTCTCTCACAATTCTATGGGTTAGGCACATCGTTAAGGGTTCGTGCTGGAGTGTCTCGTGAAGTCTCAAAGGGTCTAGGAATGGGTCTCTAGCCTGGAGGGTTAAACATAACTTCACGGGGTTGCACTTGATCGTGGAGGTTGTAGCAGAAGTCTTTAGTGCCAGTTGGTTGCCGAGGTAGAATCCTTGGTGCATCTTGTCTTGCGGGTCTTCAGTTGGGGAGAGAGAAGAGAGGGAAAAAGTAGCATAGAGGAGGGGAATGCCTAAAGGGGGATTCTATAGTGCAAGCGTAAACAAACAGGTGCAAAAAGGCCGAAACAAAAGAAACAAGGCAAGGAAGATGATATAGCCATGCACTTGTTACCTAGGGCAAAAGTGCGACTTATATCAAAACACAAACAATTAAAAGCAAGCAACACACAATCATGGATCCATTCGATCCATCATACGGACTCGACTGCGCATAGGGGGTACACGACTCATCCTACCCTAAGGGTTCTCGGACTCAGCAGTCGTGACTTGTGCCTCGTGCAGTCTTCTGAGTTTTCCTCATGTGTTGCTATGTCCCTTGTAGTTGTTTGATAAGCGATCCGAGTTGAGCCTGAAGAATCTTCAACAACTTCTCGCCTGATGAGGTGATGTGGTGAAGGTGCCTCCTTGTACCTGGCGTTGACTTGGTCTTCTCTTGTCTCTTTAATCACGACGATCCCTTGTGCCTTATGGGGCGTCGAGGGTATCAGGTAGGCAATCCTTTATGTAATGATATTAACAAGGCATAGTAGAGGTTCAACATGTCGGTTACGTTGATGATAGCATCGTCACCGAGAGCGGGGGACGAAGAGAACTGTTTTCCTGCTCACTATAGTGAGGCGGACCAAATGGCGAGGTTCTCATCCACCGGTGGTTGCCGATCCAACAACGGTAGTGACAGGATTACTCTATTAGCGATGTATATCATGATTTTGCACAACTCATGCCATGGTCATCGTAGGCTAAGGTTGCACCATCTTGGGGCAGCGTCAAGGATGTCACCACCTTCTGGATCTTCATGTCTTCATTCCTCGAGGATGTATCTTTTGTTGGCATCGTCTTGTTGTGGTGTCGCCAATCTTGTGTTCAGAAGTGGTGGGTGAGTGTTTGGCAAGGTGACACCCTTCTAGATTATCCACGAGGAATTCAGGATATCCAGTGGTCAGGGGCATAAGGGTTCTAGCGACCAACAGTTTTGAAGGGGGAAGAGATTAATAAGGAAAGTATAGCCTAGTTTTCGGAAAAACTGAGAAGGGAAGAGAAGTATAGATAGTTTTGAAAACCAGTAACAGTTTTGGAAATAGTTTTACCCTAACTAACGACCATGCTAACTAAGGCTTCCTACGGTCAGAATGGCTGTGATACCAGCTATGTGGGGACCCCGACTCATAAGTCATGATCACCGAATGCACGTGTACAGTGATCCCAGAGATCAATGCTCACTGAACATACAGAAGCTGAATAACAAGAGTCTTACATCCATACATACCATATTACACAAATAGGACCATTATGGTCAAGTCTTGAGTATATCACTGCAGCGGAAATCTTCAATAACAACTTGGACCCATGCCATCTGCCTTAACCCTACAGGCATTCTGACTGGGAAGCGTCCTAGCTTGCATGCTCGTCACCAAGAAATCTTCATCATATCCTGTTCTCTCATGCCTGGCCAATAAAATAATCAGTGGCAAGCCAATGAGTACTTTGAATGTACTCGCAAGCAACCCAAGTGTGATGACAGAATAATTATGCAAGGCTTTACTGCTAAATTGGCAGTTTTGCGGAAAGCTAGTTTTTCATATGCAAGTATGATCAACATATAACATGGACATGCATGTGCCTGCAACAAGTATCAAGAGGTTTCAGACATCAATATCGAGGAAGAGTCATGAACAACTCTTGCTCCCGCTCATCGTGACTTTCTCACAATCACATCAACAAATTTACCAAACCGTGTTGTTTTCGAGAAACTTATGGACATAGTCTAAGTAGCACCACCCAACTGTCCTTGACCGTGGACACGGCTATTCGAATAGTTTTACACTCTGCAGAGGTTGCACACTTTACCCACAAGATCCGGGGAACTTCCGTGTCATCCACGACCCGCGGTACCTCAAGTACCCGGTGTAAGCACCCGATCACTATCTTTCCCTGGATGACACTAACACGGAGTCCACTCGATTGGTAACAGCCCCGTGCCAACATTTCACATCTTAAAAATTGTGGAGCCTTGCTCCCATATTCATCACATACCACTGACATGGGGTACCAACGGTGTGTTCGGTGCCTTGTGAAAACAGTCATGGCCGCCTATCCAAGCACGACCCCGTCCCGAGAGTGACCTCATGTCACCCCCGTCACTAGTAATGCGGGCATCATGCTAGTATCGACCTAGGTAATCAATAATGCCCTTTCCCATATAAGGGTAGAGTGGTTGCGCATGTTTGGTTGGGACAGTAATCACACATAAATCTAATCCATCTCTATAAACAACACTTTCATCAAGCCTCGGCACACTACTCCTTCACCAAGTAGTGCCCTGTTTTCTCATCATCTCCCAGGGGCATTAGTGGCACCCACTGGGTCATTTGCGAGTATGTCAAACCACACTTTTTCTTTCCATGCATAACCTTGACCCATTTTTTTTGCGTAGCCAACTACTATAGCATATACCTATCTACTCCCACCCACATAACCCTCATAGGAAGGTAGGCTCATGTTTGATGCAAGTTTCAATAGTAAAGTAACAAGGGTACCAACCAAAGTGGTCACCACCTCTACATGACTCCGATGCATTGATAACAAGGTGCTATGAGATATGCATAAAAAGGTTTCTCGAACATGGTCAAAGGGCTGCTTGCCTTATCCTCTCGAATCTTCAAACCTTCTGGACCATCTCCGAGTACTCCGTTTATTTCGTCAACTAACCATGGAAACAATCATAATAAGAAACACAACAAAGCAAAAATAAAAGTGCTCTAAAAATAGGAGTTGGACTTTTCCAGGATACCTCTGGTCATATGAAAAATAACCAAGGTGGTTTCATTGGAGTATGATCAATGGATGGTTTGGCACATTTCAATATGATGGAATCAAGGGGTTTATGGATTTGAAAGAAGTGTACAAAAATTTTTTTTTTTAATAATGAGAAAAGGCACCTATTTAACAAATCATGATTTTAGAAGCATCTAGGAGTTGGTTTCACTGGATTTGGAGTTCAAATGAATTTCCTAGGATTTTGCAAAGTTGATAAATATGAAGAAATGGCTCATTATTTGGTGGGGTACATAAAGTATTAATAAAAATGTTCCAAAACTAAGTTAGGATATTACAAGCATCTAGGAATTCGAACCGTTGCATTTGGATCAAATTTGAGCTCTCTGTGATTTTCTAAATTTCATCACAGAAAATGGAATAATGACATTTTGATAATATTTGTGAAGGAAAAGTTTCTGGAAAAATGTGCATGTTGCAACAACAGGTAGATCAGGATTTTAGAAACTCCTAGAAATTTGAATCGTCAAATTTGGAATACATTTGATTTATTTATGGATTTTTGAAGTTGTCTGGAAAATAAAAAGAAAAGGAAAAAGGGTTATACCCTTATACTGTGCAGACGGTGACTGATAGACCGTGGGCTGGCCCAGTGGCTCGGCTGCGCTCGGCTGACGACGCAGGAAGCATACTGTAGGGAATACGCTTCCCTGCGGTGAAGGTGGCAGCGGGCGGAGTCCGTCACTACTCAAACGGGGCGCGGCCCTCCCGTCAGTGGCTCAGTCATGCTGGCCGGCCGATGGACGGGGCCCGCTGGCAGGTTCGTCCTCCACCTCCCGCGCGGCGCTGCGGAGGACAGAGGAGGTGTTCGTCGCCGGTCGTCAGCGCTACGGGGCGTCTCCGGCGATGCTCTTCCCTCCAGCGTGCTCAGGGGACCCGTCCGCATCCAACCATGGGCGGCACGGTCGCCCACAGGCACTGAGTTGAGAAGGGGGTTGGCCATAGTGGACTAGGCCGACAGTAAGATTTGGGCACGGTGATGCAGGCACGGGGAGGAAGGACTGGAGTGTGGGGTGGGTCGGCGGTGGTTCTGGTGACGCTCTGGAGTGGAGAGGTGGAGAGGAGGGGCTCGGATTGGCACGAATTTGAGCAGTGGCCGGCGGCAAGGTTCCCGGCCATGGAGTAGAATGGGGCACGGGAGGAGCAGTGGGTTGGCCTGGGGGCGTACGAGAGAGAGAGAGAGAGAGAGCCAAAGGAGCAGCGAGGGGGCTCGGGGGTGGCCTTTAAATAGGCGGGCGACGGTCCACCGAGGTCCCGTGCGCCGGCGAGCACGTTGTCATCGCCACGGGTCACGGGGCCACGCGGGGGCGTGTCTGGGGCGTTCGCAGGGGTGGTCTACGCCTAGAGAAAGAGAGAGAAGGAGCGGGGATGCGCCAGGGCAGCGCGCGTGTGAGCGTGCTCATTGGAGCTCTCGGTGACCACAGTGCGCGTGCGAGCAGGGGCCGGAGAGAGAGAGGAAGAAGGGGGCCGACCAGCTGCCGTGTCCCGGACGTCGAGGTGGCCTCGGGGGACACGATCCCAACGCCCTAGGCTGTCGGGTGCCTCGGACAGGACGTGGCTACAGTGCGGGAGCACACTGTAGCGCGCTCGAGAGCTCCCGTATGGCCGGCATGGCCGTGTCCGCACCGCTCTGGACGTGTCCACCTTGCCCAATGGTGTCTAGGGGGTCAGGGGAAGAGTAAAGAAGTGGGTTGTGGCCTTGGATGCCATGAAGGGCCACTGGAGTGAGGAGGGAGGTGAGAAAGGAGGAGATTGTTGTTGTCCAGAAGAGTAAAATTGGGTTTTACCCCCTTCAATCATTGAGCTGATGAGGGGAAGGAGTTCCTGGAGGTAGAGGGTGACTAGGAGCAGTTGTGGTAAAAAGTTGAGCTCAAGTAGAATAGTAAAAGGGGGCAAAACAGTGGTTTTGGTAAGATGGCAGAAGGTGTTTGATGTAGTTTTGGGCAAGCAAATGACTACCAATTGACATGGGACTTAACAGGATGAAATGGCACATAGATTTAGGCCCTTCCACCAAATTTGAGCTCATTTGGGCAAAGTTGCCAATGTAACTTTGGTGATCCCTAGAAATCAACATAAATGGATTTTCCAAGATTAAGTTAAGCAAATCATCTCTCCTTGATGCACTACTTCGTGTAGTGTCATCATTTGGGTTTGTGATCATGTCCACCAAATTTGAGGCCCCAAGTAAAAAGTTGTCAATGCATAGTTGTTCAAATTTGGATCTGGTCAGAAAGGGTTTTGGGGCACTTAGATCAAGTTATACTTCTCCAAAACTTGTGCCATTTGGCATAGATCCATATTCACATCATTTTAGCATGTGCACCAAGTTTGAGAGCATTTGGACAAGTTTGGCAATGTAAAGTTGCTCAAGCTTCAAAATGGACAGAAATGGTTTTGAGGGGATTAGATGATGTTTTCTTGATCTTCAAGGCATAAGGCTTTGTAAGATCATCAAATATGTCATATCTGACATGATAGAATTTCCCTGGAATTTTTGGAGAATATTTCCTTTGTAAATATTTCAAAAGCTTGAAATATCCAGAAAGGGTTTTGGAAGGATTTGTCCAATATTTTGAACATGACCATGTGTTGAAACTCTTATATATGGACAATATATGTCCTATGAGTTTCCTAGGATTTTGGCAAATATTTTTGAAATAGTTAAATAATTTTTACCTATTAAAGACCATACCTGGCCTAAAGTAAAGCATTTAAATAAAATATAAAAATAAATTTTAAAATTATAATTTTGTGGTTTATGGGAGTCCTATACCTAATAGGATTCAAATATACTTTTTGAAAGATTTTTCACACCCTAAATAAGGTACTTGTAGTGCAAACCTCAATTCAGGGGTTCTTGGAAAACTAATTTTAGAAAATACTATTTGGCCAAAATATTTTCGTAAGAAAATACTATACTGTTCTATACACATGGCATGATCATTGGGAAAAGGTCTTGGATCAAGGAGATGAAGTATAAGAGTTGGAGGATTTATTTGATTTTTTTAGAGCACTAGCAAGCAGCAAACAGAAAACCAATCAAGCAAAGTCAAAAACACTCAAAAGTTTTTGTCAATCCACATTTTTTAGCATGATTATTAGCTTAAGTGTCGTGACATGAAAATCATGGTGTGACACATCTTGAGGACATTGTAGTCGTGGTGAGTCACTGCCATGAACTTGGCCAGGGCTGGGTACCCGAGGATGGTGTTGTATGGGAGATAAATGTAGGCGACGTCGAAGTCGATGAGCTCGGTGTGGTAGTTGTCGCGCTTGCCGATGGTGATAGGCATGCGGACCTGCCCTATGGGAGTGGTGGAGCCATCAGTCACTCTGGAGAAAGGCTTGGTAGGTAGTAGCTGATCGTATGGTACTTGAAGGTTGTCGAATGTCTTAACGAACAGGACATTAAGCCCTGCGCCGCCATCGATGAGGGTCTTGGTAACTTGAACGTTGCTGATGACGGGCGGACAAAGCATCGGGAGGGCACCGGCCTTAGCCACGCACTTGAGCTGGTCTGCTGAACTGCTTGAAGAGGCGTTGAGAGGCTGGGGCCTGCGCCCCGCCCAAGATGCAGGCGCTGGCGCGAGGCTCCTGGAAGCCCCCAGCCCCCTCGTCCTGGTCGTCGTTCCTCCTTGGTGGTGGCAGAGGAGGGAGACCAGCCTTGCCTTGGGGGCAGTCCTATCCAGGTCGGTCCCTCCAGGCGCCCTCACGAGGCTGGTCCCTCCATGCGTACTCACGAGGCTGATCGCGCCAATAGTACTCCCGAGGCTGGTCGCGCCACTCCTGGCGGGGGCCGCGGTCATCCCAACGTCCCCTGGCCCGACTTCCCCCACGGCCGTAGCCATGGCTGTAATGCTCGGGGTGCTGGCTGACGCGTCCTTCGCGGAGGGCCCTGAGCTCTTGACAGTCACGGGTGTTGTGGCTATGCACGTTGTGGAAGGCAAAAAACGGTCGGCTGTTCTTGTATGACTCTGGGTAGTCGCTGTTGTGCTTCATCTCTGGCTCAGCCGCAAGCACTACCACTCCTTTGCGCTTTACGTCCTTGCTCTTGGCCTTCTTGTCTTCACGGTCAGTAGCGGGAAGCTCGACGAGGGAGAGGCGCCCCTCCTCAGCTCTGGCGCACTTGGTCGCGAGGTTGAACAGCTCAAGGGACATGCACCGATCTTCGTGGATGGAGATCTCCTCCTTCGTCTGGACGTCGCGGACACCATCTGAGAATGTTGAAATGATGGCCTCGTCCGTGACCTTGGGGATCTTGACGCGGACACTGTTGAAGCGTTGGATGAACTTCTTTAGGGTTTCTCCTGCTTGTTGCTTGATACGCCGCAAGTCGCTCGCGGCGGGGGCGCGGTCGCGGGTGCCCTGGAAGTTGGCGATGAACCGCTCGCGCATCTCGCTCCAGGTGGAGATCGATCCCGAGGGTAGGTTCAGGAGCCATGAGCACGTGCCGTCTTTGAGAGCCATGGGGAACCAGTTCGCCATGATCTTCTCATTGCCGCCGGACGATTCGATGCTCAGCTCGTAGAGCTGCAGGAACTCCGTAGGGTCGGGGGAACTGTCGTAGCGTGGAGGCAGGTCGGGCTTGAACTTCCCAGGCCAGTTGACGTTGCACAGCTCGGGGGAGAGGGCCTTGCAGCCTGCTGTTGACACTGGAGCTTGTCGGGAGAGCAGAGCTTAGTCTTGGTCCTCGTGCGTCACCACGGCGGGGGGCGCACGGTCCCGACGCGACGGCGGAGGAAGCGCTGGCGCTCCTCCGCGGGACCGCTGGATCTCTTGGCAGCTCCCTTCTTCGTGCACCGGCACTGCGCGTGGGTGATCACGCCGCGGGGCCATGTTCCTTGGATCTTGGACGACTCCATGACGCGGAGGTAGCAGAGGAGCTTCATGGGCCACGTCGCCTGCATGGGGAGGCGGACGACGTAGCGAGAGGGATGACGCTGGAGAGCCCCAGCGGCGCTTGATACTTCTCCAACGTATCTATAATTTTTTATTGTTCCATGCTATTATATTATTTGCTTTCGATGTTTAATGGGATTTATTATACACTTTTATATTATTTTTGGGACTACCCTACTAACCAAAGGCCCAGTGCAAATTGTTTTTTTTTCTATTTCAGTGTTTCACAGAAAAGGAATATCAAACGGAGTCCAAATGGAATGAAACCTTTAGGACGATCGTTTTTGGAACCAACGCAACCCAGAAGTCTTTGAGTACATGCCGGAGAGCCACAAGGTGGCCACGAGGCAGGGGGTGCGCCCCCACCATCGCGGCCCCCCGTAGCTCCACCGACATGCCTCTTCCTCCTATATATACACATGTACCCAAAAAACATACGAGAGCACAACAAAACCCTAGTTTCACCGCCGCAACCTTCTGTACCCGTGAGATCCCATCTTGGGGCCTGTTCCGGAGCTCCACCGGAGGGGGAATCGATCACGGAGGGCTTCTACATCAACACCATAGCCTCTCCGATGAGTTATGAGTAGTTTACCACAGACCTTCGGGTCCATAGTTATTAGCTAGATGTCTTCTTCTCTCTCTTTGGATCTCAATACAAAGTTCTCCTCGATCTTCTTGGAGATCTACTTGATGTAATTCTTTTTGCAGTGTGTTTGTCGAGATCCGATGAATTGTGGGTTTATGATCAATATTATCTATGAACAATATTTGATTCTTTTCTGAAATCTTTTATGCATGATTTAAATATCTTTGCAAGTCTCTTCGACTTATCACTTTGGTTTGGCCTACTAGATTGATCTTTCTTTCAATGGGAGAAGTGTTTAGCTTTGGTTTCAATCTTGCAGTGTCCTTTCCGAGTGACAGCAGGGGCAGCAAGGCACGTATTGTATTGTTGCCCTCGAGGATAAAAAGATGGGGTTTATATCATATTGCATGAGTTTATCCCTCTACATCATGTCATCTTGCTTAAAGTGTTACTCTGTTCTTATGAACTTAATATTCTAGATGCATGCTGGACATCGGTCGATGTGTGGAGTAATAATAGTAGATGCAGAATCGTTTCGGTCTACTTATCACGGACATGATGCCTATATACAATGTTCATGCCTAGATATTCTCATAACTATGCACTTTTCTATCAATTGCTCGACAGTAATTTGTTCACCCACCATAGAAATCTGCTATCTTGAGAGAAGCCACTAGTGAAACCTATGGCCCCCGGGTCTATCTTACATCATATAAATCTTCCATCAACTATTTATCTTTACTTTACTTTTATTTTGCAATCTTTACTTTTCAATCCATAACAAAAATACCAAAAATATTTATCTTATTATCTCTATCAGATCGCACTTTTGCAAGTGGCCAAGAAGGGATTGACAACCCCTTTATCGCATTGGTTGCAAGGTTCTTATTTGTTTGTGTAGGTATGAGGGACTCGGGTGTAGTCTCCTACTGGATTGATACCTTGGTTCTCAAAAACTGAGGGAAATACTTACGCTACTTTGTTGCATCACCCTTTCCTCTTCAAGGGAAAAACAACGCAAGCTCAAGAGGTAGCAGGAAGATTTTCTGGCGCCGTTGCTGGGGAGATTTACGCAAAAGTCATATATCAAGTACACATCACAAACTCTTATCCCTCGCCATTACATTATTTGACATTTGCCTCTCGTTTTCCTCTCCCCCACTTCACCTTTGTCGTTTTATTCGCCGTCTTCCATTCGCCTTTTTGTTTGCTTGTGTTGACATGTGCCCTCTATCAGCTTGCATCTTCGCTTGCTAAATTATGGATCCTCATCCACTTGCTAATCTTTTTAAGAGATCCAATTATGATGAACCAATTGCTAGTGAGCTGCGTGCAACTGGATTATCTTTATGATGTTTTGCTTGAAATTCGTGAATCTGAAATTCGTAATGAAGTATTGAAAGAAGAAATTTATGAAGTGATTCATGATTGCTCTTTGAATGAGAAACATGATTGCAATGATTTTATTTTGAAATATATTAATGACAATTGTGTTAATGATATGCAAAACCCTAAGCTTGGGGATGCTAGTTTTGCCATGTCTACTACTTGTTGCAATGATCATGATTGGGGTGATGCTTCTGACGATCTTGAAAACTTATTTAATCCCCATGATGAATGTTAGATTGATAATATTGTTTGCAATACTATTGAAAGTGGGTTTGGAAGAGTGTCAACTTTAGATCCCACATATTTGGAGAATATTCAATCTTATGAATTTTTTGAAAGAAGTGGGTTTGGAGAGGTCATGACTTTAGTTAATGTTAATCCCACTATTTTGGAAGAGTGTCAACTTCGCATGCATGTGGATCGTGTTGAGAATATGTTTCATGATAACTATATTGTTGAATTTGCTTATGATCTTACATGCAATTATTATGAGAGAGGAAAATATGATTGTAGAAATCTTCATATTACTAAATTACCTCTCTTCATGTTGAGATTGATCTTGTTTCTTTCTTCTTCCTTGCATATGTTAGATCTTGCTTGTCTTGCTAGTTTGTTTTCCTATAAAGTGCATATGCATATGAAGTATGTTAGACTTAGATGTGATTTTCCCATGCTTTATGATGCTCTTTTTTGTGCTTCAATTCTTGTCTTTCATGTGAGGATCATCGAATTCTCAATGCCTAGCTAGGGGCGTTAAACGATAGCGCTTGTTGGGAGGCAACCAATTTTATTTTCCTTGATTTTACTTCTGTTTAGTAATAAATAATTCATCTAGCTTCTGGTTAGATGTGGTTTTGTGTTTTAATTAGTGTTGTGCCAAGTAGAACCTTTGGGAAGAATTGGGTAAAGTCTTTACGATCTTGCTGTAAAAAAGAGAAACTTTTGCACTCACGAGATTAGCTACCATTTTTTATTGGAGAGTACTTTTAAGTTGATTCTTTTTGCAGATGATTAAAAGACAAATTCCTCACGTCAAACAATTTATTTCAAAAAAATTAGAGTTACAGAAGTATTTGAAAGTTACAGATTGCTACAAACTGTTCTGTTTTTGACAGATTCTATTTTTCGTGTGTTGTTTTCTTATTTTGATGAATCTATGAGTAGTACCGGGGGGTATGAATCATAGAGAAGTTGGAATAAAGTAGGTTTAACACCAATATAAATAAAGAGTGAGTTCATTGCAGTACTTAAAGTGGTGGTTTGTTTTCTTATACTAACGGAGCTCACGAGATTTTTTGCTAAGTTTTGTGTTGTGAAGTTTTCAAGTTTTTTGGTAAGGATTTGATGGACTATGGAACAAAGAGTGGCAAGAGCCTAAGCTTGGGGATGCCCAAGTCACCCCAAGGTAAAATTCAAGGACAACCAAAATCCTAATCTTGGGGATGCCCCGGGAAGGCGTCCCCTCTTTCGTCTTCGTCTATCGGTAACTTTACATGAGACTATATTTGTATTCACCACATGATATGTGTTTTGCTTGGAGGGTCATGTATGATTTGAGTCTTCTCCTTTTAGTTTACCACAATCATCCTTGCTGGACACACCTTTTGATAGAGATACACATGAATCGGAATTTATTAGAATACTCTATGTGCTTCACTTATATCTTTTGAGCTAGATAGTTTTGTTCTAGTGCTTCACTTATATCTTTTTAGAGCACGGTGGTGGTTTTATTTTATAGAAATTATTTATCTCTCATGCTTCACTTATATTATTTTGAGAGTCTTTTAGAACAGCATGGTAATTTGCTTTGGTTATAAAATTAGTCCTAATATGATAGGCATCAAACATGGGTATAATAAAAACTTTCATATAAAGTGCATTGAATATTATGAGAAGTTTGATACTTGATGATTGTTTGAGATATGAGGATGGTGATATTAGAGTCATGCTAGTAGAGTAGTTGTGAATTTGGCAAATACTTGTGTTGAGGTTTGCAAGTCCCGTAGTATGCACGTATGGTAACTGTTGTGTGACAAATTTGAAGCATATGGTATTTCATTGATTGTCATCCTTTGTGTGGAGGTCGGATCGCGCGATGGTTAACTCCTACCAACCCTTCCCCTAGGAGCATGCGTGTAGTACTTTGTTTTGATGACTTGTAGATTTTTGTAATAAGTACGTGAGTTCTTTATGACTAATGTTGAGTCCATGGATTCTACGCACTCTCACCCTTTCACCATTGCTAGCCTCTCTTGTACCGCGCAACTTCGCCGGTACCATACACCCACCATATATCTTCCTCAAAACAACCACCATACCTACCTATTATGGCATTTCCATAGCCATTCCGAGATATATTGCCTTGCAACTTTCCACCGTTCCGTTCACTATGACACGCTTCATCATTGTCATATTGCCATGCATGATCATGTAGTTGACATCGTATTTGTGGCAAGGCCATCATGCATAATTTTTCATACATGTCACTCTTGATTCATTGCACATCCCGGTACACCGCCGGAGGCATTCATATAGAGTCATATTTTGTTCTAGTATCGAGTTGTAATCTATGAGTTGTAAATAAATAGAAGTGTGATGATCATTATTCTTAGAGCATTGTCCCAAATAAAAGAAAAAGGGAAAAAAAGAAAGGCCCAAAAAGGAGAAAGAAAAAAGAAAAAAGAAAAAAGAAAAAAGAAAAAAAGGAAAGAAAAAGAAAAAAGGGACAATGCTACTATCTTTTTCCACACTTGCGCTTCAAAGTAGCACCATGATCTTCATGATAGAGAGTCTCTTGTTCTGTCACTTTCATATACTAGTGGGAATTTTCATTATAGAACTTAGCTTGTATATTCCAACGATGGGCTTCCTCAAATGCCCTAGGTTTTCGTGAGCAAGCAAGTTGGATGCACACCTAGTTAGTTTCTTTTGTTGAGCTTTCATACATTTATAGCTCTAGTGCATCCGTTGCATGGCAATCCCTACTCACTCACATTGATATCTATTGATGGGCATCTCCATAGCCCATTGATACGCCTAGTTGATGTGACCATCTTCCTCTTTTGTCTTCTCCACAACCACCACTCTATTCCACCTATGGTGATATATCCATGGCTCACGCTCATGTATTGCGTGAAAGTTGAAAATGTTTGAAAAAATTTAAGTATGAAACAATTGCTTGGCTGAAACCGGGGTTGTGCATGATTTGAGTATTTTGTGAGACGAAGATGGAACATAGCCAAACTATATGATTTTATAGGGATGAAATTTCTTAGGCCATGTTATTTTGACAAAACATAATTGCTTTGTTAGTATGCTTGAAGTATTATTATTCTTATGTCAATAGTAAACTTTTGTCTTGAATCTTTCGGATCTGAACATTCATGCCACAATAAAGAAAATTACATTGAGAATTATGTTGGGTAGCATTCCACATCAAAAAATCTGTTTTTATCATTTACCTACTCTAGGATGAGCAGGAATTAAGCTTGGGGATGCTTGATACATGTCCAACGTATCTATAATTTTGGATTGTTACATGCTATTATATTATTTGCTTTGGATGTTTAATGGGCTTTATTATACACTTTTATATTATTTTAGGGACTAACCTACTAACCCAAGGCACAGTGCAAATTGCTATTTTTTGCCAATTTCAGTGTTTCGCAGAAAAGGAATATCAAACGGAGTCCAAATGGAATCAAACCTTCGGGAGGATCGTTTTTGGAACAAACGCAAGCCGGAAGACTTGGAGTACACGCCAGGGAAGCCACGGGGTGCCCACGAGGCAGGGGGCGCGCCGCCCACCCTCGTGTGCCCCCCTTAGCTCCACCGACATGCCTCTTCCTCCTATATATACCCATGTACCCTGAAAACATCCGAGAGCACCACAAAACCCTAATTCCACTGCTGCAACCTTCTGTACCCGTGAGATCCCATCTTGGGGCCTGTTCCAGAGCTCCATTGGAGGGGGGATCGATCACGGAGGGCTTCTACATCAACACCATAACCTCTCGGATGAGTTGTGAGTAGTTTACCACAGACCTTCGGGTCCATAGTTATTAGGTAGATGGCTTCTTCTCTCTCTTTGGATCTCAATACAAAGTTCTCCCCAATCTTCTTGGAGATCTATTTGATGTAATTCTTTTTGCGGTGTGTTAGTCGAGATCAGATGAATTGTGGGTTTATGATCAAGATTATCTATGAACAATATTTGATTCTTCTCTGAAATCTTTTATGCATGATTTAAATATCTTTGCAAGTCTCTTCGAATTATCAGTTTGGTTTGTCCTACTAGATTGATCTTTCTTTCAATGGGAGAAGTGTTTAGCTTTGGGTTCAATCTTGCGGTGTCCTTTCCCAGTGACAGCAGGGGCAACAAGGCACGTATTGTGTTGTTTCCATCGGGGATAAAAAGATGGGGTTTATATCATATTGCATGAGTTTATTCCTCTACATCATGTCATCTTGCTTAAAGTGTTACTCTGTTCTTATGAACTTAATACTCTAGATGCATGCTGGATAGCGGTCGATGTGTGGAGTAACAGTAGTAGATGCAGAATCGTTTCGGTCTACTTGTCACGGACGTGATTCCTATATACAATGATCATGCCTAGATATTGTCATAACTTATCACTTTTTTATCAATTGCTTGATAGCAATTTGTTCACCCACCGTAGAAATCTGCTATCTTGAGAGAAGCCACTAGTGAAACCTATGGCCATCGGGTCTATCTTCCATCACATAAATCTCCCATAAACTATTTATCTTAACTTTACTTTTATTTTGCAATCTTTACTTTTTAATCTATAACTAAAATACCAAAAATATTTATCTTATTATCTCTATCAGATCTCACTTTTGCAAGTGACCGAAAAGGGATTGACAACCCCTTTATCGTGTTGGTTGCAAGGTTCTTATTTGTTTGTGTAGGTGCGAGGGACTCGCGTGTAGTCTCCCACTGGATTGATACCTTGGTTCTCAAAAACTGAGGGAAATACTTACGCTACTTTGCTCCATCACCCTTTCCTCTTCAAGGGAAAAACAACGCAAGCTCAAGAGGTAGCAGCGCTGACGAGCTCGGAGATGTGGTCAAGCCATTCTTTGTAGAAGTCATCGACAGGGCGGTAGCACAGGAGCTCGCGTGCCATGAGCAACGCAGCCTGCGCGTCCGTGGGTCCACGACGAGCATGGGATGATGAGGCCGCCGGGTTCAGTGACAGGGTCGCGGGGCGTCCGTCTCGCCGCACGAAGGGATGCAGGGACGAGGCTGCTGCTCCCGCCGCGCCGGGCCGGTGGTGGTGTTGGCAGCATGTGATGGAGAACGGCGGGGCGGTCCGCCGGCAGGAGCTTCCTGAGCGACGCGGGCGGCAAGGGCAGCCCGCCGCTCAGCATGGGCTCTGCGAGCGTCGGCCATGGAACCGGTGGGACGACGCAGCGCGGAACGACGGAAGGGAAGTATCGGCACACCCCTACCTGACGCGCCAAATGTCGGATCTTGGGTTCCGACAAAACCCTTGTGGTTCGAACACTGGGGTGCGCACGAAGATCTCTCCTTCCTCCCTAGGTCGTCTACTCACTGATTCCTAGGGCTAGCTCATCAGACCCGAAGAACAAGGGACACAATGGTTTATACTGGTTTGGGCCACCGTTGTGGTGTAACACCCTAATCCAGTGTGGTGTGGTGGATTGCCTTATAGGCTAGGGAAGAACTAATACAAGGGAGGAACAACCTCCTGAGGAGACGTGTTCTTGTGCTCGGATGAGCTTGTTGTCTGTATGGTTGGCTCTTGATCAGATGCCTTCTAGGTTGGGTCAGCTCAAGAGGAGATGATGCTTGTATGGTGGTGGCTAGTCCTATTTATAGAGGCCCGGGTCCTCTTCCCAAATATTGAGTGGGTAGGGATCCCACAACGGCCAATTTGATGGGGGGCAGCTAGTACAAGGTATCCAGACAAAAGGTGGTCTTCGCCTGCCAAAGGCTCTGGTGGTGACACCGCCGTGGGGTCCGTGATGACCTCTGCTCTGCCGTCCTGCTGGTCTTGGTCATGTTGCACCGATATGGAAACCTTTGCCTAACGCATCGGGACTCCTCGCACGCGCCTGCCCCTTTAGCACCAAAGAGGAAACTGGTACCCTGCGCCCGTTGGCGCCCGCCTGGCCTTGGTCGTCATGGCTCACGTCACTAGGACCTCACGAGGTACCCCTTGCCTTGATATCTCCGCTCCTTGGGAGTCAACCTAACGAGGCCGCCCCAGGGAAGGTCATGTGTCGTCCGCCTCGCAAGGCTTGGCCCCTCGCGAGGGTCTTGAGTAGTGACTGACGAGGTTGGGCCGCACCAGGCCGCTGGATGAGCCACACCATAGGCCGCAGGCAGGCAAATCTGGGTACCCCCGTTCCCCGAACGCCGACAGTTTTGGACTTATTTTGCTGCAGCATTTATTTGCACTGGCCGCCTACTTTAGCAACTAGTGTATGTAATATGCTGCTTTGTTCCCCATATTTGCACTAGTGGTGAACTTTGATGCCCAGTAATTGTAATATGTGTAATAGCCGTGATAGCCTAGCATATATTGCTTGCTTATTTATTTCCTTGTTGTCTTTTTTATTTGTTTGCTTGTAGTCAGTGTAGTTCTTTTTCCGCGGTTTGCTATTGGCTGCAAGAACCTATTTTTTAAAACTAGGACACAATAACCATGGGCAATGTTGGGGATATTGCTTATCGGGAACTTATCGGTCGACCCATGATAAGGGGTATATCGGCCAGTTTATCGGCATATCGACCGATTTATCGCCATCTCGGCTGATTTATCGGCTGATTAATCTTATCGATCAGACAGCGGGAAGCGATAAATCGGCCGATTTATCAGGATATCGAAAGATATCTTGAACAGTGACCATGGGCAACATGCGGACCATTGTCACCATGGCCTTTTACAGGCCTTCTACGGGCTGTAGAATCAATGGGACTTTTACGGGGCATATGGTCGATTGGCCAAACATGGGCCAATAAGGGACTCAATAATGGGCCATAAACACGCTAGGCTGGTAGCTGTCCTTTCATGGGCCAACCATAATGGGCCTTTAAGAGACCGACGAGTATAACAGGCTTAATTTCATCGACAAACATAACAGGTTGTTAATGGGTCGTATTTGATGATGCTATGAAAACAGCCCAACGGGTCAACGGGCCAAAAACGGGCCGACTTTAACCATGGCTGAATTTGACCCACAAGCGGAAAAGGCCAGTAACGGACCGTAAGCTACAGAATGCTGCAAATCAGCCAAAGAGTAAATGGGCCCTTAAAAAGCCGAAAGATAACACGGGCTGGGAGCGACCCAATGGGGTAATGGGCCGTTAATTGGTATGAAGCGGTATACTGCTCATTATGGGCCAGTTTCACTATGGGTCGTTAATGGGCCAAGAGTTATAAAGGGCCTCACATGGGCGTCATGGGCCAGAAGTTACAACGGGCTAGAATCATATTGGACGGCCCAGATGAAGCTAGTGGGCCGAAACTGTAAAGGCCGTGATGGGCCATGAGTTATCGGGCCTGAATGGGCTATATGCGAGCAGGCCGTTAGCAGGCTTTCGATGGGCCAACCAATTATCCCTTGACCAAGTCAACCAGGTCGGCCTTTTGAACTGAATGGGCCACGTGTCCATGTATCATAGGCGGCTCATGTCTATTGGTTGGTTAACATCTGTCCGCGCGTGGAGCCGACATGTGGTCCCTTCGGCCAATGATAATTTTACAGGTGGAAAATCCCCATTGGCCCCGGCTGTTAACGGGTTATCAGATCCAAAACCGGACCCGATAGGGTTAACGGCATGCCGTTATGGTGGATGCCACGTGTCGGTTACCCTTGACGAAAGCACTTCCATGACACACTATTTATCGTCATGGAAGTGTACACTTCTGTGATAATAATTTTGGTATTGTCATGGAACACTTCTACGACAACACATGTATTAATATCTTGATTCTTTCATAAAATCGTCATGGATGTACATGCATGACAGAAAACGTGACCTACTATGACAAACACGTCACAGAAGTGTTGTTTTGTAGTGGATCGGGTTGTCCCAAAGATGGAGGTTTTACCTTTGCTGATCGTGAGAGCTTGTGATGGGCTAAGTAGGGATACCCCTGCAGGGTTTGATCTTTCGAAAGCCATCCCCGCGGTTATGTGGAAGATTGGAATTTGTTAATATCTGGTTGTAGAGAACTTGACGCAAGATCCGAAATAAAATACACCAACCGTGTGCGTAACCATGATTGTCTCTTTTCGAGCAAGTTTGGGAAGAGAACATAGTGGGTTATGTTTGACTCGTAGGTAGTTCAGGATGACTTTTTGATCATTATGTGTAGCTTCCAATCTTTCTCTTGAAATCGTAAGTTATACACCATACAAATGTATAGTCATTCATTGCAGCCTCACCACTTATCCTTTCACTGCCTATTAAGCTTTGCTAGTCTTGATACCCATGGTAATGGGATTGCTGATTCCTCGTGGCTCACAGATACTACAACAACAATTGTAGGTATAGGTAATGTGATGACATGACGTGAGAGCGATGTTTACTTGTGTTGGAGTTCTTCTTCTTCTTCTTCTTCTTCTTCTTTTTCTTCTTCTTCTTCTTCTTCTTCTTCTTCTTCTTCTTCTTCTTCTTCTTCTTCTTCTTCTTCTTCTTCTTCTTCGTTCAGGGGATAAGTTTCTTGTCGGTAGCCTACGCTAGCATGGTGGATTTCATTTGTGCCTTTCATGTGTTTTCATCCATAGTCAGATGTCTCTCTTGTGTATGATGTTTGTTGTATTCATGTGGAAATTGAAAGCCGTTTGTATGTATCCCCATCTATCATGTAATGGTACGATATAATGATATCCATCTTGCTAAGCGCCCAAAATGCGGTTGTGCCCCAATCATGAGGTTATCAGGTGATCGGGATAGAATCGCGTCTTGGGCGTGACAAGAAGCCAACCCTGATAAGATCAAGGCTATCGAGCAAATTCATACACGAATGACAGTAAAGGATCTCAGGTGTTTGACAGGGTGCGTTGCCGCACTTAGCGGATTCATCTCCATGTCTATCCAGCGTGCCTTGGTGTTCTTCAAGATCTTGAAGAAGGCAGGACCCTTGAGGCGGACCCCGGAAGCAGATATAGAATTACAGGATTTGAGGACCTACTTGTCCGATGTGCCCACTTTGGTTGCTCCCAAACCGCAAGAGTCGTTGCTGCTATACCCAGCAGCAACTAATCAAGTGGTTGATAACCCTCAACTGTAAGGGATCGAGATAGTCTTCGCGGGTAAGAATAACCCAATTTATTGATTCGACACACGGGGAGCCAAAGAGTATTTATAAGCTTTGACAGTTGAGTTTTCAATTCAACCGCACCTGAAATATACTTACTTGCAACAAAAGATAAGTGGTAACAGTGATATGATAGTGATGATAGTAATAGTAAAAGTAAACAGCAAAAGTAAATAGCAGTAGTAAATGGCAAAAGTAGCAACTAGTGACAAGCAGGGTTTAAAACACTGTAGGCTAGGGAGATGGATGGTTGGGCGCTGCATGGATGAGATAGATTCTAACTTGGGGCACGGCACACGGAAAATTAATGATCATCTAGGCAAATATCAAACATTAGGCATGTATCCCGTAGGTAGTTGTGCGTGCTTGCAATAAGAACTTGCACAACATATTTTGTCCTACCATCCCGCTACGAACGGGGCCAAAAGGAACTTATGGATATTAAGGTGCTCCTGTCAAAGAGCACCGGAACAAAGCAATGAACTCAATGGATACATGTAATCCTCAAACTACGGACCATCCCCTTTGGTGTCCCAAGCTGTCACTTTTGGGATCGCCGGTTCCGGACCGTAACAGGTGCAAACAACTCATAGATAGGATCACGAACACAAATATATTCATGCAAACACATACGGTTCAGATCTGAAGTCATGGCACTCGGGCCCTAAGTGTCAAGCATTAAGAATAACAAGTTGTAGCAAAGATGATAAACACCATAGTAGATGATAGGCAACATGTCCCCAACGATCTGATAAACTATTACATGATCTAACTCATCCAATCCCTACCATCCCCTTCGCCTACAGCAGGGGAATTACTCACACATGAAAGGGGAAGTCATGGAGGGATGATGGAGTGGTGATGATGATGATGATGGCGACGATCTCGCCTCTCCGGAGGCCAATTCAGCCTCCAGATTAGCCCTCCCGAGGAAGAACAGAGGGTGGCGGCGGCTCCGCGACGGAAAACTGCGAAAGAACTTCTGATCTGGGGTTTCTACGTCGGGAGTAAAAATACGAGGTAAAGTAGGGCACCAGGGGGTGTGGGCCCCACCCAGGCGGCCCCCCGGCGCGGCCCAGGGGGGGCGCGCCCACAGGGCGCCTGGGCACCCCCTGGCCCCCCTCTGGCCCCACTTCTGGCTCCTGGTTCCTTCGGGTGCGTGGATTTTCTGTGATTTTTCGTGGATTTTTCTGAGATACCTAAAAATCCGTTTTCCTGCACACAAATAAACCATACAGGCAGCTCTGCTGAAAACAGCGTCAGTCCGGGTTAGTTTAGTCCAAATCATGCAAGAATGAGGCCAAAACAATATCAAAAGTGTTTGGAAAAGTAGATACGTTTGAGACGTATCAACTCCCCCAAGCTTAGCATATTGCTTCTCCTCAAGCAATTCAGTTCAACGAACTGGACGCGACAAAGAAAACTTTGACAAACTCTTTTGCTTCATTAGATGTATATAAGCATGTACTACGAAAGGAGTTTAGCAAGTATTGAAACAGTACTTATGAGGACAATGCAAGGAGCAATCCTTCTTTCAAGTGACCAGTCACAAATACTTAAAAGTAAATAATATATTACTGAAAATCAAGACAAGATTACATTGCACATAGCTTGAGCATATTAGGGTGGTATCTCGCTAGCCTCCATGAGTGAAGCAAAACATAAATGCAAAGACTCCTCCAGAGTTTTAAAGGAGACTAGAACTAAGAATTTCAGAATAAATCATATCACAAGTATGCAGAAGACAATGTAATACTTTGGGACAATGCACATTACACTCAGAATGACAATTATGCTCTCCTAGTCGGTGCTTTGAAGAAAGAAGGTGAGACTCTCGAACCGTGGCTTTTATTGGCAAGGTTGAAAACCCGTGATCGGAAACAAAAACTAAACATGTACCAGAGCTCTTGGTTTTAAAAAAAGAAGAAAACATGTTTTGATAAGTGCATATTTCATCAACGAATGCTAGCAGATAACTCAATCACCTTTTGAGTGGACAAGTCTCGAGGAACGGCTCCCGCATGAGGTCGATCACATCCTCTTAATCTCCTTTGTTTATCACTGCCAAAGTTTTCTGATTTCTCATGAACAAAGCGTGAAGGAGGGTTTGTTTGTTATATTATCTTTTTGAGCCGGGCGCACTCAATGCCAGTTCCTTTTCGTATTAGGGTTTGCACATTAGACATACAATCCAGGGGTGAAACTTGTCCAACTTAAAAAGATCATGAATTAACTACTACTTCCTCATGAGCTAAAACATAGGCACAAAAGAGAAATGCTTTTGATTAGTTTCGGGATGGTACATGAAAGTCTTTGTTAGGAATGGCAGGTAAATACCATGTATAGGAAGGTATAGTGGACTCCTATGGCATAACTGGTTTTAAGGATTTTGGATGCACAAGCAGTCAGTCCGCTTAGTACAGGTGGAGGTTTAGCAAAAGACTGGGAAGCGACCAACTAGATAGCAATAACGGTCATAATCATGCAGAGCGATAAAGCAACATTGAATCGGGCATGAAAGTGATATAACTATTCTAAAACTCAAAGATCATCAAGGCAAAGTAGACTTTTTAGTCTTAAACATGTGTAAGCATGTGCCAAGTCAATCCAAAAATTCTCTAAAGGGAAATACCACCTTAGTATACCAAACTATGAACAGTGCAATGCATGTAGATCATTTCAATAACACATTATATACTCTAGTTATTCGAGACTAGCCACAAGGAAAGCATGAACCACTGAAACAGCATTGTAAACATAGCACTATGTCGCTACAAGCTGGTCTCTAGATCATAAGTACAGGCATATGTACAAAAGTAGAAACAGAAAGAGTTCATACCGGTCTTCCCTGTTGCTTCCCTTCAGTCCATCTTCGTCATTACTGCTTGTCACTTGCACGATCGAACGTAGGAAATATAATTAAATGACATCACGGACTCGAGCTGATCTCTGAAAACAAAGCAAACTAAAGAGAGAAAGGAAATCTTTTTGGGTTTTTTCTTTTTTTTAAAGGTTGAATAAAAGCAAAAGAAAGAAAAAAAAATCTTTTTGTTGTTTTTGCAAAGAGAGAAACAAAGAAGAACGGGCAAAAACTTCGAAAAGATCAAAGCGAATAAAATGGATAATACAATGGAAAAGTGAGAAGGGCACGTACTCCCCCAAGCTTAGGCTTTTGGCCTAAGTTGGTAGCAGCTACTGCCCCCAGGAGCCTCCTGCTCCAGGGGTATGGTGGTGAGTCCAAGGGTCGTAGAAGGATGCTGGCGCGTACACCGAACTCCTCGGAGTCTCCCACGAGGAAGGTTCCGAACGCCAAACAGAGGAAGACCCTTCACCAAACTCGGTGGCGGTCTCTTCCTGAAAATGTGGTATCTCACCGTGCCTCTCCTCGTCGGGCACAACCCCCTCCATGGGGTTATGAAACTGATGCTGGACCATGAACTCATCGAACTGAACAACATCAAAGGACCATCCGTTCCTGCGAGAAAAATCAAACAAAAGAGGTGCAGGTAGACGGATCTCGCGTTTCGCGGCAGTTCCGAAACGCAAGATATAAATAAGATTATCAAGCTCAGAACCCATGGTAACAAACTTATGCCTTTTCATAGCAGCAAGATCAAAGCTTAAATAAGTAAAAGGAGTATCATCAGGGTGTGGGGTGCCTCCAAGGTGCTCTAAGATAAGTGTGGCGTAAACGCCACCATATAAGTCCCCCTTGTTACCGTTCATAGCAAGGCGTCGAGCAATTAGGGTACCCAGATTATAATCAGACCTCCCTGAGAGGGCTGCTGCCAGGATAGCAATATCCGGAGCAGAAATGTTGCTCGTGTTGTCACGAGCTAACACCCCTCTAGCAATATAATATGCAAAATACCTGAGGTGAGGAAACAAGATGCTGGAGATCTTCGACCGATGAATATCCCTCGTACCCATGCTGCAGAGGGAGTTGATGACGGTTTTCAGCTCGGAGGGCTGAGTGGCCATCCTAGCCGTCCTCCCAACGTTCGGCACACCTATTATTTCACAAAAATTTCCCAAAGTCATGGTGATAAGATCATTATAAATTTTAAACTCAATAGCACCTGAATCGGGATTATATCTAAAACTGTTAATGAAACTGGAGGTGAGTTTTTGATACTGAGTAACACGGCTCGTGACCAGCCGTGTCAAACCTGCATTAGCACAAAGATTATAAAACTCATCGTTGATTCCCGCAGCTTCCATGAATTCATCACATGGAAACGTCATCGCACGTGCTGGACTTGTGTCTTCCAACAACTCCAGGGGCACATGATCTTCATTATAGCTCACCCTAGCAGTCGATGGTGAAGCTGTGGCTCTAGTAACTTGATCGGAGTGTGCGGGCCTCCTCTTCTCAAGCCACCCTTTTGCCCTTCCTAACAAACTCATTTCTGAAATTTTCTACAATTTACAAAAACGAGGATTAAAGCAAAGTGAGCTAAGGCAAACTACTCAACTCACTTGCCCAAGGCATAAACTTGCATCAAAACTTGAAAAATAACTTTCTACATATGCATGCAAGCTCATCTATACAGCACAAAGAACTACTAAATACTCACAAATAAAGCCACCAATCAAAAATCTAATTGGAGGGGTGGAGGAGTCACATACCAAGGAGTATTTGCTCAAAATTTCAGCTCAAATGAGGGGCTGTAGAGAGAGATTGAAAAATCGCCTCCAAGAACAACAAGAACACAAGAACAAGTGCAGAACTCGGGTTTTTGGAGAAAGAGAAAGAGGGAGGAAGAAGACATACCTAGAGGGGGGCCCTGTGGGCCCCAGGCGCCCTATGGGCGCGGCCAGGGGCTGGGCCGCGCCAGCTGGCCGCCTGGGCCACTGGTGGCCCCCCTGGCTGGCCCCAGGCCCCTCTGGGTCTCTCCCGACGTGGAAATTTTTATTATAATTTTTCTGGAATTTTTCTGAAAACTTCACTGTTGAAACTTTTTCGAAGTTCAAAAAGCTGCGAAACTCTCTGAAAATTTGAAGCAGTTAGTAGTATTGTGAAGCTTCAAAAACATAAATGCTTGGTACAGCAAGTAGGACAAAGCTAAAAACAAGTGAAAACATAACAAGCTCAACTTTTCATCTATATAAAACATGTTCACTAGTAAGGTTGATCAAGTCTTACCAACAAACAGGCGATATATAGAGCAAAAAGTCTCACCTCCTACGAAGTAGTTACTAAACCTTTACTTTGATGGACATTGTCCCCACCATGATAGTTTTATATTTGTGAGGCACATGTAGTGGACAGTCCCATTCTCCAATTTTCACGGTCTCGATATTCTCTATAGAGTTGAGGCCATGCCTCCTGTCGGTCTTCTTTGGAAAATATACCGTGTGTTCTTTATCATTCACATGGAAAGTAACCTTCCCTTTATTGCAATCAATAATAGCACCTGCGGTGTTAAGAAAAGGTCTACCAAGAATAATGGACATGCTCCCATCCTCAGGCATGTCAAGCACAACAAAATCAGTAAGAATTAAACGATTAGCAACTTCTACGGGAACATCCTCACAAATACCTATCGGAACAGTGGTTGACTTGTCAGCCATCTGAAGGGAGATATCTGTAGGAATTAGTTTTTCTAAACAAAGCCTCTCGTAAAGAGAGAGAGGCATACCACTCATTCCTGCTCCAAGATCACATAAAGCAGTTTTGACATAATTATTCATTATGGAGCAAGGAATGGTGGGTATACCTGGATCACCGAGCTTCTCAGGAATCTTGCCACTGAAAGAATAGTTAGCAAGCATAGTAGATATTGCATCATTAGGAACTTTTCTTTTGTTAGTGACAATATCTTTCATATATTTTGAATAAGGAAGTAACTTAATAGCATCAGTCAAAGGGATTTGAAGAAAAAGAGGTTTAATCCACTCACAAAACTTATTATAATGCTCTTCTTCTTTAGATTTGATGAACTTACCTGGAAAGGGCATGGGTTTCTGTACCCATGGTTCTCTTTCCTTCCCATGTTTTCTTGCGATGAAGTCTTATTTAGTGTACCTCTTACGTTTGTCAGGTGCTTCTTCTTCTCGAACTTCATGCAGATCATTCTTCTCATTATTATTACTTTCAGGTTCAGCGCCGTCTTCAGTCTCAGCATCGGAGATAGATACACTGTTGGGATCAATAGCTGGTTCTTCATCTGCAATATGATCATTAGAATTGTTAGTCTCCTTATGTTTCTTCTTTTTCTTTGGAGAGCCAACAATTTCTTCTTCCTGCATTTGAGAATCCTGCTCGATTCTCTTCGGATGCCCCTCTGGATAAAGAGGATCTTGAGTGCTAGTTCCTCCTCGGGGTCTTAATCCCGAAAGCCTGCAAATTATCTTGTTTGGCATTGTTAGCAAGCAAAACTCTTTGCACATTAGAAATTTGATCAAGCTGAGTTTGAACCATATGAAAATGCTTCACAAGACATTGAACATCATTAACTGCTCTATCTAAAACATCAAGCAGTCTTTTGATAGCAAGGGAATTATCATGCAACTGACTTTCTATCCTCTCATTAAAATGATTCTGTTTCATAATAAAATTATCAAACTCATCTAAACATTGATCAGGAGGCTTACCATGAGGGATGTCACTTGCGTTGAAATCTAAAAGAGAGTGTACCTCTACCATAGGAGGGTGAGTGGTAGGCTCACACAGCTTCTCAATAGGGGGTAGATTCTTCACGTCTTCAGCTTTAATACCTTTCTCTTTAATAGACTTCTTTGCTTCTCGCATATCCTCGGGGCTCAGAACAAACATGCCCCTCTTCTTTGTTGGTGGAGGTGGTTCAGGGACGGACCAATCTTCATGGTTTTTGGCAATCCTGCCCATTAAATCTTCCGCATCGTTCGGTGTTCTTTTCCTGAAAACACAACCAGCACAACTGTCCAAATAGGACCTGGATTCATCAGTTAGACCAGCATAGAATATATCGATTAATTCATTCTTAGGGATTTCATGTCCAGGTCTAGCCCGAATCAGACCGCAGTACCTCCCCCAAGCTTTAGGGAGGGACTCATCCTGCAACTGTTTAAAGTTATAAATTCTTTGTAAAGCAGCATGTTGCATGTGAGCAGGAAAGTACTTATCAACGAAAGAGTGAGCTAAGTCCTGAGGACTCTTAATGGAACCGCATGGGAGTGAATCATACCATGCTTTAGCACCCTCCTTCAAGGAGAAAGGAAGAAGCTTGGTCACATAAAAGTATCGTATCTTCTCATCCGTGGTAAACAGGCTACCCAACTCGCCGAGTTTAGTCAAGTGTGCAATAGCATCATCATTTTCTCTGCCATAAAAGGGGTCAGCTTCAACCATAGGTATAAGTGAAAGATCAACAGAGAAATTATAATCAGGATCATCAATGCATATAGGAGACGTAGCAAATTCAGGATTAGGAACGGTTTTGTTCTTCAGAGAGTGTTTTTCAAACAGTTTCTTAATAGCTTCAGGGTCAGAGTCGGAAAACTCTGTCAGTTCCCTGCATAAATCTTCATATAGTATATAGTAATCATCATCAAGGAGACTCTCTTTGAGTTTACTCAAATCAGGATAATCATAAGTTTCACTAATAGGGTAGCGAGTAACAAGGAGTTCAATTCCAGACTTTTTAGCAGCAGCAGCAATTTGTTTCTTAAGAGCATAACCAAGCGAACTAATATCATCAAAAGTAGTAGAAGCATCATCAAGAGTATCAGACATAGTAACAGATTCAGTAGGAGCATCATGTGGTGGTGGTGAGGCAAACTTACTCATAACGGAAGGTGAATCAAGTGTAGCACTAGTGCTCAGAGCAGTACCTCTTCTTGTAGTGGATAGTAAGATCGGAACCTTGGGGTCTCCTTTCTTACCCATAGTGGATGAAGTGCAGCAGGTAGAATACCTCAAGTAGACTTGTAAATATTGCTATGCTCCCCGGCAACGGTGCCAGAAAACGGTACTTGATAACCCTCAACCGTAAGGGATCGAGATAGTCTTCGCGGGTAAGAATAACCCAATTTATTGATTCGACACACGTGGAGCCAAAGAGTATTTATAAGCTTTGACAGTTGAGTTGTCAATTCAACCGCACCTGAAATATACTTACTTGCAACAAAAGATAAGTGGTAACAGTGATATGATAGTGATGATAGTAATAGTAAAAGTAAACAGCAAAAGTAAATAGCAGTACTAAATGGCAAAAGTAGCAACTAGTGACAAGCAGGGTTTAAAACACTGTAGGCTAGGGAGATGGATGGTTGGGCGCTGCATGGATGAGATAGATTCTAACTTGGGGCACGACACACGGAAAAGTAATGATCATCTAGGCAAATATCAAACATTGGGCATGTATCCCGTAGGTAGTTGTGCGTGCTTGCAATAAGAACTTGCACAACATCTTTTGTCCTACGATCCCGCTACGAACGGGGCCAAAAGGAACTTATGGATATTAAGGTGCTCCTGTCAAAGAGCACCGGAACAAAGCAATGAACTCAATGGATACATGTAATCCTCAAACTACGGACCATCCCCTTTGGTGTCCCAAGCTGTCACTTTTGGGATCGCCGGTTCCGGACCGTAACAGGTGCAAACAACTCATAGATAGGATCACAAACACAAATATATTCATGCAAACACATATGGTTCAGATCTGAAATCATGGCACTCGGGCCCTAAGTGTCAAGCATTAAGAATAACAAGTTGTAGCAAAGATGATAAACACCATAGTAGATGATAGGCAACATGCCCCCAACGATCTGATAAACTATTACAGGATCTAACTCATCCAATCCCTACCATCCCCTTCGCCTACAGCAGGGGAATTACTCACACATGAAAGGGGAAGTCATGGAGGGATGATGGAGTGGTGATGATGATGATGATGATGGCGACTATCTCCCCTCTCCGAAGGCCAATTTAGCCTCCAGATTAGCCCTCCCGAGGAAGAACAGAGGGTGGCGGCGGCTCCGCGACGGAAAACTGGGAAATAACTTCTTATCTGGGGTTTCTGCGTCGGGAGTAAAAATACGAGGTAAAGTAGGGCACCAGGGGGTGTGGGGCCCACCCAGGCGGGCCCCCGGCGCGGCCCAGGGGGGCGCGCCCACAGGGCGCCTGGGCACCCCCGGCCCCCCTCTGGCCCCACTTCTGGCTCCTGGTTCCTTCGGGTGCGTGGATTTTCTATGATTTTTCGTGGATTTTTCTGAGATACCTAAAAATCCGTTTTCCTGCACACAAATAAACCATACAGGCAGCTCTGCTAAAAACAGCGTCAGTCCGGGTTAGTTTAGTCCAAATCATGCAAGAATGAGGCCAAAACAATATCAAAAGTGTTTGGAAAAGTAGATACGTTTGAGACGTATCAGTGGTTAGTGCAGCACTGGTGGTGCGGTGGGAAGTAGAGGAGGCAATAGCCTCAGCTAGTATCCCTTCCGGGGACGAGAATGAGAACTTCACGGCAAGGTCGGATATGGGTCAGGACAAGGAAGAGCATGACAGCGGAAACAACCCCACACGGCAAGGAAGAAAGTGGTGCAGCGCCCAGTGTACTTTGTCAGCTCCCTATTGCAGGGGGCTAGATCCATGTACTCTGGTGTGCAAAAATTGATTTTTGGCCAAGTCATGGCCTCAAGGAAACTGCGCCACTATCTTGAAGCCCATGTAATGCCACGTACACACCCGCGGGTGTCATTACTCCTGGAGGGATCAAGACTGACCTCACACATCAATCTAGTCTTTTCTGTGCACATGGTCCTCACTTGTGCGCACCCGGGAGCAACTTCCCGGTCGGTCACAGATACGTCTTGAACGTATCTATAATTTTTGATTGTTCCATGCTATTATATTATCTGTTTTGGATGTTTAATGGGCTTTAATATGCTCTTTTATGTTGTTTTTGGGACTAACGCACTATCCAAGGCCTAGTGCAAATTGTTGTTTTTTTTGCCTATTTCAATGTTTCGCAGAAAAGGAATATCAAATGGATTCCAATTGGAATGAAACCTTCGGGAGGATCGTTTTTGGAACAAACATAACCCAGAAGACTTGGAGTACACGCCAGGGAAGCCACGAGGTGGCCACGAGACAGGGGGGCACGCCCAGGGGGGGTAGGCGCGCCCCCACCCTCGTGGGCCCCTCGTAGCTCCACCAACGTACCTCTGCCTACTATATATACTCATGTACCCTGGAAAAAAACGAAGAGCACCACGAAACCCTAATTCCACCGCCGCAACCTTCTGTACCCGTGAGATCCCATCTTGGGGCCTGTTCTGGAGCTCCACCGGAGGGGGCACCGATCACGGAGGGCTTCTACATCAACACCATAGCCTCTCCGATGTGTTGTGATTAGTTTACCACAGACCTTCGGGTCCATAGTTATTAGCTAGATGGTTTCTTCTCTCTCTTTGGATCTCAATACAAAGTTCTCCTCGATCTTCTTGGAGATCTATTCGATGTAATTCTTTTTGTAGTGTGTTTGTTGAGATCCGATGAATTATGGGTTTATGATCAAGATTATCTATGAACAATATTTGGTTCTTTTCTGAATTCTTTTATGCATGATTGAAATATCTTTGCAAGTCTCTTCGAATTATCAGTTTGGTTTGGCCTACTAGATTGATCTTTCTTGCAATGGGAGAAGTGTTTAGCTTTGGGTTCAATCTTGCCGTGTCCTTTCCCAGTGACAGCAGGGGCAGCAAGGCACGTATTGTATTGTTGCCATTGAGGATAAAAAGATGGGGTTTATATCATATTTCATGAGTTTATCCCTCTACATCATGTCATCTTGCTTAAAGCGTTGCTCTGTTCTTATGAATTTAATACTCTAGATGCATGCTGGATAGCGGTCCATGTGTGGAGTAATAGTAGTAGATGCAGAATCATTTCGGTCTACTTGTCACGGACGTGATGCCTATATACATGATCATGCCTAGATATTCTCATGACTATGCGCTTTTCTATCAATTGCTCGACATTAATTTGTTCACCCATTGTAGAATCTGCTATCTTGAGAGAAGCCACTAGTAAAACCTATGGCCCCGGGGTCTATCTTCTATCATATTAATCTTCCATCAACCATTTATCTTTACTGTTCTTTTATTTTTCAATATTTACTTTTCAATCTATACAACAAAAATACCAAAACTATTTATCATATTATCTCTATAAGATCTCACTTTTGCAAGTGGCCGAGAAGGGATTGACAACCCCTTTATCGCATTGGTTGCAAGGTTCTTATTTGTTTGTGCAGGTACGAGGAACTTGCGTGTAGTCTCCTACCCGATTGATACCTTGGTTCTCAAAAACTGAGGGCAATACTGACGCTACTTTGCTGCATCACCCTTTCCTCTTCAAGGGGAAAACAACGCATGCTCGAGAGGTAGCAAGAAGAACACCGGGGAGATCTACGCACAAGTTATATACCAAGTATCTATCACAAACCCTTATCCCTCTCATTACATTATTTGACATTTGCCTCTCATTTTCCTCTCCCCCACTTCACGTTTGCCATTTTATTCGCCCTTTTATTTGCTCCGTGTGTTTTAGCGGTTGCTTTGTCATCATGGCTGAACAAAATGGGTCTAAGGGCTCTCTCCCAGGTTTTAATACTTTGGATAGTCCTTCCGTCCTTTCTAAGCTCATAAATAATGATGCTATGGAAAGACCTACCGGGGTTATCGATGAAAGCTCGAATAACTTCGATGAAGATGACCCTGAAATTTTTCGTTATTTTCTTGATGAAACCTTGAAAGATGCCTGGTATAGGCCTCTAAAGATCTGAGCCAGCTATGTGCCCCGATATCAAATTGAGATATACTTAAAAGGTTTTTATGTTGGCTTACCTCCTTCTTTCAAGCAAGTTTTAGATTCTATTTTTGAAGAAGGTTTTCTTGAGGGGGATGCCATCGATACTTATGAAAAAATGAAGGCTATATTTGGGCACCCTATGAGTGAAAAGGTTGAATCTACTTCTCTACTGTGTTTTTATCAGAATGAAATTATCAAAGAAATGAAGGCCAGTCTAGATGCAAATTTCCGTAGTGTGCTTAATATTTCTTCTACCATTAATGGCCACGTGCTTTCACAAAATAGAAATATAAGCACTATAGATAAGAAAATTGTCTTTATCACCAAAAGGGAAAATATGGCAATACTTAGATCTATTCTTGTATCATGCCTAGCTAGGGGCGTTAAAGGATAGCGCTTGTTGGGAGGCAACCCAATTTTATTTTCTTTGATTTTACTCATGTTTAGTAATAAATAATTCATCTAGCTTCTGGATAGATGTGGTTTTGTGTTTTAATTAGTGTTTGTGCCAAGTAGAACCTTTGGGAAGACTTGGGTGAAGTCTTTGCGATCTTGCTGTAAAAAAAAGAAACTATTGCGCTCACAAGTTTTGCTGCCATTTTTTACTGGAGAGTGATTTTAAGTTGATTCTTTTTGCAGATGATTAATAGACAAATGACTCACGTCGACCTGTTTATTTCAGAATTTTTAGAGTTACAGAAGTATTCAAATGTTACAGATTGCTACAGACTGTTCTGTTTTTGATAGATTCTGTTTTTCATGTGTTGTTTCCTTATTTTGATGAATCTATGAGTAGTATCGGGGGTATGAATCATAGAGAAGTTGGAATCCCCTCTTCCGTCTTCGTCTATCAGTAACTTTACTTGAGACTATATTTTTATTCACCAAATGATATTTGTTTTGCTTGGAGCGTCTTGTATAATTTGAGTCTTTGCTTTTTGGTTTACCACAATCATCCTTGTTGTACACACCTTTTGGGAGTGACACACATGAATTGGAATTTATTAGAATACTCTATGTGCTTCACTTATATCTTTTGAACTAGATGGTTTTGCTCTAGTGCTTCACTTATATCTTTTTAGAGCACGGCGGTGGTTTTATTTTATAGAAATTATTGATCTCTCATGCTTCACTTATATTATTTTGAGAGTCCTTTAGAACAGCATGGTAATTTGCTTCGGTTATTGTCGGTGTACAAAAGTAGGGGCACTCTTTTTTACCCCTTACTTGTGCACGGGCAGTCAGAGCCACGCCTGAGGCCAAACATAACAAGGCAGAAGGAGGAAACAAGGAACGCAGAGTTGCCAAGACAATCAAGACAACGCCAAGACAGACATCACGAGAAGACCAAGCAAAGGGACAGGCTCCCCCGGCAAGGACTCTTGCTGGGGCAGCCTGCGCGCCACCCGGCAAGGGCTCTAGTCGGGGCAATCCACTCAGCCGCCTCCGTCGCGGCTACCCTCGAAGCCTATGGGCTCCAACAATACCAACAAACAGTGGAGCCAAGGATTGGGAAGCGCCCACATTATGGCATGCACATCTTTGTTAAGACAAAGATCTGTGACTCCCAAGGTAAGATCCAGAAGACATGGTGATCACGAGGTTCCTTGCCAAGGACGCCCGCAAGACCCCAGCAAGGCTCCTTGCCAAAGACACCCAGAAGCCCCGACAAGCCTCTTGCCGCAGGGCACTCATAGAGGCCCTCGCACGACCCTTGCTAGGAACGGTAACAAGCCAGTGGCAAGCTCCTACCACCCCGTCGCCACCCTAGCTCGGCGTCTGACCCGCTGGCCCAGGCAGGTACCCACATGGCGATACGTGGTTCCTGGGCCAGCTAGCCAAGCACTTACGTGGTGGCATGCAGATCTTCGTGAAGACCCTACCGCGACGCCACCTCAGCTGCCTGCCTTGCTGGCCTGGATGCATGTCGCGACCAAACAGAGCGGCCACGGACAGGACGTGCTTCTTTCCCGTCCCCCATAAAGTAAATAGACACGTAAGCAGCGCATTGAATGTGCCTTGTCTCGTAACGGCATGGGATAAGCCTATACACTATGCACCTTTCCACCTCATGTGTGCCACTGTACCAGCCCCTTCAGACTATAAAAGGAGGCCCGCGGCATACTGGAGGGGGATTCGGACCCTGGAAAGCTGGATAGGCACGATAGCTAGATGAAGAACTCAAGAACACTCAAATATACACAAAAGCAGGACTAGAGTATTACGTGTCCTCGCGGCCCGAACCTGGAAAACGATCACTGTGCTGACTCTTAGACCTGCTCTTCACGCAACTCCGCGCTCGCCAACCGTAGAAGGGATTCCAGTGATCCCATAGGTGTCGTTTCGCACCAACATCTTTGGCGCGTCAGGTAGGGGGCGCAGTTGTGATATTCTGGTCTAGTCGTTAGGGTAGAGATTCCTCATCGCCATGGCTCCTAAGAAGAAGACGATCGCAGCGGTCGGCTCGTCTGCAGCCGAACGGCCCATGCCGGCACAGGCCGGCGATGGGGTGGTCGCGGATGGGAGCCGAGGCGCGAGCCGCGAACACCCGCGCCGTTCGAGCAGCCGAAGCCTGGCAAGCGGCATCGCTCGTGCACGAGATGACGAGCTACACGCCACCAAGTCCAAGGGTGGAGCCAGCCCCCCGCAGGCGGCGCGGGACCCTCCAAGAGCGGCGTCGTGCCCCGCACGGGCGACGCGGCGACTTCCAAGATGCCCACGGCAGCACACACGGTGCGTTCCTCCAAAGTCGCGCGCGATGGGCAGCATCGCCACACGGAGGACCCCGGGCGCCGCCGCAGAAAGAGGCCTGTGCATCAGTCACGAGATGCAGAAGATCAGGGTGCCCGCCGAGGTGCCAGCGAAGGCTACGTGCAGCTGCGAGACCGCGATAGAGCTCCTTCTAACATGGTTAGAAGTCGTAGCGCGTCTCAATCTGTGTAGCTCTCCCCGCCACCCACGCCAGCGGAAGCCTTAGCACGCGCAGTTGCTCCTCGACTTCCCTCCAGCAGCGGAGAAGCTCGATGAGTGGAGATCTACCATTCGTAGCCTTGTCACCATCGCCAACAAGGATGAACCTCGACCGGCGGGGCCTTCGGGCCGACACTCTCCCAAGCCACCACACGCCAGCGGTTGAAGGACTGGGGGCGCGGCGGCTACGGCGCACTCTCCTCCTCCTCGCCAGTTATCACGCATGTCGTATCGCCAGGACGACGCTTGCGACGACGTATCCATAGCGTCGTCTGACCCGTGGACCCACCGTGATCAGCGCCAAGTTCTTCGAGAGCGTGCCCACGAGGACGCTCGAACCACCATCGAGCGCCGACGCAAGGTGCGCCACCAATCGGATAAACGAGCGGGGCCTCCTATAGACAACCCAGCACCGTGAGGTTCTAGGGGCTTACATTACGAGGTAGGCTGCCCAGCCTTTACTCGTGAGCTGCGGCGTTTCCAGTGGCCCACCCACCGCACCTTCAAGCCCGACGTCGGTGAGAAATACAATGGAAAGACTCATCCATCGGAGTTCCTCAGCATCTACACCATCGCGATGCAAGCTACTGGGGCGCGTGACGATAAGGTGCTCGTTAATTAGTTCCCGTTGGCACTTAAACCCAACGTTATGTCATTGTTGATGCACTTGCCGGCGGATTCCATTCCTTCCTGGTCGGATTTGTGCCATGAGTTTGTTGGCGCTTTTACGGGAGGCCACCAGGCTCATGGCCAAGCAAGCGATTTGCATGTTATCCCCCAGAAGGAAGGTGAAAGCCTGCGCAAGTACATACCGAGGTTCAGCCGAGTGCAGTATAACATCCCAGACGTTCATCCTGTCGCCATCATCAGCGCTTTCCACCAGAACGTGCACAACCGCAAGATGCAGGAGGAGCTGGCGATGAACAAAGTCTAGGATGTGGCTGAACTTTACGTTCTAGCCGACAGATGTGCCCGGGCTGAAGAGGGAAGGAAGTACCCCGGCGAAGACGCCAGTGTGGAAACCGGTTCCTCAGATGAAGACACCGTCGCCCCGACGAAAAAGGGTCGACGCCGTAACAGAAAATGCAAGGGGAAGGCTGTGCTTGCCATTGAGGTATCGGCCGACGCTGACGCCGCCAAGAAAACCAAGGCAGACGACCCCGGCAAGGAAATCACCGGATGTGTCGCATGCCGAGCCTTGGCGGCCGCCGACAAGCCGGAAGCTCTGACAAGCAATACTGCAAGATCCACCATACCAAAGGCCATGACCTCCAGAAGTGTCGACAAGTTGAGCAGCTCGCGGAGAAGCAAAAGGCCGAGTACGAGAGGCGAGACAAGTAGAAAGGCCAAGATGGCGCTGAAGGTTCTGGCAAGAAACATGGAAGCTAACCTGGCCGCCGCGGCAAAGATAACCATCAAGAACGGCCCGCCCGGGGCCGTGACAAGAGCGCGAAGATGATGATCGCGAGGAGGATGAGGAGACCGGCGAGCAAGAGTTCCAGAAAGCCATGGAGGCCATGTGCGTCGACGGCCGCACCTTCGTGCACTCCTCCCACCGCGTGAGATCGCAGCCGTGGAGCCGTCGTTCGATGCCTAGAAGCCGCTGAGGTGGTCCAGCACTCCTATCATCTTTGACGCCGAGGATCACCCTGACTGCACGACGGCGGTCGGGTGTTTGCCGCTGTTGGTCTCACCAACGGTACACAACCATAAAGTGACGAAGATGCTGGTTGATGGCGGGGCCGTCCTGAACTTGATCTCGCCCACCGTGGTCAAAAGGCTGCAAATCCCTGATGGGGACCTTGAGGAGACATGATCGTTTCAAGGGGTCAACCCAGGGAGAAGCCAGCCCAAGGGTAAGATCACGCTTGTCAGGACCCGGATCCTAAGTCACACCGATCTAGCTTGTAACACGTCATATCACTTTGCGGCCTCACGCACAGTATCCCCACGGGTGCCACCTTACCTGGCCCGAGACCGTTTGCGCATTTTGGCCAACGTAGATGACAGTGTCGCTAGCATCCATATGATAGAGAACCCGGGCCGACATGACTAGTTATAAACCAAAAGTGGCACTAAATTATAGAGACATGCATCCATGACCCAGCAACGAACGTGTCGGTCATCAACGTATGAACCCAAGTCATAGCAAGCTACATGGACTTAAAGGAACAACGCGTGACATTTCCCCTAAGGGACAGACACAAGAACGAAGAAGGACACATGCCGGCCAGCCTACGTGTTCCGAGCAGTAGCAAGCTACCAAGGCTCAGTGGAAGCACTAGGAGGCATTTCCCTGTAAGATAGGCTACCAAAGGAAAACAACTAGGTGTCGGATCCCACACATACCAAGCATTTCAATCATACACACAATATGCTCAATATGTGCAAATACAACATTGCATCACAACAGAACTCTATGACTCAAAGTACTTTATTTAAGAGGCTCCGAAGAGCCATTCATAACATATCCATACAGGTAGGGGTCAAATGACCCAACACTCAAGTCATACAATCATACAAGCACAAGCGGAAGCTAACATGTCTGAGTACAGACAACTTGGAAATAAAACAGGCTTGGTGTAGCCTAACTATCTACAAGGCCCTTCACAAGCTCAGGATCTCCGTCTGGGTAGCAAGCTACTCGTCGACGTCAACATCTATCTAAAACCCATCAGAAGGGGCATGGTTCTCCTCTGAAACAGTTATTAAGCAAACATGAGTACAAAGGTACTCAGCAAGTCTTACAACAGAACCTATCATACATGCATCATTATCAACAAGGGTAGTGGAGTTCATAGCAGCAATCCAGCTTTGACTCTTGGCTAACCTATACTACAACTCTCAACAGATTGCAAGATAAGACTACGTACACGAGTCCTCTACTCACCACAACAATACACCACCGTGGATCCTCTTCCGTCATTCAACGGAAGGGCCATCCATGGCACTCACACTTGTCTTGAGGCTTTTAGTAGTATCCATCAACTTGTCTATGAACTGTAAGAGCAACCAAGTAGTCCATACCGCGAACAATGGCTATTCGAATAGATTGGTAACCCTGCAGGGGTGTACTTCTTCACACACGCCTCCACCACTTATCACCGTTTACTCGACATGTACTCGGGAACCTTCAAGCGGAAGCCCAGCGAGGGTGTCGGCCACGACCTGACTAACTACACAAGTCCCTAGCAGTGTTCAAGAATTCACCCGATTAATCAGTTAACGGTCCAGTTAATTGCTACTCATAGCGTGGCCGAATCGAATAACACCTATTCGCCTCGTTAACTTATCAGACCGATTAATACGTTGTCATGCCGATTAATCCTTGTTGGGCAATTATCGGATGAGCAAACAAAGCCCCAATTTTGGGCATGTGACCCCTTCCAGCCCCATGCCGCTCCTTAATAGCTATGATTAATAATTTTACCTCCTCTCTATGCTTTTCATATATGTATGGCAACATGTTTATGTATACTATATGGCTGGGAGCATGAGATTATGGTATAATACATAAAAATATGTCGATATATCTTGACAAGTTCCTATTCAATCTACCGATTAATGGCCGACCGATTAATCCAGTTAATAGGATGATTCACCGATTAATCGCTACTCCTAATCCGAGCGAGCAGCTACCAGTTAACGATTTCTTAAACATTGGTCCCTAGTCCAGGTTTATCGCCTATTTGGGTTTCATCCGTGGGGAGATCCGGCCGGGGTGTCGCTCACGGCCCCAAACAATGTGTACAGGGTTCCCGAGTCACCAAACGGGCGACCCGTACACCGTGCCACGTACCTGCCGCATCACAGCCCACCCCGAGGGTCAGCGCTGTGCACGACCACCAGTAAACTACAAACACCAGAAACTAGTTGCAACTCCTGGATAGAGGTCAAGGGCAGTTAATAAGTCGAGAGGGTCAATTAAGGATCCCAATGTGTGGTAGTAGCTGAAACTTGAACCACACTTACAGATCTCAGGTCCTATGGACGGTTCCAATGAAACAACCCACCATGTACTCCTACATGGCCTTTCATCGATACCTTTACCAAACATATTCCACACTTCCCTCTCTTATCGAGTATGATTATTTCACTCTGATCCATCACCCAGATGGACCAGACCTGACACAACTCTAAGCATAGCAGGCAACATAAACAAATAGCATGGTGGAACACACATCACATGGCTCAATCAACTCCTACACATGCTAGTGGGTTTCAACTATTTACTGTGGCAATGACAGGTCATGCAAGGGAATAGGGTTCAACTACCTCAGCAAGTAGCAGTTCACACGCTGTGGCCTTAATGAAGTAAAAGAGAGCAGGAGCGAGAAGATGGGTTTGTATCAGAATGATCAATGGGTTGCTTGCCTGACAGAGTGGTTGTTGGGTACTGCTCTTCAGTTGGATACGCAGAAGTATCCTCGGGAGCAGGACCTACCACGGAGAATACCAGTGATACAATCAATATACAAACAAATGCAATAATATGATGCATGCTCATGACATGGAAAGATGAATGTGTTTTGGACTAATGCATCTATAAACAGAAGGGTTTGAGCCCATTTGAATCAAAGATTCAAATTTATACCCAAACTATTATTTATTTAAATGCATTATCATGTTTTAATGTGAACAACAAGGTTAACTTGCTCAAACATGCATGAAACCAGTGCCATTGGAAATATTGGATTTTTCTGATAAATTTTCATATATAAATCTTTTCCATCTGAGCTACTGTTGAATTTATATGATTTTTGAAGTTTAAAGCATTTTCTAGAATTTCCTGAATTGTTTTAAATCAATTAATCCTAGAAAAGCATTTACTGCGTCAGCATGACATCATGCTGACGTTAGCCAGTCAACAGGGCGGTCCAGGTCAAACCTAACCAGTGGGACCCACTGGTCAGTGTCACAGTTAGTTAATTAACTAATTAGGATTAGTTTAGACACTAATCTAGGTTTGACTAACAGGCAGGGCCCACATGTTAGTGACCCAGGGGGGTCAAACCCTTGGTCAAACGGGGTTGACTCGCCGTCCTTTAGCCGCCGGCGAGGCCAAATGCGGTGGTGGGGTGCGGGATTTGTGCTCCGGCGACCAAATCGATGGCGGAGCACACCTACGGGCAGCTGGTACTGAGCCGTGTCGAGTGGTGGTGGTTGCTGGCCTCGGGGTCGCCAGAAACGACGCTGGCGACGAGTCCAGCGGCTGCCGGAGCTCGAGCGAGGATGAACTCGTCGGTTCGGTGCTCCTGGAGGCACATGGATTGAACCTACAGCATCTACGCGAAACGGTGAAGCTAGTGGGCATGAAGGCCGGGCTGTTAGGTGGCCGGAGCCTCGTCGGCGACGAGCTCCGAGGAGGCACGTGCAGGTGAGCTTCGTGCAGTGCATACGATGCAGGAGAGAGCTAACGGAGAGGGGAAGGACGGAGCTGAGCTCACGGCGGTTGCAGCGAGCGTCGGAGCGGGCTCGGGGAAGGTCGGAGCTGAGCAGGGCGACGGTTGCGATCTCAGTGGCCGGAGTTGGGGAAGACGGGGTCGGGGGCGACTCCAGAGCGGGCGAGCGCTCGGGGCTCGGCCTGCTCGACGTAGTCGACGATGGCGGAGCGAACGGACACGGTGATGCGGCACGGGGACGACGGTGGACGCGGTTATCACGACGGCGCGGGCGCGGCGGCGTTGGCCATGGTGCGGGGGAGCGAGGGAGTGGAGCTGGGGAGGAGGAGACGTGTCTGCGAGCTCAGGGGAGGCGTGGGTGCTCGATCCAGGCCAGCAGAACAGCGAGGGGAGGAAGCAGGGCGGTGGGCAGCTGCGTGGCGCGCGCTGCTGCCGCCGTCGAGCACCTGCCTGCCTGCCTGGACGAGCCAAGCAGCTCGGTGGAGCGGTGGCTGGGCTGGGCCGGCAGGTGGGCGTGCTAGTGGCGCCAGGTAAGTCTTCTCTCTCTTGTCTTTTCTAATTTAATTTTGTTAGTTTTCTTTTGCAACTTTGTTGAATTAATAAAAATGCTAGAACATTTTTATAAATTATAAAACTAGTCATGCCCACTGTATATAATATGAACAGCATGGAACATTTTAGTTTATGGTTATTTGGGCACCTAAATTATTTTATAGCATTTAAATGCCCAAATGCAATTACAATATGAATTAATCCATAGACATTTGGATGTCCTAGAAAATTGTGCACCCTTTTTGGCAGAGGTTTAAGACCAAGGCAAAGATGATGAACATTTTTGAAGGCCATTTTGGGTACATTGGAAAAGATTTTATTAAACCCTAGTTGTTAGAAGAGGGGTGCTGGGGTTTCTGTCATTCCCATTTCAAGTTTCTGTAGAAAGTAAACATGATGCACAATCTAGCTAGTCCTAATGCAAGCACTGACTAGGGATGTGACAACGCTACCCATGACATTCGGGGGTGAGCTAAACTATAGGACGGAGAGGATTGTTTTCGATGTAGCCAAGATCCCTTTGCCTTACAACAGGATCCTCGGCCGCCCAGCATTGGCCAAGTTCATGGTGGCGTCGCACTACGCCTACGACACGCTGAAGATGCCCAGGCCGATGTCCATCATTACCGTTCCCTCTGACAAGAAGGATGCACTGATATGCGCTAACCAGCTTTACCGTGAGGCAGTTGCAGCGACTGCCTCCAAGGCGTTTGCTCCTGCCGCTGAAGCCCCTGGAGGAAATAGGACTCGGAAGACATCTCGTGCCTACTCCGGCAAGCGCTCCTCTTTGGTGTGTGGCGCTCCCGTCGAGAACACGCCAGAGAGCTCCACCGGCATCCAGAGCTGCTCCACCAGAAACCAAGCGGGTATCCATGGACGAGGACGACACGGGAGGGGCTTTCACCATAAGCTCTGCCCTCTACAGCAAATAGGAAGACGTGCTCATCAGCTTCCTGTGGGCGAATATCGACGTGTTTTCATGGCAAGCGTCTGATATCCTCGGCGTTCCCAGGGAGGTGATTGAGCACCATCTTGCTGTCTGCCCTCATGCGCGACCCGTCAAGCAGAAGGTCAGGAAGCAAGCTCTGGAGCAGCAAGAGTTCATTAGAGAGGAGACCAGGAAGTTAGAGGCAGCCGGCCCAGTGAGAGGAGTGCTCCATCCAACGTGGTTGGCCAATCCGGTGGTAGTGCGTAAGGCAAATGGGAAGTGGAGGCTGTGTATAGACTACACAAACATTAATAAGGCTTGTCCAAAAGACCCTTTCCCATTGCCATGCATCGACCAGATTGTGGACTCCATAGCCGGGTGTGACTTGTTATCATTCCTTGACGCTTACTCAGGCTACCACAAGATCTTCATGACAAGAGAAGATGAAGAGAAGACAGCATTCATCACCCCATGTGGTACGTATTGCTTTATGCGGATGCCTTTCGGATTGAAGAGTGCTGGCTCAACGTTTGCGAAGGCGGTCCAGATTGGTTTTGAGCCTCAACTACGTAGAAATATGGAAGCTTATATGGATGATGTAGTAGTCAAAACCAAGGACAAAGCAATGCTCGTTCAAGACTTGGAAGAGACATTCACGAATCGGCGCAAGATCAACCTTAAGCTGAACCCTGAACAGTGTGTCTTCGGCGTCCCCGTCCGGCAAGCATCTCGGTTTCTTCGTGTCACAACGTGGAATTGAAGCAAATCCCGACAAGATCAAGGCCATCAAGCAGATTGAAGTGCCCAGGCGAATCAAGGATGTGCATTGGCTTGCTTGGTGCATTGCTGCCATGGGCAGGTTCATCTCCAAATCTGCCGAGCGTGCCCTCCCCTTTTTCAAAATTTTGAAAAAGTCGGGCCCGATGGAGTGGACCCCAGAAGCCGAAGCGACACTACAAGATTTGAAGAAATATCTCTCCTCTACGCCGGTACTGGTCGCGCCCAAACCACAAGAACCGTTGCTGCTGTATCTAGCGGCAACGAACCAAGTGGTCAGTGCCGCGCTAGTGCCCTAGATGGAGGATAATACAGAAGCGATAGCAGCGATAGCACCTGATGCTACTGGGGCCGTAGAGACACGACCGAATGGAGTGATGCATAAGAAAAATATGATGCATCACCCGGTTTACTTTGTCAGCTCCCTATTACAGGGGGCTAGGTCAAGGTACTCCGGCGTGTAGAAATTGCTCTTCGGCCTCCTTATGGCCTCGAGGAAGCTGCATCATTACATCCAAGCACATGAAATCACTGTGGTCACCCGCCTCCCGTTGCAACGAATATGGCATAACCCAGATGCGACTAGGAGGATTGTGGAGTGGGCCCTGGAGCTGTCAAGCTTCGGTTTGAAATTTGAAAGCACTTCGATGATTCAGAGTAGAGTCTTTGCAGAGTTTCTTGCAGAATGGACCTCAACGCCTGACGAGGAGACCCAGGAGAGTACCCTCCCCGGCAAGGGTGAGCGTTGCGAGTGGATTATGTACTTTGACGGGGCTTTCTCGCTGCAAGGCGCCAGTGTTGGTGTGCTGCTCGTTGCACCCACCGGAGAGAACCTCAAGTATGTGATCCAGATGCACTTCCCCAGGGAGGTATCAACAAACAACAATGTCAAGTACGAGGGACTACTCGCTGGTCTCAGGATCGCAACGGACCTCGGGATCAAGAAGCTCACCGTCAGAGGAGATTCACAGCTCGTCGTCGGGAATGTAAACAAAGATTACCAGAGCCCGTTGATGGAAGCCTACGTGGATGAAGTAAGGAAACTGGAGGAGCGTTTCTACGGTATACAAGCTGAACACGCCCCCCCC